>OX336367.1:52008242-52490600 GCA_946902895.1 Fragum fragum | reverse complement strand
AAGCTGTAGTTACGACATTTAAGTCGCTCACTGACGAAATATGTATGTAACTACCAATTACAAAATCCTCTTAGATTTATGCTGCTTTTTAATTGACCTATCGCGGCAATCAAGGAATCAACCGACTAATCAAATCATTTACTCAACCCGGACCTGAGCGACATTGGCCGCCATTTTCGTTGACCTTTTATGCTGGTTTGGCGACTTAAATGTCGTAACTACAGATTGTTCAATCTGTAGTTATGACGTTTAGATCGCCAACCAACTAGTCTACTTATTTTTAACGTGCTACTGGCAATGCATTTTTCAAAATAACGCCTCCTGTTGGAGTCAGTGGGCGTGGCCAAAGGAGTAAATGGGCGGGGCAAGCGATTGGTCAATTAAGTCTATTATCAAAATTTCAATGAAGTATTGTTTAGGTCGGACTCTGAATACTGTAGGCGAAGTCATTTCCGTTAGGAAATGTTATCTGCATTAACGTCTAGTTCTCGAAGAAAGGAATATTGAACTGTTCACAGAATGTCACTGATTTTTTGTTTAGTGTGAGAGAAAATGTCTTGCGTGTTTCATTCCGTCCATAATGCCTATAAAAGCTGTGATAGTTATGAATGACTTACCTTGTGAATGTTGTCCAGAGTTCGATCCCTGGTTGCGGCAAACAAATTTTCGACATGTGTCTCCCATATATGAGGAGATAATCGTAAACTTAAGTGGAATGAGCAGCTGGGGCTCGGTAAGGATATAGTGGTAGCACTGGTGTGAGAAATACCTAGAATCCATGATTAGGTACCCCAGCCGCCACGATAAAACTGTAAAGCTGTTAACCCATTCCAACTCAATCCCTCCTTTTTACGCCCCTCAAGAAAAAAGCTTTGGAAAACATTGTAGAAAATGAAGAAATTGCTTGTATCAAGCAATTTCTTCATTATCCACAATGTTTTATATCCAAAAAGACGAAAAAATTCAAAATTCCATCAACTTGAAATTGTCGTCTGCAGCTTCTTTCAATTTGGACCAGTCTAAAATTTTGCTGTGTTGGAATGGGTTAAAGTGGCGTTTAAACGCCAATCAAACAAACAATTACATTGTAAATGACAAAAGAAATAGAGTACAAGAGGTTAAATTTATTTTTGATTTTCAAAGAATGAATATTATCATGACTTCAGTAATGGCAATGAAAATCCTAGCGAGCTCGGGAAAGGATGGATATATGACCAATACGTCGCAACTTAAGCTTATTTAAGTAGTAGCAAAGACGTCTGGAACCCTGTAAAAAAAATTTCCTCGATACTGGAAGACAGGTGTGTCACTTTGCATTTGATCAATCGCAGTGTCTCAATCAAGATATCAATCGACCAATCAAATCTTTTATCAGCACGGAATTGAGCTTCGGACAACAACTTTGCCCTCCATTTGTATGAAACATTTTGTTTGTTTGGCGCCTGAAAAGTCGTAACTACAAGATATTTAAGCTGTAGTTACGACGTTTAGGTCTCCAGCTAACAATTTTACCGTTTTTATTACACTGGTGATAAACTTTGAAAAATAACGCCTTCAAAAACTACGCGAATCTTCCTGCTGGAGTCAATGAGCGGAGCAAGCGGAGTAAATGGGCTGACCCAGCGATTGAACAATTTCTATCAAGCGAATGTTATTTGTCAGACGAATAGGGACCTCCATGTTGATCCGTAAAATAAACTGCTTGAAAAGGATATCGCGCAGATGTCAAAACAGAGGTCGCTTAAAAATATACATATTAAGGTTAAATTGTCATTATAGATTAAAATATCGTAAAAGATCGAAAATTTTCGATCCAGATCACACTGAGCATTACACAGTCTGACCAGGGTCGGTACTTTAGAACTTCCAATGAGGTAGCTGTCAAAACCTCATAGCCACAGCTAAGATACTTCCCTGGTGATATTGGTCATAAGGAGATAAATCTCTGATTGATGGGTATTTTCCTGGCTGCCAGAACCTTTAAAATATTTTCAAAAGGGAAATAAATATTGCACCGAGTATTATATAAGTTGTAAATTCCTTCCCTTGCCTGTAAACTGAAAGTTGTGCAGTAATAGATTGTATAAACTTGGTTTTCGATGCTGCATGATTTAAGAAAAATAAGTGTTACGTACAATACAAATTGTATTTAGAAAATGAGACTCAAGCCAGTCTACTTTTGCTGATATTTTGGGTCCGTGAAGTTTGCTCAACAACCAATCAATTTAATTTTCAGCCATCAAGATTCATGACTTTTTTTTTTTTTTTGGTTTGGGGGGGGTCATCCTTCCATGAACAGAATCCTAAGCACGCAACTGTTTTTGTATGCTGGTGAACAAAGTGGGTCCACACATTTTACTCAAATCTAGGTAAATAGTTTCCTAAAATATCATTTAGTTAGATATTAAGCATTAAGGCATGAACCTGAAAACTTGATCACATTAATGTATTAATTCGCTGCGCACATATTCATACACTAGAGTGATTAAACTGTTTTAGTTCATACCTAAATGAAAACAAGAACTATTCTCTTCATTTCTTAACCCATTCCCATAGGATAAAAATTTAGACCAGTCCAAATTCAAAGAAGTTGCAGTCGACAGTTGAACGTGTGTGAAATTTTGGATTTGTTCAACCTTCTTTGCAGAAAAAAATGTGGAAAATGAAGAAATTGCTTGTTACAAGCAATTTCTTCATTTTCCACAGTGTTTTCTCAATTGTTTTTCAGGAGGGGCGTCAAAGGGTGACACTATGTGGGAATGAGTTAAGTATTTGTCATCCATTTCAACAAGAGCGGTGTTTGGCCAGCTCGACATTCAAGCTCAACAAAATGAGTACACTGCAGCTCCACTATAACGCTGTTGGTGGGGTCCAAGAAATGAAACAGCGGAAGAAGTGGAGTTATTATGCTATGCTATAACGCTTCCACCCCCCCCCCCCGATTGTAGTTAATGTAGTTAAAAAGTGCTAGTTGAGCTCTGCATGTTGACTACATATTGTTGAGCCAACTTCACGTACCAAATAATCTTTCTCTGTTTCTTTTCGGTGTAGATGTGTTAACATGGTGCAATTAGTTTTTCTATTTATTAAGTGTGTGATAGTTTTATCTTTGTGTTTTTAGCTTCTTTATACCTTCAACCTATTACCCTACAATCCCGGATTTGAAGAGCTGAAGAGATAAAACTTTGAGAAAAGATGTTGGAAAAAGGAGAAATTTCTTGAAGGAGTCAATTTCTTTTTGACTCTAATTTCTTCTACCCTATTTGGTATCTATGCATTTTGAATTGTAATCTGTAATTTCTTTCAGATTTGATCAATCTTAAATTTGGTTGTCTGGTAAAGAGTTAATGCTTTCTGTTCAATTATATAAAGAATCTTTTAATAAATTCCGCTCAATTATTTACTTTGTTTCTGATATGCAATTGTCCGATCGAAGCTGTCAATCGCAGATTCGATCGATCCAATCAAATCAGGCATTTATATCGGAAGTGAACTTGAACTCCGACATTGGCCAATAATCCATTACCACACAAGAAAATTGTAGACTGGTCCAAATTGAAAGAAGTTGCAGACGACAATTTTAAAATCTTGAATTCTTTTAAATCTTTCTCTTTTAGGATAGAAAACGTTGTGGACAATGAAGAAATTGCTTGTAACAAGCAATTTCTTCATTTTCCACAATGTTTTACAAAGCTTTCATATTGATGGGTGTTTAAAAGCGTCATTGGGAATGGGTTAAGACGTTAGGGTCACCAACCAACCATTGTACTTTTTGTTACATGTTACTGAACATAAATTTTGCACAATATAGCTGTTTCGAGGTTGAAATTCCTGTCTAAGATCAGTGGGAGTGGCTAGAGATCCGTCCATTTGGGAGGGGGGTCATTTCAAGCATTTGGTGGCTGAAAACAAGTTTAACGTTCCAGAGATCTTTGTCCTTTTGAAAAACATTGAATGAAAAGGAAAGAAATTCACCGATAATATATTTTCTTCTGTACCCTCAATTCTCTCTGTCGTACAAGATGTTTGTCAATCGTCTGTTTCTTCATTTATTTGAGACAGTCAAAACCTTTGTCGCTGATTAGTTGACCACTTATCAGGGCTAAACCATTGATGTCGTTTATACCACATGTTTCCTCATCTCGGAGAATTACATTGTGAAATATATTGAGAGAGAGGCGAAATTTTGGCAAAGAGCTGTTTTCCTTTTCCTACAATGCATTCTCCTCTTTGACACTTATTGTACCATTTAAACGCACTTTGAATTGTTGTCGTCAATCTTTATATGTCTCTTTGATGAATAAGCGGATATAAGCGTCAAAGACATTTTTACTTTAGTCCCAGCCTGGATATTTTTTACCAGAATTTCGCAACAAAGATTTTATTTCATGGATCTCGCTAATTTGTTTTTAAGTAATGATCACCAGTTCTCTGTTCAAGCTGTAGTTACAATATTTCGACCGCAGTTCGGGTGGGTACAGCATTGGGCAAGACATTTCAGAGACCCAGATTTGTCCTGGTGATACCAGAAAAAGCTGCTCATGAAAAAATGAACAATTGCCATACATTTTTTTTTTTTAAATCGGCAATCAAAAATTGAGTACTGTCATTTTTGATACAAGCAGTTCAGTCATTTCTGATGAGAACTTGTCGAAAAAAGATAATTAGTTTAAGAGATTACCAAACAACAAATGTTGGTATGGTCCGCATTGAAGGAAGTTTCAGACAAAAATATCAAGTTGATGAAATCTTTGTCCTTTCAAGAAGAAAATATTGTGGGAAATTAATGAATTGCTTGTTTCAAACAATTCCTTCATTTTCCACGATGTTTAAACAATTTTCTTCGTCGTGTAAACTGCGGGATTAGTTGGTATTGAATAAATCTCTCAAATCCGTTAAGTTACGCAAGTAAATTGTATTAAAATTATTTGTACATCTTGAAATTAAACTATTTCTCTATTTATTGTTGCCTTGAATGTTTTCGAAGCTTCGAGGGAGACAATTATTCGAATAGTCCTCTTAACGGGTACTGCATTACTTCCCTTATACATACAAGGTCAAACATGTGCCGTTTTAAACCCTAATGATAAAAAGGTTCTTTTCATTTCACTTGATAATTTATTTCTGAAAAGGAAAAGGGGAGTAGTATTCCGTTGACAATCAGTCAAACAAGTAGATTATCTACATAAATCCATTGCCAGATGACAAAATTTTATACTTGTCCAAAAACAAACTATGACATTACAGAAGACAATATATCGTTGATAATCATTTAAATAAATCTCTGCCTTTTGGCGTAGAAAATAATGTGGATAATGAAGAAATTGCTTGTAACAATTTCTTGTATTGGTTGGAACGTCTTACATAAGAGAGGTCTCTTAATAATTCTAGTGGAAAAAAAACTGCTTAGAACTTCTTAAGATATTTCGACGAATAAGACACTAGTCGAACGTTATAGTTAGATTACAATTTTGTCGAAACCTCGTTTCGTAAAATGCCTTTTCGTGTTATAAGACACGACATAGAAAACTTAGCTTTCGAATACCTCAAACCTTTCGGGAAAGTCCGTCAGAGCCCGAAAACAAAGCATCGATATGACTTCAAACTCTGAATTATCCTCCCGGATATTAGTTTTCTACCATAACATAAACACGGTTTTAACCAATTTACAGGCGGTAGAGTTTTAGAATGGTCCAAATTGAAAGGAGTCAAAGATGACGGTTTAAAGTTTATGAAATTTTAAATGTTTCAACTTTCTGAGTAGAAAACATTGTGTAAAATGAAGAAATTGCTTGACACAAGCAATTTCTTCAATTTACACAGTATTTACCAACTGTGTTGTGTTCCCAATTGAGGGGCGTCAAAAACCGTTACTATGGGGCAAAGGGTTAAACGAGTTATTAAATTTAATCAAACAGCATTTTTTTTTTTTTCGATTGGATCCTTGTGTCTATCTTCCGGAGTACTATTCAGTCATTAAAATTATGATATTTTTCTCTCACCAATGGGTGGATAATCGTAAAACATTCCTGGCAGCTGGAGGCTGGGAGAGGATGTAGTGGTAGTACAGGTGTGAGAAATACCAGGAATCCATGGTTAGGTGCTCTAGCCGCCGAGATTTGAATGAAATACTGTTAAAAGTGGCATTAAACCCATTCAATCAATCAATCAAACCATTTGTTGGGTATCTTAACCCATTACCAGAAAATAAAATTTAGACTTGTATGAATCAAAAGAAGTTGCAGACATTTTTTGAAATGATGGAAATTTGAAGTTCTTCGTCCTCTTGTCTTCTAGATATCAAATTCATAACGATACAGATGCATAGTTCGTCGTTGCGCGTGCAAAATGTCGTAACTACAGCTTTTCAATCTGTAGATACGACATTTTGCAACACCAATGACGAGTTATCATGTAATTTCAAAGATTGGCAAAAAAAATGCATGTAGACTTCAGTTGATGTCAGATATCGATTTCATTTCCTGTGAATGCGGGTTTATCGATTACATAATCGATGCAAACAGTTGAAATCGATAACCAATACTGAATATACAACATATAGAAAAAATCGTCAAACCCGGGTACAAAGTGTAACATTTTTCTATATACGCCAATGGCAGCACAACTTTTGTTCCCAGAAAACTGTAGCAATCACCTCCCTAGAGAATATTGCTGACTTGGTATTTTGATCCTGGGTATTTCCACTGTTCGACTATTTTAATGTCTAAGGCGGGTTCGGAGCTACTTAACCATGTTTCTTCAACAGCACAAACTACTTCACAGTTTTCCGTATCCCGCTAAAATATGGCAATGTTTTACTTGGACATGTTGCACCGAGCTCGTTTTTGGTCAACACCATCTTGCAAAAACTTTTGTCATTTTCAAATCGTTATGGGTAATTGACCAACCGCGACTGTCAATCAAGGAATCAATCGACCAATCAAATCATTCTATCTGTCTGGAATTCAGATTTAAACTCCGACATTGGCCGCCATTATTGTTAACCATTTTCGTTGGTTTGGCGACTTAACGTCGTAACTACAGCTTTTTCACGCTATAGTTACGACGTTTATGTCGCCAACCAACTATTCTACTTTTTTGTTACATGCTACTGGCCATCAATTTTGTAAAATAACGCCTGTTAAAATCGAAACGGGACTTCTTGTTGGAGTCAATAGGCGTGGCTAACGGAGTGAGTGGGTTGGGCCAGCGATTGATCAGTTGCATGGACTCGTTCTTGTGAGATATCAACATGTTGTATTAATGTACGGCTGTGTAATTCGTCTGTCTGACATAACCAAATCACTGATTTTATTGGTGGTGTTCTTCGAGGTGACAGTTGGCAGCTCACCCCCAAGACTCTCTCTATCGCGTTTAAATTCAGCGGCTTATTTCTTAACCATGCTATGCTCCCTAATATTGCTTCCATACTCAACGCCTTTGAGACACAGGTATTAAATAATCACACGATGATCAACATCATCCGTTTGTTTAGAATTGCTAATAGTGGGTAGGTTTAGGCATCAAATTCTTTGAAATCGTACAGAGAAATATCCCACTTTCAGCAATGGTAATTGTACTGTTTTGTCTACATAGACCTCAATTATGGATCGCTTGCCACACCAACTCAGCTCTGGCAGGAAATTTCACTTCGATATGAAATGGTTGGTTAGTGACCTAAACATCGTAATTGCAGCTTAAATAAGCTGTAGTCACGACGTAAAACTAGCCATATTAACAAAAATGCATCGCACTGATAGTCGTTTGAATATCCATGTCATGAATGATATAATTGGTTGTATGATTCTTTGATTGACAATCAGTTCTCTCAATTGGTATGTTAGGGTCTTTTTTCTGTCTTAGATCACAGATTTTCGATCGCCCAATAATTATCAAATGTAATCATCCTTCACAAGGCAGTCCCAAATTAACCAATCGCGGCTGGCAATCAAGGAATCAACAGACTAATCAAATAATTTATTCAGTCCGGACCTGAGCTTTCAATACCGACATTGGTCGCTATTTTTGCTAACCTTGCTTTAGTGATCTTAACTCCTTAACTACGACTACTGAAGCTGTAGTTATGACGTTTATGTCGCCAACCATTCATTCTACTTTTTAATACACACTACTTGCCGTTATTTTCAATAGTATGCCGTTAAAAATCGAAGCAGAACTTCCTGTCGGAGTAAATGGGCGGGACCTGGGGAGTCAGTGGACGGGGCCAGCGATTGGTCAATTTGGGCGTCATACGTAATTCATGGAAATAATCACTATAAAAATATTCCAAGATATCATTGTTTCAAAAAATTAAATTATGAAACGAAAAACATTAGTACAAGTATGAATAGGTTTCTCGTTTCATACCTCACTGATAACAAAAATATTCCCTCTCCTTTTTTCGGCCTATAAACGATTTTTTCAGTCATTCAGAAGGCTGAAATTCCGACAGACGTAGCTGAATTGGTTTATTGGAAAAAAGGGTACATCCAAATATTAAAACACACATGCTCCGATTTCCTTTTGGAATAATCTCAAAAACGAGAACCCCCAAAAAAGTCCCGTCCATAAAAGCCTTGTTTTTCATCCAATAAAAATTACGTGACATGGAAGCTGATTAATTAGCATCGAAGGATCGTGCTCGGATATTTGGTCGAAGTCTGTTCAGATTCTAAGAAAAGTTTTGTAAAGTAAAGGCCGTCGGACGCACGCACGCACGATAGCTACAATGCCATAATACAATGCTATGACAATGGATAGCTGTATTCAACTAGTGGAGCTAAAATACGTAACATATTTCTAAAAAAAGAAGTAACAAGGACATTTGATGTAAAATTGACCGTTAACCCTTTCCTGTACAACCCGTTGTTTGTAAGTCCCGGTGATTTTATACTTTAGGAAAAAATGTGGGAAAAGGAAAAATTGCTTGTAACAAGCAATTTCTTCTTTTCCTACAATGTTTTCTAGCCTGTATGTTGGTTACTTTTCAAATTGCACCCACTTTCAATTGTCGTCTGCAGCTTCTTTCATATTGGACAAGTCTAAAATTTTCAAAAACGGGAAAGGGTAAAATCCCCATCATCAACTACGATATCAGTGTCCTTGTCACTATAGCTTATTCAAGCTGTAGTTAGGAAGTTAAAGTCGCCAAACTAACAAAAAGGTTTACCGTAAATGCCGGCTTATGTCGGAGTTCACAGCTCCATGCCACCAAACTATCAAAAAGGTCTACCATAAATGCCGGCTAATATTAGAGTTCAAAGCTCCATTCTGTTCTATTCTGGTCTGGTCTGGTCAAAATGTACGATTTGATTCGTCGATTGATCCTGTGATTGACAGCCGCGATTGGTCAATTTGATGTAATTTTGGTGTGAAAGGTCCTTTTTGTCGCGAAAAGTTTTTTAAAGAATATGTGAATATGATGTAAGACACCTAAAAACGATTTGATGTCGTTCATTTTACGGAAATTATCGAGGGATATTTCTCCACTGTTCGACCGAACCCGACATAAGCCATTCTGTATCGGGTTTTCTTCATCACAAACCATGCATACTGAATTACAATAATCGATTGGCAAGTTCAATAAATTTAACAATAGGTTGTTTGTAGGTAAAATAAATAAATATTCTGCGAAAAGAAGTACAAAGCAAGAGATGAGACTTTCTTGAAATATGCTACATTATTTCAGCGATTTATAAGATAAAGTTTTTTAATTCAAATCACCTAGATTTCCAATAGGCGTGTCTAAACACCTAATTAAGCATGAACACTTTGAAAAGGACTAGTACAAAGACACAAACCATTACGGCCACAATTAGTTTGGGCAGGTAACAAATACACTCGTGGAAAAGGTACGCTTACTGTTTTACTTCTTACACTGTCCGCGTGTCTGTCTTCCATTTGCGTTATTTTCCTCTCTGTGTATACTTGTGTCTAAACCCATTCCCTGTCTAAACTACTTCCCTGTCTAAACCCATTCCTACACGATACAATCTGTTACGTCCCTCCAAAAGGCTTGGTAAACATTTTGGAAAATGAAGAAAATGCTTGTACCAAGCAATTTTTTCATTTCCCATAATGTTTTCTACATAGAAATAGAAAGATTTTTAGAATCCAGTTAACTCGAAATTGTCGACTGCAACCTCTTTCATTTTGCACAAGTCACAAATTTTGTCCTCATGTACTGGGATAAAATCTGTCACTCTATTTCTCCTTCGTCTTAACTAAAAATACGTCCCTCACTTAATCTTTACCTCTTGTAAAAACATACCGTTGGTCTCTCCTTTTGGCTCCAACAGGTTCGATATTTCACGGCGTTATTTTCAAAAATCATGGCCAGTAGCTTTTTTATTAATTGATTGATTGATTGATTGATTGTGGTTGTACGCCACTTTTAACAGTATTTCAGTCATATCACGGCGGCTGGAGTACCTAACAATGGATCCCTGCTATTTCTCACATCAGTACTACCACTACATCCTTTCCTAGCCTCCAGCTGCTATCCAACTTAGGTTTACTATTATCAACCCATTGGTGAGCGACAAATGTCGGAAAACGGTATGTGCCGCCGACGGGGATCAAACCCATGACATTCCATGGTAGAATATTGGGAATAGAGTGTAGCAAAAAGTAGATGGTTGGTTGGTGACCTAAACGTCTAAACTCACGCTCATATTTTGTAAGAGCACGCTAAAATTAAACGGGTACCTGTATTATTTACGCGTGCACTCGTTCTTTGTGCAACGAAGACTTAAAGGCGACTTTTGACTCAAACGGTACACCATATATTTCTCCTAAACTTGGTTCAGATCATTAGATAAAAAGCTTCATTCGCTTTGACTTCAATCCTATGCAACCACAAGCTCTCCGATAAGAAAGTTTTCAAGTGGGTTACTGACCGATCGATGGCCCCGCCCACTTACTCCTTTGGCCACGCTCATTGACTCCAACAGGAAGTGTCGCTTCGATTTTGAACGGCGTTAATTTGTAAAACCTATGGTCGGTATCATTTAAAGAGAAAGTAGAATCGTTGGTTGGCGACATAAATGTCGTAACTACAGCTTGAACGGCGTTAATTTGTAAAACCTATCGACATTCCATGGTAGAATATTGGGAATAGAGTGTAGCAAAAAGTAGATGGTTGGTTGGTGACCTAAACGTCTAAACTCACGCTCATATTTTGTAAGTGCACGCTAAAATTAAACGGGTACCTGTATTATTTACGCGTGCACTCGTTCTTTGTGCAACGAAGACTTAAAGGCGACTTTTGACTCAAACGGTACACCATATATTTCTCCTAAACTTGGTTCAGATCATTAGATAAAAACTTGTTCGAATAAACCACTGTTCTATTTATCGTCGTTGAGCTAGCAAAATGCCGTATAGTATCTTTATTAAAGCTGTTTTTACATTTTGCTCTTCCAACGACGAGCAGGTTTTGGCACTATTTCCATGTATCTTCGTTTGGGACCAAAGTATCGTAACTACAGCTACTCTTAGTTGCAGTTACGATGTGTGTTATGTTTCTAAAAGACACGAATATCATGGTCTTATGTTGTAAAGTATTGCATTATATCTTTACCTGTGTTTTGTCCCCTCAATTCTCTCGTTTTTTCTCACTAAAACTTTGAATTCAACCCATCACGACATAATTTTAATCTTGTCCAAATTGAAAGATAATGCTTGTGTTAATCTAAAGTTTATTGAATTTGAAAAATCTTTACTTTTTATGATAGAATATAACGTGGAAACTGATGAAATTGCTTGTTACAAGCGATTTCTGCTTTGTCCACAATGTTTTCCAAAGTTTTTTTCTTGAAGAGGGTAAAAAGGGGGAGCTGTGTGGGTGAATGGGTTAATTACCGGTGTATTCATTGTTTAGCAAATTTAGCTTCATTCGCTTTGACTTCAATCCTATGCAACCACAAGCTCTCCGATAAGAAAGTTTTCAAGTGGGTTACTGACCGATCGATGGCCCCCGCCCACTTACTCCTTTGGCCACGCTCATTGACTCCAACAGGAAGTGTCGCTTCGATTTTGAACGGCGTTAATTTGTAAAACCTATGGTCGGTATCATTTAAAGAGAAAGTAGAATCGTTGGTTGGCGACATAAATGTCGTAACTACAGCTTGAATAAGCTGTAGTTACGTCGTTAAAGTCGCAAAACAAACAACCGTTTTACAAAAATGGCGGCCAATGTCGGAGTTTAAAATCTCAATTCCGTACTGAATGAATAATTTGATTGGTCGTTATAATCCTTGATTGACATCTGCTATTAGTCAATTTGTCGCGCTTGTTGGATTCCATATTCTCTATTTATAACCCATTACCAGACAGCATAAGTTTAGAGTGGTCACGTTGAAAGGAAATGCATCCGACAATTTCAAATATATGACATTTTTAACCTTTCGGGTAGAAAACATTGTGGATAATGAAGAAATTGCTTGTGACAAGCAATTTCTTCATTTTCCACAATGCTTTCCTAAGCTATTTTAGGAGGGGGGCGTCTAAAAGCGCCATTGGTAATGGTAATGGGATAATAAAAAACTTCGATATTTGTCACTGCATATGAAGGGTATACAATTATTCTAGAAATGCAAATCGTTGTTAAAGGCATGCCAGATATGATTTTATCTACGACATTTTCCTACAGAAGAGCAAGCCAGATCTTCATGTTTGGACATGCCAGGTTATACAAAGAACTCGCAAGTGTGTGACAACTTTGTTAGCGTTCCTAACACCGAATGGCAAAATGAAAATGGATACCTGGAGCAACGAACCCATTACCATACGGCAAAATTTTAGACTGGTCCACATTGAAAGAAGTTGAAGATGGCAATTTAAAGTTAATGATATTTTCAACTTTCTGTATGGAAAACATTGTGTAAATGAGGAAATTGCTTGTTACAAGCAATTTCTTCATTTTACACATTGTTTTCCTAATTGGTTTTCTTGAGGGGCGTCCAAAAGCGTCATTGAGTAGGAATGGGTTAAAGGGTTATTTCGATTGTTAATCGACGACGAACGTCTCAGAAGAGCTTTTGTCATACCCTGGAATGTCGGCGTCGGCTTCAGCATCTACACTTGGTTAAAGTTCTTATATATCTT
The DNA here is from genome assembly GCA_946902895.1 of Fragum fragum. Taxonomy (NCBI): domain Eukaryota; kingdom Metazoa; phylum Mollusca; class Bivalvia; order Cardiida; family Cardiidae; genus Fragum; species Fragum fragum. Next base: position 52,477,493 of record OX336367.1, on the reverse strand, counting down.
TATAACTAGTGCTAGGGAGGTTCAGATTTCGCCCAGGCACTCTTTAGGTTATTCGCTTTCATTTGAGACAACGACCTTGACCCTATGACCTTTTGATCATAACCTTTATCCAGTTTTAAAAACAGTAATCACAAACTTCAATTCTATCTTGATCTATTATCAGCCTATGATTCTCATATTTCATACATGCATTCTTCAGGAGATAGGCTTTCATTTCAGATAACTACCTTGACCTTGTGACTGACCCTTTACCTTTTATGAAAAGAAATACTAACCAAAAACTTTAACCCATTCCAACACAGCAACATTTTAGACTGGTCCAAATTGAAAGAAGCTGCAGACGACAATTTCATGTTGATGGAATTTTTAATTATTTTGCCTTTTTGGATAGAAAACATTGTGGATAATGAAGAAATTGCTTGATACAAGCAAAGTTTTTTACTTGAGGGGCGTAAAAAGGAGGGATTGAGTTGGAATGGGTTAACTTTATAATACTCTGGTCATTTTTCACCCTAAGTTGCTCATACTTACACGTGCATTCATCAGGGGATGAGGCATTAACCTTAACCTATGATCATGTTTCTTTAACCTTTTCCTGTTTCTCAAAATTTTAGACTGGCCCAATTTGAAACATGTTGCAGACGACAAAGAAAAGAGAGTGCAATTTGAAACGAAACCATTTAATGTGGTAGAAAATATCGTGATAAAAGAAGAAATTGCTTGTATCAAGCAATTTCTTCTTTTATCACAATATTTTCTTAAGTATAAAATTGCATGGACGTAAAAACCATTGATTATACAGGAAAGAGTTAACCTTTGTCCCGGCTTTATTCATGCTTAGTTACCATACCTAGATCGCAAACCAACGATTTGCTTTTTGTTCTATATTCAAGACCATGAATATTATGAAATAACGACAATTGAACTGTCATTCGGAGGTCAGTGGGCGTGGCCAGAGATCCTTCATTTACGTTAAACAAAGATTAGATCCAACACATGTCAAAATGGCTTGATATCACTAGAAAAAGAAATATCTGTACGTGTATAGTAAGGTAAAATGGTCATTCAACATTTAGAAAATCTTTATATACGGCCAATCTTGCTTATGTGGTAAACTCTTTTAAGCAATAACTTTTCTTAGGCGACCATGATTGAAAATTCGTTCACAAAACTTTTGAGAAGTCGAAGAATTTTCAACACACACACACACACACCGTAAATACACCATGTTATATGGACTCTTTAGAATAGTTTCGATGATTTAAAAATGTGACCATTTTTGGCTATCTATTGAGTGATCGCATAATACAAGTTTTAATGTAAAGAAACGACTCGACCCTGATTAGACTGTGATCGGTACTTATCGCATTTCGTGTTTTGTATTGTTGTTGTTGTTTGATTGGTGGTGGTGGTAGTATTGTTGTTATTTACTTTCTTTCTTTTAAAATGATTACAAATTACATAATTTCACATATTACTTTTATAGGAGCCATGTACGGAAGACGTAATGGTCGTTACGAGGGCGGTAAACGGATATGCAAGAAAAATTGGATCATATTGGCTCTCATATGTATGACGTCATATATTTTCTACCGGGTAGTGATTGCTACTCCACCTTCAAAAAATGATCTGGAAATTTCACAAGAAATGATAAGGAATGATTTTAAAAGACAGATGGGCGTTGTAATGGAAAAGATGCGTGCAAAAGATAGAGACAACGCCTTACACACGGCCATGCTGGACGACTATCGGAGAACGTCGAATTCGGACAACAAGGAATCGACCTCTAAGCAGAATCTTAATCTGGTGAAAGAAAAAGATCACCATCGCTTAAATATTCCAAAAGTACCGCCAAAGAATGATGCAAAAGGAAATGAGATTAAGTCTGATTTTGAGAAAGACAAGGGGAACGAAAAGCACAAGGAATATAGCAAACATGAAATAAATAAATCTCTATATGCTGAAAGCAAAAACGAGGAAGGGCTAAGAAATAGTGAAAACGCTTCTATGTCTGAAACACGAAAAGAGAGAAAAAGTATGAAGCGTAAAGACGTGGATATCCATGTTTTTCCAAACGGGACAAAAATTTATATTGACAAGAAGACAGGCAATGTTTTACACATAGACTATCACAACAAACAAAGAAACGGTTCCAAACATCATGTCTTAACACATGAGATGAAATCAATCAAATTAGAATTAACATCGAAACTAAACAAGAGCAAGGATGACGAAATTCCTGAAACCGACGCCATATTTTTCTTTCAAGACGACCGTAAACCGGTGGATGTAAAGTTTGTGAACCTGTACGTCCGTGGTGGAAAGCCAGAGGATAAAATCACGTCAAAGATCTGTATCCATAATGTAACAGAAGATAAGTTTGTTTCTGCAATATTGAAGTCATCTGGAACCTGGGAACAAGGTGATATAGATGGAATGGGCGCCATTTTAAGATCTCACCCGGATATGACGTTAATCGATGGAGGTTGTAATATCGGCGCATACACTGTTTATGCTGCAACTCTTGGTAATAGAGTGATCGCGATAGATCCGTACTATAAACATCTACAACTGCTGAACAAGTCCTTAAGACTAAACGACCTGGAAGAAGTAGTTAGTCTATTGTGGAATGCCCTGTTCAAGAAACATCTCTGGGTCAACTTATCCCAAGGACAGGATCAAAACCTTGGGTCAGTGAACATCAGAATTAAGGATCCTGTACGCCATGTTAGTAATTATTCCGTTCAAACAATCATGCTTGACGATCTAGTGGAGAAATTCGAGCTTGATAAAATGAAGGTATTTCTTAAACTTGACATAGAAGGCTCGGAATACAGTGCCCTACTGGGTGGGATAAACTTTTTTAAACGCGTTAATGTTTGTTACGTGTTGATGGAATTTGTTTCTTATAAAGTGGACGGAAGGGGAGAGGAAATAGTACAGTTTATGAAACAATTTGATCTCTATCCGTATGCAGATCTCAGGTTAGAAGAAAGACTGGATATCAAAGGAGTTCCCCTTTTGAGTTACCCGATAAACGCAGTGTTTGCGAAGAAGTACTGTAAATAGCGTATCGTCGTTGGACGAACAAAATGCCGTAACTACAGCTCTAATAAATCTTTAGCTACAACATTTGGTCTCATCACGACGATTTCATCCATGGATGAACAAAATCTCGTAAATCTAAATTTCTTATCTATTACCAGACATGACTGGTAAAATTTAGGGGAGTTTCAGACTATATTTTCAAGTTAATAAAATTTTGAATATCTGTGTTTCGGGGTAGAAACAATGTGAAAATTAAAGAAATGGCTTGTGAAAAGCCATTTCTTCATTTTTTACATTGGTTTCCCAAATTCTTCCCTAAAGGTTGTGTTGGAATGAGTTAACCCTTTCCTATACAGTCCCTGGTTTTAACGTCTATGTTTATATAATTATGTAAATATTGTTACAAGCAATTCCTTCTTTTCTAACATTATTTTCTACCACATAGGGTGGTTTTATTTCAATTACACCCACTTTTCATTAGCCGCCGTCATAGCGCAGTCGGTAGGGCGTCAGACTCCTAATTTTCAATCATGGGACGTCATGGGTTCGATCCCCGGCGGCGGCACATATTATTTCTGGCGTTTGTCTCTCACAAATGGGTGGATAATCGTAAACCTAAGTGGGATAGCAGTTGGAGGCTAGGAAAGGATGTAGTGGTAGTACTGGTGTGAGAAATACAAGAAATCCATTGTTGGGTGCTCCAGCCGTCGCGATATGACTGAAATACTGTTAAAAGCGGTGTTAAACCCCGTTCAATCAATCAACCCACTTTTCATTGTCGTAGGCACACGTCTTTCAAAATGGACCAATCTAACGTTTCGAAAAACAGGAAAAAAAGCTAAGCTGTACTTTAGAATTTTAGTTTAAGATTGACCTGCTGACGATATCGTGGAATAAATCTACGACTGTTAATATGTCGCTGAATACAGGCCTGGTCATGCTTGACTAGACCAATGAAGCTTCACACACACATTGTTCTTTTAGATACTATAATGATAAAGTACACAGGGTAATCCAATAGGATTTGATTCATGTTAATCTGGTATTTGTTTGTTTGAATGGGGTTTAACCTGTTCATCCTTTTTCTGTTCACTCCCTTGTTTTTACGTCGTAATTTAATAGTTGAGAAAACATTGTAGAAAAAGAAGAAATTGCTTGAAAGAAGCAATTTCTTTTTATTCCACAATATTTTCTACTCTACTAAATGGTTATTTTTCCATTTTAATTCACTGTAAATTTTCGTCTACAAATCTTTCTAAAATTTTGCAAAACAGGATAGCCTTAAAGCCACTTTTAAATGTAATTCAGTCATATCGCGGCAGTTGGAGCACCTTACCATGGATTCCTGGTATTTCTCATCCCAGTTGTACCATTACACCCTTTCCTAGTCTCCAGCCGCTCATCCCACTTGGGTTTACGACTATCCACCTGTTGGTGGTATTATGGTATAACAATGCAGCATTTTATCACGGTCTACCAATGTTCGAGAAGTGTAGTCACCGAAAAATATACCCAAAAGGAGTAAGGATATTTAATAGAATTTTGTCGTTCACAGCATTTGTCAGTTATATACGAAATTTCATATTGACGGAACAACAGTTTACGTCAGTTGAAATCTAACATGCCTTCTTTGAAGGGAGACCACTTAGACACTCCGACAGAGCAGCTCCCTGACATTACGGTTAACTTTAGTAAAAGGCCCGAGGCATTTCGCTAAGGAAAAGGTTGATGAGAATGCTATACTTCGTAACACTCGATTGAGCTGTAGTTACAACTTTTAGGTCACTATTACTAAACAAGTGGTTTTCATAATAATCGCAGATAAATGTGGGACTTACGGACTGAGACAATAATTTGTTTGGTCCATAATAAGCGATTTGTCAATCTGCTTCCTATTACAAATTCACTTGTCAAATCGGACTCCTTGGTTTCTCCGATAGATATTCTGCGTCATATTCTTAGTCGCCCGCTTTAACCAATTATCACAAAATGACGCTTTATGATGCCATGAAGAAATACGACAATGGAAAACTTTTGGGGAACAAGCAATTATTTCTCTTTTCACAATGTTTTTACTCTATTTGGCACTTATTTTCTAATTTCAATTTCAACTGTCTTCTGCAATTTCTTTTGATTTGGGCCAGTCTAATTTCAGCTGTCTTCTGCAATTTCTTTTGATTTGAACCAGTCTATAATTTTTGTCTGGAAATGGGTCAAAATGAGAGGATACGTGTGTCCTATGAATTTTTATCTGTTGTTAAATGTCATCTTCCAATACCAAGACACTTTGAATAAAAGTTATAACTTCTATCGATGCCATTTACCAATAATCAGATACTTTTTATATTTTCGACAACACTAGTAAACTTGTATTTTATGACATGTTCTATCGTCGATGAGCATGCAAAATGTCGTAACTACAGCTTCATCCAAGCTGTAGTTACAACATATTGAACGCCCAATGACGATATCTTCTTGATAAGTTTGCGAATGCAAGAGCTTTTCCCTGTTCAAAACTTTGTAAAAGATTAAAAGTTGGGTACCACACGTAGCAATAACTTTTTTTTGCTTAGTCTAACAGAATTTTAAAATCAAAATGTAAATAAAATGCCTTCTCATTTATAAATACAGAAAACTACAATTAATTATATTGTTTTGTTTTTCACCAAAGCTTAACCATGATTTTGATCATTTTTTCGTCTATGATTTTTATACAAGGGCCGATTCAGAAATTCTTGGGCTAAGTTAGAAAGTTCTTTTATTTATAATCGCAATCCAATGTTACTTTTCTACCCAGCCGCCATTGTATTGCGAACTAACATACAACTATGAGTTCATCTTGTTGAACAGAAATATCAGTTACACTAGCAACGTCCGTTCATGGGGCGGGGCACACTAAAAACTTCTAACAATTGTACGTTTGTTTGTAACAAAGTCTTTTGCATTGAATTTTACTGGTGCTTAATGTTATATGTATTCATTGTTTGTACACACGTCAGTGTGACTTGGAAGGAATATAATCTAAATGTACTGAAGGTTCCGACAACATTTTAACCCATTCCCACTCAAGCCGTCCTTTTTACGCATCTCCAGAAAAAGGCTTTGGAAAACATTGTGGACAATTAAGAAATTGCTTGTTACAAGCAATTTCTTCATTGTCCACAATGTTTTCTATCCAAAATGATGAAAAAAATTAAAATCCCATCAACTTGAAATTGTCTTCAGCAGCTTCTCTCAATTTAGACCTGTCTAAAATTTTGTTGTGTGGGAATGGGTTAAACTGGTTCAAAGACGAACAAATGACTAATTGCGGCTGTCAATCAAGGAATCAATCGACGAATCAAATCATTTATTTACGAGATGAAGAGAATATTTTTTGTTTTCATGGAGGTATGAACCGAAAAAACTAATCACACTGTATGAATACGCGAAGCGGATTCATACATTGTGTGACTAGGTTTTTTCGGTTCATACCTCCATGAAAACAAAAAATATTCTCTGCATTTCTTATAATTTAATAGCATCGAGCGAAAAATGCAACAACTTAACAAATTTTGAATCCTTTTTGTAGTGAACTATTTTGTGCGGAAGCAAACAAAATGGCTGCGTTCTCAAAATTTTGTTCATAGAGGTATGAATTAAATTTTTCGACCAATCAGATCGCTCGTTTTTGATAGACGAAACTAACAATTAAATTAATCAGATTTGAACACCAACATTGGCCGCCATTTAGGTGAAAAAATTTTGTTGGTCGCCAACCAACTACATTGTATTTCAATTTCTTGTTACATGCTACTGGCTATGGATGTTGAAACATAACGCCGTTTAAAATTGAAACGGCACTTGCTATCGGAGTCAATGGACGAGGTAGCGGAGTAAATGAGCAGGCTCAGCGATTAGTCAGTTATCTGATAGGTAAACGTGATTTCTTCTTGATGGTATAGACAAGAATACTGCGTGTGAATGCTTGGCCATCAAGCATCGAAAAAGGGAATACAAACTTGCACGGGGGGGGGGGGTAATTTTGACGAAAAAAAAATTCTATCCCTTTTGATACGATAGTTAATTCTTATGATAGTGAACATATATAGTTTCAAGAAGTTATCTTCGGTATAAAGAGATCAAAATATCAGAGTTTTTGGACGACAATTCACCAATCGAAGAATCAATCGACCAATCGATGTGCTATGATAAAGGACAAACAAAAGTGAGCATCGCATAGTTATTTAGCGTGCATCCTTTGTAGAAAACCGTAATACTAGGTTCAACATCTAAACCGAAAGGCAACAGGCGGATTGCTGGTCACGCCTAATAACCTTTGACAGTTTGACTAGCATAACCAACATTATTTCGTTAAATATGTGGTGATGGATCTAAATGAAAGGCAAATTGCTTGCTAACAACCTAAATGCCACACCAACAGCTCCAAATAAGATGTAGTTACACCGTTTAAATTGCCAAATGAACACATGCTTAACCTAAATGTTGGAGTTCAAAGTTCACTTTAGGTCTAAATTATTTCTTTGTCGCTTTTTGGGGATGTTATTTACAGCAGCAACCCTTCAATTAAAAATGTGCAGGAGTTGGACGTTTGTAAAACAATATTAACGCATTCCTACACAAGCCCTCCTTTTTATGCCCCCAAAGAAAAGAGCTTTGGAAAACATTGTGGAAAATGAAGAAATTGCTTGTAAGAATTATTTTCTTCATTTTACGTTGGAAAACATTGTGGAAAATGAAGACATTGCTTGTAACAAGCAATTTCTTCATTTTACACAATGTTTTCCACCCAAAAATTTTTTCTAAATTCCACAAACAAAACATGTTCGTCTGTAACATCTTTCAATTTGGACCAGTCTAAAAAAAATTTGTGGGTGGGAATGGGTTAAACAAGAATATCTGATTGGGTGCATATATACCTGAGAGGGCTTTTCAGTGAAAAAATACTGTTATTATAGGGCAGATAAATATAAAACATCTTGGGGGATCAAAATAGTTTTTGTCTCATGCACAACTAGATATCAAACAGATTCATTGTTGAAAGTTTCAGCTCATTCAAATCGAGACGGTATGAGGAGTTGCTCATACAAAATAACATTTTTTTGATTAAGAAGTAACTTATGGAAATGTTAAATGTAATTATTACAAAATGTACATGTTTTTGTCCATGTTGTACTGTATTGTACCTGGATGTATTTAAAGATATCTTCTATTCCGCTAAGTCAAGGGCAGATAATTCTGAAACTACTCCTGGGGTCAAAGTATCAGTATCAAAAGAGATCCTTTAAAAGCCTTCTGTAAGATTTATGTCCTTGTAATTCTCTTTGTTTTGGTATACCAGGTATAAGACTAAAACACATTTCACTTAATATTTTTATTCAATAACAAAAAAACCTAGGATTGTGTCACAGACACATATGCCATCGCTTGATTGCTTGTCATATGACCTTCAGTTGTGACCTTGATTGATTGGGGTTTAACACCACTTTCAACAGTATTTCAGTTTTAGGCTGGAGCAACTAACACACCAGTACTACCCTTACATCCTTTCCTAGCCTCCAGCAAGTATTCCACTTAGGTTGTGAAATTGGGAGCATCCAATAGAACCTTTTGCATGACATTAGTACTCTTCAAGGGGAACAACTGTGCAAAGTTATTTTGAAATCAATCAATAACAGTTTAACCCATTCCAACAAAGTGGAATTTTAGACCGGACCAAATTGAAAGGATGTGCAGACGACAATTTCAAGTTGATGGAATTTTAAATTTTTTTCGTCTTTTTGGATAGAAAACATTGTGGATAATGAAGAAATTGCTTGATCCAAGCAATTTCTTCATTTTCCACAATGTTTTCCAAAGCTTTTTTGTTGAGGGGCGTAAAAAGGAGGGACTGAGTGGGAATGGGTTAAGATATTCTTCCGATAAGAATTGGATACACACACCCACACATGGACATAGGTAACTCTTATGTCCGTCGCAAATACATGGCAGGACAATAAAAACTGGAATATTTATCTCTGTAGCCGTAAGAAGAAGGCATGTCTACAGTCTTTGGTATCCACTGGATAATATTTGTCATAGAAATCGAGAATGAACTCCTCGGGTTTAAACCCAAATTTCTGATACAGTAACATGGCAGCGTTTGTGGCTGAGACATGAAGAGTTACGTCTTTACCCATACAGGTCTGAAATATAAAGTGTATCAAATTACAAATCTATTAACCTTTTCATGTTCAATCCCTGGTTTTCATGTCCCTGTGATTTTATAATCGAGAAAACATTGTAGAAAAAACATTGTTTTTCTACAATATTTTCTACCCACCTAAATGGTTATTTTTCAAATTCAATTGTCTTTAAATTTCGTCAGCAATTCTTCTAAGAATTTTTCAAAACAGAAAATGGTTAATAGATTAACTTATAACAGTTAGTTAATGAGACCCTTAAACAAAAGATTGTAGTGATTCAATCAAAAAGAAGGTTGAATAAGTTGAGGTCCTTGTAAGATTCTCAAGAATCTCAGACACTGATCTTCGATAAGTTAATTATTTTGCAAATATTACCAGGGACATAAAAATAGGAATTATTAGTTTCGAGACTTGGTTACTACATCTTGAATAAACTCTACCTAACCCATTATCATACAAGGAAATTTTAGACCAGTCCAAATTCGAAGAAGTTGCAGACAACAATTTTGAATTAAAGAAATCTTTAAAATCATTTGGATTAGAAAACATTGTGGATAATGAAAAAAATTTACAATGATTTCCAATGGGAATGGCTAATTAAAGAGTTCATAACATTTCTCAACCAAAAGAACAAACTCAAATTTTGTAATGTATTCCATGTGGTTTTGTACCTCTATCACAGTTATGTTGTCTTCTCTATTAACAGCATTATACTGGGGCTCTAAACTGCTAAGGCAATAGACAAGGGCAGCAACTCTCTATGAATTTTTCTTGATCAGTGAATTATAGTTATTCTGAATTATACTTCTGAATATTTAACCATATAAGTCAATCAGGAGCTCATTTAAAAATTCTTGTATACAGAAACCTATATTTTTCAAATTATAATCAAATGGCCTTTTTTATGCTCATGTTAAACCAATTCCCGTTTTTTAAATCATTAGACTGGTTCAAATTGGAAGAGGTTGCAGACGAAAATGAAAATGCTACTTTAAATGAAATTATCATATGTGGTAGAAAATAGTCGGAAAATTTTCATCTTTTCCCACAATGTTTTCTCAAGTATGGAATTACAGTGACATAAAATCAGGGTTTATACAGGAAAGTGTTAAACTGGAATACCCTACACGATGGTTAAAATGAAAAAATTCCTTCTTAAGGATATAAAAAAAGGTAGTGAGCAAATAAGAAAAAGCTTGTAAAAAAGCGATTTCTTCCATTCCTTTAATGTTTCAAAAAATCCTTATTTTCGGAGGTAGTATAAAAGTCTGAATTGTTTGGGAAAGGGTAATACTGACAGACCTGTATAAGATGGTACAACATAAAGGTTGCTATACCAGCATGTCTCCATTCTGGATGTGTAAATATAAAAGATATGTAGGCCTCATTCTGTTTGACATCAGGTACCATGAATGCAAAACCAATTATAAATTTTCTGAAATAAAAAAATGGACTAATTGTAAACTGAATCATGACAAAATGACAGACAAATTTTAAGAACATAGATATTAACCAATTATCAAACAATAGAATTGAGACTGGTTCAATGAAGTTGCTGACAAAAATTTTAAGTTTATGAAATAGCAAAATGTATGCCTTTTTGGGTAGAAAACATTGTGGATAATTAAGAAATTGTTTGTAACAGTTGTCTTTTTCTTTCAAAGTGTAAACAATTATAGGGCTCAAACTAGGAAAGATATACCTATCAGCAAATTAAACCCATCAATAAGTGAAAAATTTTAGACTGGTACAAAGAAAAACTTGTAGGAAATTAATAATTGCTTATCACGAGTTTTGACAATGTTTTCCTATATGCTTTTATTTTAGGGTTGCAAAAAAGCGGAATTGTGTAGGAATAAGTTAAAGGTCATCTGACGAGGTCACATTCAACTATCAAAACTATCTTAACCCATTCCCATACAATACATTTTTAGACTGGTCCAAATTGAAAGAAGCTGCAGACAACAATATCAAGTTGATGGAATTTCAAAGTTTTCGGTCTTTTTTGGATAGAAAACATTGTGGATAATGAAGAAATTGCTTGATACAAGCAATTTCTTCATTTTCCACAATGTTTTCTTAAGCTCCTTTCTTGAGGGGCGTAAAAAGGAGGGCTTGTGTTGGAGTGGGTTAAAGATGCAAATAGCTACCTACCTGTACAATACTACACAGGTAAAGTCTGGATACTGTAAACAATCTGAAACTGGATAAAAAAAGGTGATTGAAATCAATCTTTTTTCCCATAGAGAATAAGATTTTCATGCTAGTCAAATTAAACAAGAGGTTGTAGAATGATCATTTAAAATGTGTTTATTTAAAGCAAAACTTTTTGGGGATAAAAGACAACCAATTTGATTTGAGAAAATTCAACTATAGAAACACTGTGAGAAAAGGAGAAACCCTTTGTTACAATACTTTTTACAGTAGTTTCTCATCAGTGAATTTTGATTAATAGGTTAAAGAAGGGACGAATAAAAATGGACAATCCTGACCAGGTTCCAAATTGTTTTACAAATAGGTTAAGTAATGCTAATATAACAACATTCACAGTCAAATGAGCTGTATATCTAAGGTTTGACTCAAATAATGATTAACATCGAAGAAAGGAGACAAATGTCAGACAGGATATTTGCCACAAACCGGGATTGACCAATCGAATATATATTCATTTGTATCATATACTATACATGAATGCAATGTAAATGTCAACATCAACAGGAAGATAAAATCTCACCATCTATTCCTGGCCAGAAGAACTCTCTACACAATGAGTTAACTGAGGCTATATGTTGGGGTCTAATGTAACAATAGTCTATTGGTGGTGGGGGTTCAGCTTTCCAATCAGAGTTATTTCTGAAATAACATACACATATATATAAGTACAGATATAATGTTGAAGTCCTGTGTAAAAATAAAATCTATGGGTGCAAAAATTCCATTTTCAAGTCAGAGATTTTCTGAAATACCAGATATCTACATAACTTATTGACAAAGAAAAGACTATATGTTTTGTGACTTAATGTAAAAATAATCTCTCCATAGATCTACACTAAAACCCCTCATTACGACCATCCGGAAATACAGGCACCCCACTACTAAGACTACATTTTGATCTTTTTGTTCTTTATTTCAATGGTCGCAAACCCCTCTTAAAAGGGCACCCAGCTATTTCGAATTACGTATCACTTAATTCAGTACCAAATCCCGATGATACACCATTTTGAACCCGAATAAACTACCTGTAACTTCACACTTTGGGACCAACGATCCAAATTTTGCACTTGATAACAGTGTCACTAATTGCGTTCGAATGCATTGCCAATATAGTATCAGTTTTTGATTATGTAATATCGAAACCTATTATTTGGTGTTATTTTTATTAAACAGATTGAAATAGCCGATGGGTCTCAGAAATTACAGTTTGTATGCTTTTAATTAAAATTTGTATTTCTCCAGGTATTCACTTGGTAGTAAAACTGAAAGTGAAAATGTCCAGGCAGTTATAATTTTTTTTTACGGTGTTCTGAACAGTGTGTTTGCTAATATCATAAAATAAGATATGATATCAATAATTTGAAAATATGAACTTGCATTTATGTAAAAAATAATCTGAGGGTGGACTTTCAAATCAGATCGAATGGAAATGGAGAAAAGATAGAGAAAAGGGAACATATAGAACTTGCGGTATTTTCCTAAATACATTTTTTTCTTTTTTTTTTTATTGTTTGTATGTACGCCAAACGTATAGAAAATAAGAAATTAACATCTACACCTTCTTATTAAGCCAAATCAAGGACAAATCACATGACAAAAGCTCAACAAATGATCGAACCTTGGTAATAAGACCACCCTGCTATTACGACCACTTTCATAAAGTACCGCAGGTGGTCTCATTAGAGAGGTTTTACTGTATTTGTTTAGTTGTATGTGGTTAAACACTACTTTCAACAGTATTTCAATTATACCACAGTGGCTGGTGGGTCTAACACTTGCATCCTGTCTTTTCTCATGCCAGTACATGAACATTCAATCCAAGCAACCAGCTGCTCATTCTACCTAGGTACACTACTTATCATTTGCCTACTGGTGAGGAACAAATAACATGTTACTATGACTTATGACAATGTCAGATGGAATGAATGCCTAGATTAAAACTGAGGACCAAAGGATTCAGAGAACATCACATTATTGACTGAATTAACCAGACTCTGTAATCTATAAAAAGAGAAAGCTCAGTGCTTTCATTACTTTTTACATAACATAAAATGCTTCTGCAATTATTTTGATTAGTTATGTTTTGTTTGAATTGGGTTTAAGGTGCTTTTAACAATTTTTCAGTCATATCATGGCCACTGGAGCACCTAACAATGGATACCTGGTATATCTTGGACCAGTACCTACATTAAATCCTTTCCTAGCCTCCAGCTGCTATCCCACTTAGGTTTACAATTATTAACCCCTTTGTGAGACACAAATGTCGTAAAGGATGTGATGCCGCCGGGGATTGAACCAATGACACCCCATGATTCAAGATTAGGTGTCTGATGCGCAACCAACTGCAGTGCTTTTGAAGGACTAGAGAAGAGGGTAACAGTAAGAGATACAAGGAAGTCAATAGGCTAAGGCAGGAAGAAGCCGTTCAACCGAAATAAATTCCCTTATTCTTCCATGTAGCCAACTACAAACTTACTCACTTTGTCCAACAGTGTTAAAGCATTTGATTTAAATAAATTAGCCTCTTGGCCCACAAAAAAATGCATCAACAGTTTGTTTCATGTCATCATCAGTGTGCAAAAGGTAGCTTGAGGAATAGGTAGTAGTCAGAGGACGATAAATGCTTGACCAGTTTAAAAACACATTCTTGAATAGCAGTGGTGGCAACAGTGTGTGCTGGAGCATTGTCCTGTTAGAAGAACACACCTATTGATAGTTTTCCATGCCTTTTTTCCTTCATTTGTCTAACAAAGCTGCTGAAATATGGCAAAGTTTTCAATGGACATGTTGCATCAAGCTCCTTTTTGGCCAATACTTGCATAAATATTTGTTGGGTTTTTTTTCAAAAAATCATGGATAATTGCATGGACTCTTTCCTTTGAGACACCCACCTGTGTATCAATACCGCAGTGTAATTTGCTGAACTGCCATTATCATATCATGGATTTTATTGATGGTGTCAGTTTTGGTTTGCCAGGAGAGCATCATCTTCAAGACTTTCTCTCTCTCTCGTGTCTAAATTCACCATAAAATAAATGGGGAACAGTATGCTACTCTTATATTCTAACAAGCCTTGGAGGTCAAGGTATAGAATAACCACACAATGATCAACATTGTCCAGTTATTTAGAATAACATAGAGTGGGTTGGTTTATCTGTATAGACCTTGATTTAGTAAGTTTATAAAAAGTATATTTCTGCCCTTAGCTAAAGATTTTCAATTGCCCTCTCATTTTGGAAAATGTCATATTCTTGTTTTAGAGACACCAATGGTAACAGCACAAAACATAACTAGATAAAAGTTATTTCATAAGATTTTAGTATCAACTCTGCATACCTATTTGGATATGCCTGTATTTCTTGAAGCAGCCTCATTTTGAGTGGACGGGACTCATAATCTCTTCTAATAAATGGTTTTAAAATCCTGAAAATAAAATGGATCAGACTAATTAAATTGTGTATTGTTTTAAAATACTTTTACCAGTATATTCTGTAATATCAGTGCAAAATTCTCTTGCGTCACAAAAGTTAACTTAGCTGTGATATAACTAAATGAATCTCCAGTGAAAAATAAAACTACAAGTACATGAGCTCCATAAAGATGGGAATCCCCTTACTATAAATAATAACTATCAGGAAGTGACAATCTGAGTTAAAAAAAAAGATACAGTCCACTCTCTGTATATCATCATCAAATAGAACATAATAAAACTTATAATGAGTGAATAGCATTGTCCTTGCCATTTCCCTTCAACTTTTCCTCGGTCTATATCGGATAAAAGCAAATTGATTTTTCGTGAGATATCAACTACAACATACAAACATTTTGATAGCCTCAGACACATTTTTCATATCTTATAACAACTTACAACATCCTGTCTGCATCAACTATCAAATCTTAAGGTAATTAGTACTATTTCATTTTAGTTCGATTGCGACAAAAGCTTTAAGCTTATAGAGTCACTCTCAAACACACAAACCAGATGTTTTCATGTCCCTGAAGGTGAGGCAGTTGTTTAACCCACTGCTACCAACTTCTACAGCTGGGTAGACTGGGGCTGGCTATTAAGTGTTTCACCCATGAACACACTCAAGTGACACTGGGGCTTGAACCCGTGACCTTCAGATCACGAGTCAAGCACCTAAGGTAATTAGTGACTGATTATCCGCTTATTAGTCAAAGTTTTTTCCTTGTGTTGGATATGTCTGTGCTGCATGCTAAATAGATGTGCAGGCAATAAAATATCATCACAAATTAATTCTAATGTTATTCTTACCAATTCCTCATACAACAATATTTTGATGTACAGCAAATGTATCAAATTCAGAGAAATAGATGATCCGCATGTCAGAGTATTGTACATTTGCCTGAGAGTTGAACGATAACTCAAGACTATTAGTGAGGTTTATCTAAGATGAAACAAGTTTGAGAAACTTGAACTACTATTTACCTAGAATGTTAACCCTTGTCATTCTGAGCCCAGATTATTCCAACTCTGGTAGGAGTTATAGACTAAGATCAGACTGCACATATGCGCAGTCTGATCTTAGTCTACACCACCTGTCTGACTTATCTAATTCAGAGTTGTTTATTAAATCATTTATGAAAATAAATATGGACCCACAATTGGAGCCTATCAGTGCTTTCAGCCCTTTGATTTTAATGCATTTCTAAACAAAATTGTATTCAGCCTGCAAAGTTTTAAGTCAAATGGGGTCCAATATCCAAATGTCTAAGTAATGAATATTTGCTATAGGGTTGATATTATGGTCCAAATGCATATTTCAAATCAATGGTAACATAAGAAACAAAAATAAGACAGTTACTTGTAAAACTTTAAGCAATAATTTCTAATTCAAAAAGGGTCAAAATCCACAGAAATGAAAGTCAAAGTACCGTCTTTGCCTATGGGATGATATGATGGTCATACAGGCATGTGAAAAGTTTCAGAGCAATAGCATTGGTGGAAAAAAGAGATATGAAACATTTCATGTAAAACTTTAACAACAAGTCAAAAAAGAGCCATAGTTCCACTAAAATGAATGTCAGACTAATGAAACTTTGCTTAGGGCATGTTATGATGGTCATAAAGGCATGTGCAAAGTTTCAGAGTAATAGTATTAGCAGAAACGGAGATTTTAGACCTGCACGTAAAGCTTTGTCAAAAGCAATATGTTGACACTGACGTTTATGTCCAGGTGACTGGAGTAGCCCCCTATTCATTGAATAGCGAAGCTAAAAATGAAGAGTTATTGCATTAAATGAAACTAATAGTTATTTTTTCTCGCACAAAAGAAGTATTTAGAAGTATCTCAATAATTGAGCAAGATATTTATCAGGGCTCATTTTCTAACTAAAACAAAATACAGTAAAACCTCGGTCATTCGTAGCGCAAGGGACTGGGGAAATTTATATGAATTAAGCGCAGTGCGAACAAAACGGAGGGCAAGAGGTCGGCTGTTTGAGATACATGGAATCTGACATGGCCTTGTTCTGTCTCCCATTTAGGAATTGATTCTAAATTGGTTATTTTTTCTAAACAAGACCTGCAGGTATTAATTGAGGAATACATAAGTTAAAAATTACTCGTCTTGTATTTTAATTTTATCTCTGTGTTAATTTTTGGCATTTTTCAAACACAGTGTTTGTATCAAATGGTGAACACCATCATGGGGATTTCCCTTTACAATACAATAGATCAAATCACTCTGGGAATTCTATCATCAAATCATAAAACGAAGGAGCGACGATTGAGAAGAAGGCAACCGCAGAATATAATAAAGTGCTAGAATTTCTAAGTGACCAATAAAACTGATACTAATGGGGGGGGTGTCAATTTAAAGTAAATTTTCGGCGATAATCTTTTTTCGATTAATTACCAACCTTCCAAGCCATACAGTCCCTTTTAACTAAAGGTACATGATAATACGTAATTGTCATATAGATCAGCAGGTGTGAAAATCAAGGTAAGTGGTGATTGGAGACAATTAGTTTATCACACCTACGAATTAAACATAAGGGTTTGTGCTATAATCATACTTTTGGGACTTGAAATGACCTACAAACTACAAACCACTGTCGTTCGAATTAGACAGAGTTTTCTAACAAAGATAAAAAAGGAAAAAGATCGGGACAGCGTAAAGTATACGAACGAACACATACCTACGAACCAGTGACGTTCAAATTAACGAGGTTCTACTGTAGAAAAATCTCTAAAATAAATGAGTATTTTTTTACCCATATTCTACCTTTCAAATTCACTACACAAAATCGTACCTTGCTGTAAAAAGACAATCTACATTTTGTGACTGTCCTGAGTTACACTAATGGGCCAAAATCTTACCTTGCTATGTAT
This sequence comes from Fragum fragum, assembly GCA_946902895.1. Taxonomy (NCBI): domain Eukaryota; kingdom Metazoa; phylum Mollusca; class Bivalvia; order Cardiida; family Cardiidae; genus Fragum; species Fragum fragum. The sequence goes on along the minus strand of OX336367.1, from coordinate 52,459,691 downwards.
GGACTAAGTACACTTTCTAACAATAATGGGTTAAATTAATGGGCCAAAATCTTACCTTGCTATGTATGGACTAAGTACACTTTCTAACAATAATGGGTTAAATTAATGGGCCAAAATCTTACCTTGCTATGTATGGACTAAGTACACTTTCTAATTGCAATGAGTTAAACCAATTGGCCAAAATTTTTATCTTGCTGTGTAAGGACTAACTACACTTTCTAACTTTAATGGATTCAACTAATGAGCCAAATTCTTACCTTGCTGTATATGGCTTAACTACACTTTACTCGTTAATTGCGATACTGTTTCTATACAATGTAACAGTATAACAGTTATACCTCAACTGAATTGGATAAAACCGATGGGCCTTATTCCTACCTTGCTGTGTAAGGACTAACAACACTTTCTAACTGATCATCCTCTGTACCAACAAGTCTGTTTAAGAATGATGGTTGTTTCTGCATCTGGGCTCGACTTAGATTGTATGTGACATTCTGAATAGGGATTATAAATCATATTAACCCATTACCAGATGGCAAAATTTTAGACTGGTTGAAATTGAAAGGAGTTGCAGACGACAATTAAAAATTCATGAAAGGTTAGATTTTTTTAACTCCATAGGTAGAAAACATTGTGTAAAATGAAGAAATTGCTTTTTACAAGCAATTTCTTCATTTTTCACAATGTTTTCCCAATTGTTTTTCTTACGGGGCGTCCAAAAGCGTCATTGTGTGGGAATGGGTTAAGATAGATCTTGTCTTTCTGAATAAATATCCAATTTTCTTTTGACTTTTAAACTTTTCTTTAACACCATTTATGCATCAAAGTAATTATCATACCTTTCCTACACAATGACACTTTTGGACGCCCCCAAAGAAAAATGCTTTAGAAAACATTGTGGAAAATGAAGAAATTGTTTTTAACAAGCAATTTCTTCATTATCCAAAATACTTTCCAACCCAAAGTACAAAGACTTCTAAAATTTTATCACTTGAAAATTGTTGTCTGCAACTTCTTTGAATTTCAGCCAGTCTAAAATTTGTAGTCTGGTAATGGGTTAAGGCAAGAAAGTATATGCTGATATTCCTTGTTGGCAAGACCAAAATGCTTTTTCAAAGAATTAACCCATTTCCAGAACACAGAATTAGCAAAAATGATGGGTGTCAAGAGGTGTCGTTGTGTGGGGAGGATTTCAAAGATATACTTGTTAAACATGAATGTCCTGTAATTGCAATGTTCTTGTAAAAATGACATTTGACCATGAGATATTACCTTGAACTTAGTACATATGGAAAAGGGCTTTGCAAATTAGAGATACAGATGATGTTCTGCAAAAAATTGCAGGGTTGAGACAAATATCTCACTCAACTCTACAAATATGAAAAAATTTGGAATAACAGGACAGACTTGAATATATTGCTGTATTTTATACATAATTCAAAAGAAATATTTTTCACTGTTTTAATCAAACCTTGAATAAGTTTGAAGCCATTTCTCTTGGAAATGTCATGGAAACTGCATTCCGCTCAGTATCAAGTTCAATTGATAAACATGAAATTAGGTTTTATACAGGATTAATTTCAGATTCTTTGTGTCTGGGTTTATATTTGGATTTCTTTAGAAACTAGAGTATGTTTTAATTGGGGTTTATTTTTTCGTTGTGTTTGATTCTTAAAATTCCTTCTACTTTAAATAGTTGTCTATTACTTCTTTGAATTTAGACCAGTCTAAAATTTTGCCATTTTGTAATATATTAATAGAACAGAGTAAATGATTTAGAAAAAGGGCATAAGATATAAACAATCATATTTCAATAATGTGTGATTAAATCTTTTTTTTTTAATAAAGAAAATAAATTTCAATGTGAGCTGAGAAACAAGACTAGTACTATAGCACACTGGAAAATGCTTGCGATCCTCACAATGACATATTTGTCATGGTATGAAACTATTGTTGTTGTTGTTGTTGTTTTTTTAAAAAGGTCTTGCAAAAAAAAAATCCCTGCATATTGAACATTATTAAAAACTGAAACAATATAGAAAGTAATACAATTAGCATTTAAACATATAAATCATATTCCTCACCTGAAATTTATCCAGAACCCTCATATCACCATGGTAATGGTTGCCAGGGAGATGAATCTGTCTTTCCTAGAGGTAAATAACTGATGTTTAGAATGGTTGTATTTCAATGATAAAATATATGTATTTCAATCCTTTCACATCATGTTGACATTACCCACTTAATTAAACATTACCAGATATACATACCAGTACATGTATAACAATGAAACTGTATTCTAATTCAAATATTGAGGCAGAATGTACTTTTAGTACATTTAGAGCTGACATAGAAGTTATTAAGAACTGTTCTAATTTACCTCAAAGAATAAATAGTATCCAATTCTAATGTATACTTGGAGAAATATTCCTGACAGTAACTTTGAACTTGAAATAATCAATTGACAGATTGCAGATTTCAATCAAAATATTTGATTGACAAATTGAGATCATACATTTAGACGGTAAAAGAACTTTGAACTCAAATATTGGTCAACACTTTGTGAAGAATTTTTCTGATTTGCCAACTTTAATGCAATAACTACAGCCATAGTTACAACATTTAGGTTGCAATCCAGCCATTCTATCTTTTCGGGAGAGGGGATTCACTGTTAAATAATGCAATTCAACATTTATGTCAAATTTCCAATCAGAACTAGATGGGTGGGGCCAGTGATTTGGTAATTATCAGTTAACAAAATTTAAGAGCTTGTCAAATCTGACAGAAATTACATAAGTTTTATGATTTCAAAAATCTTTATCTTTCAGGAAAATAAACTCTTTTGGAAATGAAGATATCACTGGTTACAGGCATTTTTCTCATTCTTCGCAATGTTTTTCTTCCAGGTCATAAAAAAGGGTATATTCTTGGGTCATAGATAACATTTTTATAATGCTTCAAAGTCCTACATCAAATGGCTAATGATCTAGAGCAAGGAAACTGTTTTCAAAGATTAACTTTGACCTTAACCTTTGAGCAACATGACCATAAAAACAATTTGACACTTCTTTGGATCATCAGTAACAATTATATGAAATTTCATTACAGTAGGTAAATAAATTCGAGGGCTTCATCACAGTAACAATAGTCTCAGGATGGATGATCAGACAGAATAATGGACTGACAGACATATTGAAACAAATATACCCTATCTTCTTTGTAGGTGAGGGAGTACATTAAACAGTCATATAACAGGAGGTAGATATCATGGGGACCTGAATTCTGTAAGTAACTTGTGGCACCCTGAGATTGATGTACCATACCAAGAATCATGTCTCTGTGATTCAAAGTTGATGTGAAAATGTAGTTACCATCTTTTGTAAAAAGAAACATTCTGAATCATTGCATGGTATTACATGTACTAAGTGTTCTAACATCCATAAAAATTTTTTATAATGAACCTATCTAAGTCCAATATCCCAATTTCAACAAACAGTTAATCAACAAATTTCAAGTCTCTGTCTTTACTAATTACTGAGAAAAGTGCAACTAAAACTATTGGATTATGGACAGAATGACAGAGGTAAATCATAAATACCCCCTCATAAAGCAGAAGGACAACAATTTTACACAATAAATTCATTTAATTACTAGATTTGCCATTTAAAGGATTTTTCGTTAATTCCAATCACAACTTATACATGGATGGCTTTCAAAATAATTTTAAAACGAAATGATATTCCCCTCAAGTACCGGTAGTACAAGAGCCATTTGAATCAGTTATTGCTGTAGGTCAAGAGTCAATGTCTCCTTAGAAGATCATATAAATATATTCGAATAAATAATAGGAGTTGCTTGCTGTGGTAGAATAAAGGGAGGTAACTTTTAATGAACAATCTATAAGTTAGTAAGAGTAGTCTTTCTTTACACTTGGGTAGTTGGAGAAGTTGCAATCGCACATGTACTACTGGATGTCATGATGTCAGCTTATATGATATGTCATGATAAATAAAAGAGACATATTTGATCTAGAAGTTTACTTTGACTCTTTTATTTATGCCTTGAACATCACATTAGCAGACAATCATTCTTGATTAAACAAAAATCTATGTACCTTTTGTACATACTGCAATCCCCAACATCTCTGAGAAAGTCTGTTTAACTCAGCATCCAGGTCAAACTGGGGAAGCCCATGCTCTCTCTTTAACTAAAAATATACAAATATATAATGCCCAGCCTTCACAAGGATTTGAATATACTTTTGTTGAATTGTAAGCAAGAGAAATTATGACTTTCTTTGGTCAAATTGATAGCAAAAGAAAAATACAGCAACCCATTTTTTCTTTTCTCTTTTTAACCCTTGTCATGCTGAATATTCCGGTTTTGGCAGAAGGTGTAGACTAAGATCTTCTAGAATTGTTTATGAAGTTAATTTCTAAATTGCAAGATGACCAATTAATTAACCCATTGCCAGGTGACCAAATAGTAGACTAGTCCAAATAGAAAGACTTTGCACACTTCAAAAATATTTGATTTGAATTGAATAATATGAAATATACAGTAGAAACATTGTAGAAAGAAGTAAATTTGCTTGAAAAAGCAATCCTACCCATGGACATTACTTTCTATGGCAAATTCTTGGAAATCAAAAATGTGAATTTGTGGGTAACAGGTTAAGGTTGAAGTTGATTCTCATTATTTTAACCCTTTCCTGTTCAAACCAATCAAACCAAGAATTTTACGTTGCTGTGATTTTATACTAGAGAAAACATTATGGGAAAAGGAGAAATTGCTTGTAGCAAGCAATATCTCCTTTTCCCACAATATTTTCTACAGCATAGAATGGTTTCATTTCAAATTGCATCCAGTTTTCATTGACCTCTGCTACGTCTTTCAATTTGGACCAGTCTAAAATTTCAACAAATAGTAAAGGGTTAAGTCTAGAACAATTATGTTAGGCTGTGCTTGACACTTTACACTTCCAACAACTAGAGTTTTCAGTTCTTTTAGCAATTTTTAAAGGGCACCACCCAAGGAACATTTCTGTCAAATTTGGGTGAAATTTGCCCATGGGTTTGCGAGGAGATGTCGTTTTAAAATTGTTGACACACAATGCATGCCGGACGCAAACAGAAGACGGTCAAAATACCTCACCAAGGGCACTTCGTGCTCAGGTGAGCTAAAAATAGATAAACCAATCACATCATATATATAGACTCGAATGGAATTTTGAACTCCAACATTGGACAAAGGTTTATGTGAAGCAATTTTGTTGGATTTGCGACCTTAATGTTGTAACTACAGCTTATTCAAAAGCTGTAGTTACAACATTTAGATTGATAACCAATAATCTTAATTTTTGTTACATATTACAGATCTAAATTTTGCCAAAAAAATCTGTTTAAAATCTAAGTATAGCTTCATGTCTGGGTCAGTAGAAAAAGCCATCCATCTGTCAGTTGACTGAAATACATTGTATCAAACAAAGGTTCAAATAATAGACAGACTGGAGAGTTTTTAGTAGTAATCTTTTGTTGCTGTTAACTCTTGTCATGCTGAACCTGTAATATTCCTATTTCAACAGGAGTTATAGACAAAGATCATTCTGCAGTCTGATCTTTGTTTACACCACCTGTTTGTCCTTTTCAAGTTAGAGCTGTTTTTAAAATCAGTTTTCAAAAGAAATATTGACCTATAACTAGTTTACCAGTACTTTCAGCCTTTTCATTTCTATGCCATTGTGAAAAATGATTTATTCAGCGTGACAAGGATCAATCTATACAATCAGGCTGCATTTTACTAGACATGAGTGATTAAATAGGTAGACTTACTTGTTTGACCATAAGTTTACACTTCAGTCTGTTCATGTGTGGAGGAAGTGTACATTTGTTGGCCATAGCCTGAAGTTTCTTCAATAATAATCTCTCTTCATAGGAACTCATCAAAGTATATCTGTAACATATTCAACCTTTTCCTGTATGAACCATGGTTTACGTGACCATAAGGAATTATATTTGAGAAAGAAAACATGATGGTCCCATATCACTTCCCTTGGTATTATTTATGATATATATAAAATAATCAAGCCATATGCCTAATTATTTTGGAGAAGAAGATTTTGAAAAACTTTCTCCCTTAACCAATTACTAGACAGCACAACTTTAGATTTATCCAAATTAAAAGGTGTTGCTGACAACAATTTAAAGTTTAAGAAATTTTAATATTTTTCAACTTTCTCGGTAAAAAACATTGTGTACCGGTAAATGAAGAAATTGCTTGTAACAAGCAATTTCTTCATTTTACACAATGTTTGCCCAAATGTATCTATTGAGGGCATCCAAAAGTGTCACTGTGTGAGAATGGGTTAATCCTATGTCTATTTAGGAGCCCACCATATGGCGCTAATTTCCAGAGTAAGGTGATTCTTTAAGGTATTTTTGTAGAGGGACAATAGGCATTGATACATACCAACTATCCAAGCTCTAGGCCTAATGGTTTAAGAGGAGAAGATACCGAATATCATAACTATAGGCCTTATGGTTTGGGGAAGAAGATTTTCGAAGATTTCCTTCTATATTTCTATGTAAAATCAAGGATCACAAAGAAAAGGGCTAATTTTCAAGGTACAGTAATTCCTTCAAGTATTTTGATAGAGGGTCAGTAGATGATGAGTTATACCAAATATCAAAGCTCTAGGCCTTATGGTTTGGAAGGATAAGATTTTTTTTTTCACTCTGTTGCCATGCAACCAAAGTTCTTCATGAATTTCAAGTCTTTGAAGTATTTTGAAAGAGCATGACCAAATGATCATTACTGTGAATTTGGTTGGAATTCCATGGTTAGTTTAGGAGGAGAAGATTTTTTTGTAAATTGTGAACAAACAGAAGGACGGACGCCAGACTTTGTGCTCAGGTGAGCGAAAAATACTTGTAAGAAGCAATAGTACTTTTTCCATACTGTTTTATACCCTTAGTTTCTTGTTTTTCAAACAAGTTTCACAACAGTTGTCATCTACATCTCCAGTTTAGATTTCATTATCTTTGGATAATAATACATTCCAACACAATCCTGCATTGTGAAGCAAAAAAAAAAAACTAGACAGGCGCTTGAGCGCCTGATTCACTCAACTAACCTGAATATAATATTCATAACAGGTGATTAAGTCTTAATGCAACAAATTTTAGAAAGCATTGCTTTTTGCAAATTTACTTTAACCCATTACCAGATGACTAATTTTTGGACTAATCAAAATGGAAAGGAGTTACAGGCGACAATTTAAAGTCTATGAAATTGTTTGTTTTTAAAATCTCTGGGTAGAAAACATTGTGTAAAATGAAGAAATTGCAATAGTTTTTCTTGAGGGGCATCAAAAAGCGTCACTGTGTGGGAATGGGTTAATAGAGGCAATTTTCATGCCACAATTGTTTTCATTCAAGTAGTATCAATTGCATAACAATGATATCAGTCTTCAGGCAACTTTAATAAGCTAAGAATTTTTTTTCAAGACATCTGATAAAGGATTGCCAAACAATCATTCCTGTGAAATTTAATTGAAATCCATACTCAAGTTTCCACGAGGAAGTTTTTTAAAGTTATCACTGTCAATCATTAATGGATTTTAGCCCCATCCATTAAAGCCATGGGTTGGGTTTTTTTGTTGTTGTTATTTTTCATCTGAATCTAATTAAGGGTCATCAAAGGATCACTCCAGTGAAATTTGATTGAAATTTATGAGAAGACGATTTACAAAGTTTCCACTATTTACAACATATTTGGAAATTAGTAAGGCCCTTAAAGGCTAGGGGTTTTTTGTTTGTTTTTTATCTGATCAAATTTTTTTAAAGGATCTCCCAAGGATCCTGTGAAATTTGGTTGAAATCTATCCACTAGTTTCAGAGGAAAAGATTTTCAAAGCTTTCACTATACACTGTTTATGGACTTTAGCACAACCATAAAAAGTCATATTTTAACCCATTCCAACTCGGCAAAATTTTAGACTGGTCCAAATTGAAAGAAGCTGCAGACGACAATTTCAAGTTGATGGAATTTTGAAATCTTTCGTCTTTTTGGATAGAAAACATTGTGGATAATGAAGAAATTGCTTGATACAAGCAATTTCTTCATTTTCCACTATGTTTTCCAAAGTTTTTTTCTTGAGGGGCGTAAAAAAGAGGGCTTGAGTTGGAATGGGTTAAGCCAAAAATTGTTTGAAAGAAGCTGATAAAGAGTACCCAGAGATCATTCTGTTAATTTTTGTTGAATTCTGTACGGTACATTCTGAGAAGATTTTAGAAGGAAAATTTTACGGGTAGAAGCATGCACACAGGACAAAATGCCATGCCAATACTCTGCTAGCTTTCAGAGAGTGACGCTAAAATAGCTTTGGGAAAATTAAAGGGAGAGGGAAAATTGCTTGTGACAAACAATGTCTTCAATGCCAAAAATAATTTCTACCCTGTCACATACTTATTTTTGAATTAAACACAATTCTGTTGTGTAGTAATGGGTTTAAAGTTATCAAAGTGATCTTAACTGAACAGAAATTGATGATACAGTGTATACGAAAATAGGCTGATATCAATAGAAAATCAGATATCCAACTAAACTGTCCATACACTTAAGATCTTAATTCAATATTTTAAGGCTTTAATCCATTTCCACTCAGTAACATTTTTGACGCCTCTAAGAAACAAGAGCCCTCAGACATGAACCATGCTCCCCATATATAGCCCTGTCATAAAATATAAAATAAATGGGGATAAAGATTTGGATTGGTGGACAGATTAAGCGGCTGCTATATGCTCAACCTTCTCCTTGCAGGCTAAATTTCAATGTACACCCCTGAACTGTGACTTTGACCTTTGAGCTATCTGATATTGTTTTTCAAATGGCATATCTACTCATGATAGAGAACAATTGTGCAAAGTTATTAGTAAACCTTCCATAATTTTAGGAGCTATACTCTGTACATGCTTGATTTTATTATTTGACTTTGAGCTGTGACCTTGACCTTGGAGCTATCTTGATATTTCTTTCAAATGGCACATCTACTCATGATAGAGAACAAATGCACCAAGTTAAATTGAAATCCATACGAAATTTTTGCAGCTGTAATTAAGACTTGCTCAATTTTAATGTTTGACCTTCAACTGTAACCTTGACCTTGGAGCTGTCCTAAAACCAGGAAATATGTCTGCACAATATCAAACTTGACCAAAGGGTTGTTGAGAAATCAAGGCAGAATGCAGGACTGAATGACAGAAGGAAAGACAGACGGATGAAGCAGGGGCTATATGCTCGCCCTTCGAGCATAAAAAAGCTTTTGAAAACATTGTGGAAAAGGTTGAAATTACTTGTTATAAGTTTCTTCATTATCTGCATTGTAATCTACCTCAAAAGACAAAAAAGAAAAAAATCCATCAATAATTATTGTCTGCAAAACCTTTGAATTTGGACTAGTCTAAAATGCAGTCTATATGGAATGGGTTAAGTATTAAAGAGGTCTAGATAAAAGTAGGTAGTCTGAAATTGTTAACCAGTATTTACTTCACTTCAGGAATTGTAACAACTTCGGGTTCTGGGGCTCGGTTTCTTTTCCTTTTCCTGCGGACTCTTGCAGGTCTCTCTGTTTGTTCATCTGTCTGTTCTTCTCCTTCACTTCCTGCTGACGTCTCTGATTCACTTTCACTCTCGGACTCAGAATCAACAACAGATCCATCTTCTTCTTTTTCAGCTGTAAACAAAATGGAAGAAAAGTTTGAAAGTGAGAGAAACTGAGCAGGCTTCAACACTAACTGTATTTTGTCACAGGCCTGTAGGACCAGTTACATGTAGTTCCACTTCTAACAGGTCCTGTCTGTAATTGAAGGTTTGTAAAATCTATGATCATTTTGTGCAGTATAAAAGTGCAGGTGTTAGGAAGTTAACAGAGTGTAGTGCATATAATAGAAAGTAAAATATTGATTATAAAACAGTTTTGGAAAAGAAGAAATTGCGCGGACACAAAATTTTAACAAAATGTTTAATAGCATTTACAGAAACAGATATGAGATTTGCACATAAAACTTTAGCCAAAGCACTACTCCAACATCAATGCTGACATCAGGATGACTGGAATGGCCTTCCTATTTGTCAAATTATCAAGCTTAAAAGATCTGAAAAGTACAATAAATACCGGCTGACCAGAGTCAAAACTTTCCACATTTTGTAGATTTTCCCAACCCTTTCCTGTTTTGCAATACCATAGACCTGTCCAAATTCAAAGGTTTTGCAGACGAAAATTTAAAGTGGCTTTGATTTGAAAAATAACTGTTCAGTTTGGCATAAAATATTATGGAAAAGGAGAAATTGCTTGTTACAAGCGATTTCTTCTTTTCCCACAATTTTTTCTCAATTATAAGGTCAAAGGTACGTAATAACCAGTGATTTTACAGGAAAGGGTTAATCTAGAATGGTCATCACGTGATCATTGCTGTAATGTATGATCTCTACTTATTCCTTTATCATTTTCAAAATTTGTATTACAAAATCCCATGTAGGTCACTTTTGCATAATGAATGACATTTTCTACAATAATTTTGAAATTTTAAACCAATGTGAGGTACAATTAAGACTCAATAGAACAAAATTATCTTGAAACATAAATCAAGAGTTACATACTTTGAAGCATATGAATTTTTCTTCCACCCATAAAACAGTTTCAAGACAATGTATCAAGTAGATAAAATGATGCAAGGTTAAAAACAAAACATAAACTACAACATTGTGTTAATACTATTGTTAGATACAGGAGGTTGACTTTGATTTCACACAATCACATTAACCCATTCCCATACAATCCTACTATTTGACATCAAGTAAAAAAATGGGAACATTGTGGAAATTGAAGTCATTGCATGTTAACCCATTCCCACACAATGATGCCTTTGGACACCCCTCAAGAAAACAATGGGTAAAACATTGTGAAAAATGGAGAAATTGTTTGTCACAAGCAATTTTTTCATTTTCCACAGTGTTTTCAACCAAGGAAGTTGAAAGATATACAATTTCATGAAATTTAAATTGTCGTCTGCAACTCCTTTCAATTTGGACCAGTCTTAAATTTTGCCGTCTGGTAATGGGTTAAAAGCAATTTCTTTATTATCCACAATACTTTCTTACCCCAGAGGCAAAGATTATTTATAAATTTCATCTACTGAATCTTTTCAGCTGCAGCTTCTTAGAATTCGGAAAAAGCTAGAAGTTTGTTGTCTGGTAAAGGATTAAAATAAGAGTAAATTCAAACACACTTGACCTACTTTTATTATCTTCTAGTTGACTCTGATCTGCACTGAAGAATGAGAAGCTTCCTTGGTTACTACCACTCAGTATACTAGAGCTACCATGGAAACTGTTGTCCATGGATACACTTCCTGGATAACTTGTATCTAGGGACTCCTGGTTACTATAGTCTATAGTTGTGCTGCTTTCTAGTGACAATCTTTGATCAAGAGATTCAGAATCTGTAATAGAAGTAACTTTCAACCCATTTCCTCTTAATCTTGTCTTTTTTACGCCTCTCAAGTAAAAAGCTTGGGAAAACATTGTGGGAAATTAAGAAATTGATCTGCAACTCCTTTTCATTTGGACCAGTCTTAAATGCTGTACTCTGGTAATGGCCTAACCAGAGAACTAAATAAAGATCTCTCCAAAATGAAAACATGTTGGCCTAATGCTAAAGTGTAAATTCAGAGGAGAAAAGATATAAATCTTTCATGTATCAATATGGGACATGATACGAACTAGAAAGGCTAATCTAGGACAATTTGGTGAGAGTCAACACATAAGTACGATTTTAACCTTACATAAATGTTTTAAGAAGAACATCCATTCATGATGGCAAACAAGTGTGATTTTTTTTATGGAAATCTTTTCACAAAATTAAAGGTCATGGGCAAGACAAAAGATGTTCAAATAGACATCTAACCTACCTGAACAAATGCATCTAGTAGTAAATCTGATTACATTTTGAAATCCAACCTCAAATGACAGATTGTAGCTGTCAATCAAACAATCAATTGACCAATCAAATAATTCATTTAGACCAGAATTTAAACACAGACACTGACCCACATTCATGTGAAACAATTTTGTTGGTTTGGTGACTTAAACATTGCAACTTGAATAAGCTGTAGTTACAAGGTTTTGGTTGTAAATCAACCATTTTACAGTTTTGTTACTAGTTACTTGCCATAAATTTTGCAAAATAACTGCATTTACTACCAAAGAGGAACTTTCTTATGGTGCTCTGTGGGCATGGCTAGCAATCTGTCAAGTCAAAAGATATATTACAAACAAAGCCAGAAACAAGCTCTAATTGCATACACCAAAATGAAATTCATTTTGATAAGTATGGTAATATTATACACGATTTGCTCTTCAATTAATGTCAATCAATCTGAAGCTAACCACTGTGACATTTTGATATAATAATCTTATCTATTTACCCATAGTTGATAGTAATTCCTGAACTGTTGGTGACTCCTGCATTCTGATTGGTGACCCTGCTGGGGGTGGAGACATTGTCCCAGGGTCAATCTCAAGGTCACTGTCTGATTCCTGTACTGTCCCATCTTCTGACATCAATAAACTAGGGAGGGTTGCTTAAAATAGATTGACAAACTTTCGCTGAACAAATTCATACTAGTATTGACCAAAGAAGATGTGTTAACCAGGAATACCCATTACAACAGCTAATCTTCAGAAAATTTTACCTTGACATTCAACCTTGACCTTGCAAACAAACATATGTCACCAATCAGTATTTTAACGGTCTTCTAGGAAAAGTGAACATTATCATCCCATTACCAGAAGAAATATTTTAGACTGGTCCAAATTCAAAGAATTAAAAATTGCAGATGTTGATTTGAAGTTTTAGATTTTTTAAAATTTTGGGGTAGAAAACATTGTGTATAATGAAGACATTGCTTGTAACAAAATATCTTGTTTGTCTGGCATTGCCATAAACACAAATTATTACCCCTACAAAGTCATACAAATTTTGGCAATAACTTGTTGTCAAACTATTTTTAGAATCATAGCCAATATTCTGATGCCTTAACCCATTCCCACACAGCAAAATTTTAGACTGGTCCAAATTGAAAGAAGCTGCAGACAACAATTTCAAGTTGATGGAATTTTGAATTTGTTCATCTTTTTGGATAGAAAACATTGTGGATAATGAAGAAATTGCTTGATACAAGCAATTTCTTCATTTTCCATAATGTTTTCCAAAGCTTTTTTCTCGAGGGGTGTAAAAAGGAGGGATTGAGTTGGAATGGGTTAACCCATTCCTATTCAGTGATGCTTTTAGATGCCCCAACAAAAAGCTTTGGAAAACATTGTGGATAATTAAAAAATTGCTTGTGACAAGCAATTTCTTCATTTTCCACAAGGTTTTCTACCCAGGAAGTTGAAAAAAATAAAAAAAATCATAAACTTTTAATTGTTGTCTGCAACTTCTTTCAATTTGAGCCAGTCTAAAATTTTGCCATCTGGTAATGGGCTAATCTTAGATAAGAAGTAAGTGATGCTTATCAAATTTTGAGTAGTATATATTATTACTATCATCACTAAAACTTGTACAGAACCTGTGACTCACCCTTTAATTTCAAATCCTTCTCAGTGACATATATGCCTTATGATATTTTACTCCTCTCAGAAACAATAAATAGGCCTGTATGTAATTTCTTATTCTTATCAGTGAGGTAACTTCATTGTGATATATTACTACTGCCACATCAATTTAACGATATTTTAGACTGGTTGAATTTGACAAAAGTTGCAGACGACAATTAAAAGTGCATTCAATTTTGAAAAGTAACCATCCTTCAGGTTAGAAAATACTGTTGGAAAAGAAGAAATTACTTGCAATTTCTTTTTTTTTCACAATGTTTTCTAAAGTATAAAATCACAGGGACATTAAAACAAGGGATTGTGCAGGAAAAGGTTAACTTTTAGAACCTATGAATCACTGTGTGATTACAGTTCCTTCTCAATAAGGTATCTTTCTAATGATGTATTACTACTCTTATCACTAAAGATTTCACAGAACTAAATACTCACCCTGTAATTTCAAATCCTTCTCAGTGAGGTAACTTCCTTGTGATATATTACTACTTTCATCACTAAAGTCTTGTACCGAACCAGTCTGTGAGGAGAGTAGGGAGGCAGTCAAGGAATGGCTCCCTGTACTCATGGCCTGGGAACCAGAGGAACTTTGAGATATAAGATGTTCTGCTAATAGAGAACCAGTTAACTGAGGTTGACTGGCATCCTGTTTTGAAGATGACTGGAATAGCCCAGTAAATGCCAGTGGTCTATTGGTGTCTGTGGGTGTTTTGGCACTTGGTACACTGAAATCTGGGGGTGAAGTACTGGCTAAAGGTCCTGGGGACTGGAGATTGGTAGAGAGCAGAGAGCCTTGAGGGCTAACATTTGTATACAAAGGTATTGTTTCTGTCTGATTCTTGGCTAGTTTGGTTTTCCTGATGTCTTTAGCCTCCTATGAAGAAATGTTGAAGCAGAAGCTCTGTTATCAAGCATTTATAATAAATTGTTATAGCACAAACAAATATATTTGAACTAAATGATCAATATTATATCTTTAACCTATTTCCTGAAATCCCGCTTTGAAGCCCCTCAAGAAAAAAGCTTTATAAAACATTGTTGAAGGTGAAGAAATTGCCTCTAAATAGCAATTTCTTCATTATCCTCAATGTTATCTGTCCCAAAAGACAAAGAGATTCAAGATTCCATCAACTTTGACATGTCATATGCAACATCTTTGAATTTGGACTAGTCTAAAATTGTGTTGTCTGGAAATAGGATAAATTGATGAAATTTATCAAGACCTTTACTTTGAGACATTAAGTGTATAAGTAGAGACAGAAAAGTATGTCTTTTTTTTTCATTTAAGCAACCTAGGTTAAAGAGTAAAGTGCAAACAAATTACAGTCCAATCTGTGTACAGCAGCCAGTCACGGGAGAGGGCCAAATTGGCTGCTGTACACAGATTGGCTGCTGTTCACAGTAACAATTGTGCGGCCATTTTGTCATACCATTTTGGGTTAGCTCATTAACAGATCACAAAACTTTAGACTCCTCCAAATTCTAAGAAATTCTAAACTTACATTTCAAGTGTCTTTTAAAAAAAGAAAAGGCACTTTGTACCATTTGTACCATTTCAGCTAGAAAATATTGTGACAGAAGTGAAAATATCCTGAGAAATTCTCGTTTACGTTTAGGAACATTTTGGACCTGGGTACGACCTACACCAAACTCACTAGCAATAATCCTAGAAGAACGTTCAGAGTCAAGCATACGAACCACTTTCACACGATCCTCTAGAGAGAGGAACTTACGTTTAGAGAGCGACATGATAGCAAGATTTGACATCAAAAGCAAGTTTTCATCCATTTTAAAGACCTCAAGAAATCGGTTTTCTAAATGTGTGAACAACCTATAATGCTCAAGTTCATTTTATTTAAAGAGGCCCGACAACTTAAAAAATTCCGTCTTCTCTGATCAATAATCATCGCTCAAATAGATCAAATCGACCAAATAAATATTAATGGCTAATTACACTTCAATTAATCAACTATACGAGATTAAGTCGATAATTAATTGTTTATATCTTGTACATTACGATAAGGCGACTTCGGCAGTTACTATAGTAGTGATTATCGATTTTTCGAACACGACTAATTAAGTCGCGTGTTTTGTTAGATGACCGTTGTTTAGGTGCGATATACTGTTGACAATAGACCAATTAAGGTGACCGCTGGCCGCATTTCAGGAGATCACGCTATCCACAGTGCAATTAAAGAAGGAATTTGCACGGGGGGAACTCGAGTGGCCGCTGTCGGCAGATTGGCCGCTGTGCATAGTTGGCCGCTAACACAGATTTGACTGTATAGACATAATTATAATGTATAAGTATATTACAACAAGTCCTTACAATTTTACATTAACATTCTTGACATGCTAAGAAATATAAACAATATCTCTTTTTGTCACAATATTTCTATCCTATTTCTCACATACAGTAAAACCTCGGTAGTTCGTAGCGCAAGGGACCAAGGAAATTTATACGAATTAAGCATAGTATGAACAAAACAGAGGGAAAGTGGTTGGCTGTTCGAGATACACAGAATCGGACACGTCTTGTTCTGTCCCCCATTTAGGAATTGATTTTAAATTGGTTATTTTTCTAATCAAGACCCGCAGTTATTAATTGAGGAAAACATAAATGAAAAATTACTCATCTTGTATTTTTATGCTTTTTCTCTGTGTTAATTTTTTGCATTTTTTAAAACGCAGTGTTTGTATCAAATTTCCTCCTCCATTAGAGTGATTTCTCTTTTCAATGTATTGGATCAAAACACTCTGAGTATTCTATCATCAAATCATAAAATTAACGACCGACGATTGTGAAGAAAGCAAACGCAGATTAAAATAGAATGGTTAGAAAAATGATCAATAGCACTGATAATAATATATGGTTCGTCAATTTAAAGTAAATTTTCGGTGATAATCACAGGAATATTTATTGGATTAATTACCCACCTAACAAACCAAACAGCCCCTTTTAACTAAAGGTCATACATGATACCGCATTATTTGTCATATTGAACAGTAGGTGTGAAAATCTAGGTAAGTGGTGATTTGTGACAATTTGCTTATCACACCTACGAATTAAACATAGGAGTTTGTGCTATAATCATACTTTCTGGACTTTAAATGGCCTACGAACTACGAACCACTGACATTCGAATTAGACAGAGTTTTCTAACAAAGATAAAGAAGAAAAAAGATCTGGACCGTGTAAAGTATACGAACAAACACATACCTACAAACCAGTGACGTTCGAATTAACGAGGTTCTACTGTATTTTCACTTTAAATACACTTTGAATTGTTGTCTGGAAACTTAATTTTGGCCAATAACTAATGGAATAAGGAGACACCTACCACAAGAGTAGATCTCTTTGCTTTCAGTTCCATGGCAGCTTGAATAGAAGTCTTGCCTCGTCTACTTCTGAGTCCTTCTTTAGGAGGGTCTGTAGGGGACGGGCCAGGGGGAGTTTCCTTCCTCTTCACCATTGTTTTGGCTGTTGGTGTACCTTTCATACATATTGAAAAGCATTAACCCATTCCCAAACATTGAAATTTTAGACTAGTCCAAATCGAAAGAAGTAACAGACGACAATTTCTAGTGGATTGAATTTTAGATTTTTTCATCATTTTGGGTAGAAAACTTTGTGGATAATGAAGAAATTGCTTGATACAAGCAATTTCTTCATTATCCACAATGTTTTCCAAAGCTTTTTTCTTGAGATGCGTAAAAAGGAGGGCTTGTGTGGGAATGGCTAAGGAATTACAAGACATGAAAAACTAATCAGTTAGATAATATATATCTTGCTTTGAACCTCTGGAATATCCAAGAAATCTCAAATTAGAAAGAATATTTGGTTAATAAAAATTATATCAAAGCTCTAGACTGTTCAACCTTGATCTCCCATTCACAAACTAGGATTTATAAGAATATTAATGGTTTACAGCACCTCAATACAGATTTTCATGGAATTTCTGGGAATCACCAGTACTAAATGTGGGAATGGGTTAAGGGATTACAAGACATTAAAAACTAATCAGTTTGATATTATATATATCTTGCTTTGAACCTCTGGAATATCCAAGAAATCTCAAATTAGAATATTTGGTTAATAAAAATTATATCAAAGCTCTAGACTGTTCAACCTTGATCTCCCATTCGCAAACTAGGATTTATAAGAATATTAATGGTTTACAGCACGTCAATACAGATTTTCATGGAATTTCACATCAAAGAAGAATGCTTTGCTCTAAACAGCTTCCTTCAACCCATTCCCACACAGTCCTGCTTGTTTAAGCCCCTCAAGAAAAACATTTACAAAAACATTGTTGAAAATGCAGAAATTGCTTGTTACAAGCAATTCCTTCATTATCAATAATAATTTCTACCCAAAGTGACAAAGATTTTTTAAAAATTCCATCAAATAAACAAGGTGCCAAATTGTCACAAGATACGCCCGTCACACTGCTTAATATTGACTGGGGGTTTGAATAGAACTGAGGTTATTTTGAATGAATATTTTTTGTCAAACAAGGTATGAAAAACAACAAAGGACAATAACTCAAAATATACCCTAGGTAGAGTTATGGTTCTTGTACACTGCTCTCCCACTTGGTGAGCTCTATCAATCAATGAAGTTTCATGATTCTAGCTATTATACTTTTAGAGATTTACTCCTGCAAAGATTCAAGTATGAAAAACAACAAAGGGCAATAACTCAAAAAATAGGCCAGGTAGAGTTATGGTTCTTGTACACTGCACTCCCACTTGGTGAGCTCTATCCATCCATGAAGTTTCATGAACCTAGCTATTATACTTTTAGAGATATACTCTGGACAAGATTCAAGTATGAAAATAACAAAGGGCAATAACTCAAAAAATAGGCCAGGTAGAGTTATGGTGCTTGTGCCCTGCACTCCCACTTGGTGAGATCTATACACCCATGAAGTTTCATGATCCTAGCTATAATACTTTTAGAGTTATGGTTATTGAGCACTGCACTCCGTATTGATGAGAAGAATATAACTTCCAAGTTTAAAGTCAATCGGACTTATGGTGACAGAGTTATGCTCTGGACAAAGAAGTGGACACCGCCCAGACAACCGGACACCCGGACACCCGGATGCCCAGACGCCATTAAAACATATTTATTATTTTGACTTGTGTAAGAAAAATAGCAGGAAAAACATTACAAGAAAAGGAAGAATTGCTTGTAACAAACAATTTCTACATTTCTCACACTTTTTCTATGCTACAAGGTACTTATCTCTTTTAAAAATCTTTCCACATTAACATGTTGTCTGCAACCTTCTTATAGTTTAGACAAAGGCCAAAATTATGCCATCTGGTAATAGGATAAACCTCAACTATCTCATGCAGGTGCCACGTTCCCATACAATGACGCATTTTGACGCCCCACAAGAGAAAGCATTGGAAAGCATTTTGTTACAAGCAATTTCTTCATTATCCATAATGTTTTCCTACCCTAAATACAAAGTTTACCAACATTTAATCACTGTCGTCTACAACTTCTTTGAATTTGGACCAGTCTAAAATCATGTTGTCAGGAAATGGATTAAATATCAATACCTTGTTTAATGATGGTTGGTGGTTTAGTTTCAGCCAATTTCCACCATCCAGTTTCCTTGAGATCTTGAGCTCCTGATGTAAACACCCCAGGACACCCGGACGACAAAACACCCGCAACGGTCCCATGCCACAGGGAAGTCTTCTTTCTTTGGAAAAAGGTCAGAAATACAAAGGAATCCTATTAATTCAAACAACAATTCATCTATGATTTTGTTGCAAAAATCCAGATGTTGTGATTAAAATGAATAATTAGTTTTTACAAATTTAATGTTGGTGCTATTAACACATTCCTATACTATCCCACTTTTTTCACCCACTGAAAAAATTCAATTATAGAAATAAAGGGAGAAATTAATTGTTACAAACAATTTCTTCTTTTCTCACAATGTTTTTACCAGATATGACACAAATTTTCTGATTTAAATATTCTTTGAAATGTCATCTGCAACATTTTTCATTTGGACCAGTCTTGAATCATGTTGTTTGGTAATAGGTTAAACAGAGATTTCTATTACCAAAATTTCAAGATGATAAAATTTTAAACTGATCAAAATTCAAAGCAGTTGCAGACAATAAAGCAAAGCAGATTAAAATAAAAAAAATGATGTTTATAAGGATGGAAAATTTAGTCGTAAAAGAAGAAATTGCTTGTAACAAGCAAATTTTCCCTCTGTCATAATATTTTGTTGAATGTTATGTCTGAAGGAAAAAATGCCAGATTGTGGTGCATTTTGTTATGAGGATTCTAATATATAAATAAATACATATATTATATAAATATTCTTATAGATAACCGTCTTCACGTCTGAATGTCCAGCAAGAGAGAGAGAATATGCTGTCTATAATCAGACCCTAAGATTAGAGCTGATAGACTTAGCCAAGGCTAACACTTTCAAAATATTACACTCTACTTTAACCCATCAACAAAGCATCATGCATTTTGATATGCTGATGAAAAAGATGGAGAAAACATTGATTAAAAAGGAAGAAACCCCTTGCATCAAGCTATTCCTCCTTTTCTCAAAATGTTTTCTACCCTACTTTTGCTTTTTTTGAACAAACTGTAATCAGGGTCAACCAAGACCAATTACTCATTTATATTTTAGAAAGTTTATTCAACCGATTACCACACAATTATGCTTTCTGATGCACCTCAAAAAACACAGCAAATCGTTTGACAAGCAATTTCTGCATTTTTTCCAGAATGTTTTCTATCCAAAAAATCATCACCTTGAAATTGTCATGAGCAACTTCTTTCATTTTTGACCAGTCTAAAATTTTGTAGTCTGGTAATGGGTTAATGAGTTCAGACTGACAAATGGACACATAATTTTGTTCTTTCATCTAAAATAACCCATCAAAAAGTAAGCACACAAATCTTTGGCTTAGTGTAAAAACATCATAAGTACAAAGTATAGACACTTATGATGTTTTTACACTAAGCTAATGATATTATGTACATGAAATTCCTTTATTTCTCTATAAATATACAATAAGCAGGCCAATAGGAGGCACTTCAAGAACGGGGTGGCTTACCTTGAAACATTTCAAAATTTTGGAGGGGGAGGCTAACTTAAGAATCCAGAGACTTCTTAGTGGGTATATACAAATTAGCACAAAATAATGTGTCATTTTCAATAGCAGGTCAAGGATTTCTGTAAAGGGGGTTGATACTTAACATTGGGGGATTTTGTTTTCCTGTCAACACTATGTTTTTTATTGCATTTCTCCATGTAAATGAAATAATTAGGCCACAGAGAGTGTTCAAATGAAGCTCCAATACACCCTCTGAATCTGCCACTGCTTTTTCAATCAGCCCTCCCCTATTTCTACAATCCGAATGTTCCCTCCATCTCAAATATCCCATGAAAAACTAACAGACCTATGAGATCCAAAGAAAGTTGTCCAGTGTTTGTCTATAAATGTACAAATATGTTCCTTCCATCTAAAATACCCCATCATGCCAGTGCCAGATAACTGTAGATTATATAATGTCAGCTGAACCACCTGTAGCCTAAAATGAAAGAAAATAAATAAAATTTAAGTTAACTAAGCGGCTCTTGACCAGATTAGGAAAGAAAACAAGAGGCCAATGAGGGCCTGAGACACTCTACTGGTTATCAAGTTTTCTGTTAAAGAAATCTGATATTTTATGAAGTTAATTACTCAAAGAAGAATGCATAAAGAAAAAAAAACAGGACTTTATCCCCTTTATTATTTTCAGCAACAATCCTCAAGGCCCCTTTTCCCGTGTTTCATGACGGATCCACTCCATTTCAAAAAGAAAGTTACCTTATGACCCTACAATCATCCTTTGAAATTTTCATCAGAATCTGACAATAATTGTGGAATTTATCACATAAACAGGATTGTTTTGAATGAAAATCAATAAGGCCCCTTTTCCTGTGTTTTCTGATGGATTAATTTCATTCTAAAAGGAACTTTCCTTACAACCCTACAATTGTCCTGTGAAATTTAAAAGACAATTTGATTTGATCTTCATCACATACACAAGAATGTTTTGAATGATAATCTGTAAGGCCCCTTTCCTGTGTTTTGAATGCCACAATTATTCCATGCATCTTTGAAGAGAGTCCTATAAAACAGTTATCTTTATTGTGTTAACAAAGATATAAAAATCAAGTTCTCTTAAGGCCCCTTTTTCTGTGATATTTTACTGTTGGTTTTATCATTTGGTAGAGGCCCATTTGGAAAAAAAACAATCCTAATGATGGTACAAACATTCTGTGAAAGTTTGAACAGAATCCAATGAAAACTGCAGACTTTCTCTTAGTGTAAAGATTTTAAAATAAAATTTTAATAAGGCTCCTTTTCCTGTGGTACTTGAAGGATCAGGTCTCATGTCAGCATCAAGAATCGTGATTGTTGTACAATGATTTTGTGAAGGTTTGAAGAAAATCCAATGAAAGCTCTGGACTTGGTTACAAGGATTATAGATAAAATTCTCAAAAGGCCCCTTTTCGCATGATACTTGACAGATCACACCTAATTTGAAAAAAAATTCCTCATTATGGAACAATCATTCTGTGAAAGTTTAAACAAAATCTGATGAAAACTGTTGACATTATTGTGGTACAAGGATTTTAAAATTAAATTTCATAATGCTCCTTTTCCTGATACTTGATGGATGAGGTCTAATGCTAACATCAACAATCACTATTATTGTACAATTATTCTGTGAATGTTTGAAGAAAATCCGATGAAGGCTCTGGACTTGTGACTTGGTGACTTTTTCAAGGTTTCTTGATGGATCATACCCAATTTCGAAAAGGAACAATCCTTATGGTGGAATAATCTTTCTGTGAAAGTTTGAAGAGAATCTGATGAAAACAATGGACTCTAGAGTGTTAACGAGGACTTTTTTAATTAAATTTTCATAAGGCCCCTTTTCCAGTGTTTCTTGACGGATCATACCAAATTTTGAATGGAATGATCCTTATGATGGTACAATCATTCTGAGAAAGTTTGAAGAGAATCCGATGAAATCTGTGGACTCTAGAGTGTTAACAAGGATTTTTAATGGAATTTTTAAGTTAATTTTAATTATGCCCCTTTTCCCATGTTTCTTGACGGATCTGACCCAATTTCGAAAGGAACGATCCTAATGGTGGTATAATCATTCTGTGAAAGTTTGAAGGGAATTCAATGAAAACTGTGGAATCTAGAGTGTTCACAAGGAAAAGTTAAACGGACGGACGGCCTGACAGATGCACAGACGCTTGACAGGAAAAAGCCATCGCAATAGCTCTAGGGGCCTTCGGCCAGTAGAGCTAAAAACTGTGGACTCTACAGTATAAAAGAGGATTTTGAATGGAATTTTTAATCAAATTTTCATAAGGCCCCTTTGCCCATGTTTCTTGACGGATCTGACCCAATTTCGAAATGAACAATCCTTATGATGGAAAAATCATTCTGGGAAAGTTTGAAGAGAATCCAATGAAAACTATGGACTCTAGAGTGTTAAAGAAGATTTTTAATGGAATTTTTAATTAAATTTTCATAAGGCCCCTTTTCCCATGTTTCTTGACGGATCTGACCCAATTTCGAAACAAACGATCCTTATGATGGAAAAATCATTCTGAGAAAGTTTGAAGAGAATCCAATGAAAACTATGGACTCTAGAGTGTTAAAGAGAATTTAATGGATTCTTTAATTAAATTTTCATAAGGCCCCTTTTCCCATGTTTCTTGACGGATTATACCAAGTTTTCAAAGGAACAATCCTTATGTTGGTACAATCATTCTGTGAAAATTTTAATAGAATCTGATGAAAACGGTGGACTCTAGAGTGTTAACAAGGATTTTTTAATTAAATTTTTATAAGGCCCCTTTTCCCATGTTTCTTGACGGATCTGACCCAATTTCAAAAGGAACAATCCTTATGATGGTACAATCATTCTAAGAAAGTTTGAAGAGAATCACATGAAAACTGTCGACTCCATTGCTGGATCTTAGCTGATTTCTTTGAAAGTAACTCGATCAATAATTTGCTGGGCCAAAATCAAGACACTGGATTGACTTTGTCAAATATCACCATTGGGTTGAATTTTGGAAAATTACCTTTGGGCCGGTACTCATTCACCCAAAACATCAAGTCACGTCTTCGTTGCTGCTACATAACGCAGAGTCAAAAAACGCACACCTGTTTTGTATTTACAGACGTTTATGACACAAAGTTTTCTACTTGTTACTTGACATGAAGTCCTTAGAAGAAATGGAGAGCTCTCAACAGCAGTCTTTAATGTTGCCCACTGGTAATGAGATAAATAATGAACCTGAATGGCATTGGAATGTCAAAATACAAGAATGTGAAGTTTGTTTGTTTGTATGTGGTTTAACACCATGTTGTTATATCAAAGCTAAGTTTACCAATTAACCCAATCCCACACAATAATGCTTTTTCACCCCCCTTCAAGCAATTTCTTTGTTGTCCAAATTGTTTTCCAACCTAGTCTTCTAGCATTTTTCCAACCTAGTCTTCTAGCATTTTTAAGATTTAATCAACAAAAAAAATGTCATTTGGAATTGTTTCAATTGGACCCGTCTAAAAACATGTCATCTGGTAAAGAGTTAATGTGTTTCCTGTGTAACCGGTACTAGGCTTGGGCTCTGAAATGTCTTGCCAAATGATAAATTCATATTACCAGCAGCAAGGCAAGGATTTGAACATTAAAAGTCAGCCTCTACAAACCCCCGAGCCACACAGGACCCCAGATTGTGTGGTTAACGTACCATTGTAACTTGATTCTTGTAAACTCTTCTTCACCTCCTCCACATGCCTGACATTTAAAGTTAAATAAATAATCCCCTTGTAGGGTAGAGGGAGGGGCAGTGACTAGACAACCTGAAAGAACAAAAATTTAAGGTGAAATGTCATATTGCCAGCCACATCAACTTTAAACTGTTACCAGGAAATCAAATTTTAGACTGGTCCAAATAAACATAAGTTGCAGACAACAATTTTAATCCTTGTCATGCTGAATCCAGAATAATCCTGGTATGAGCAGTCTGATCTTAATCTAAATCACCTGTTTGTCCCTTGCAGGCAACAATGTTCATGGAAATCAATTTTCAAAAGAAATATTGACCCCAAAACAAACCATTCACTGCCTTAAAGATGTTGTTGCAATTCTGACAAAGCTATTTATGCAGCATGCCAAGGGTGTAGTTGATGATTTCAAAAATCATGGGCTTTCTGGGTAGAAAACAATGTGGCAAATGAAAAAAATGGCTTGTAACAAGCAATATCTTCATTTTCCACAATTTTTTTACCAATTTTTTGTGTTTTTTTTTTTTTTTGGGCATGAAAAAGCCAAATTGTGTTGGAATGGGTTAATTGTAGTTAGGTTGAGATATCAGATAAATATTTTTATCACATTATAAAGACATCTGATATTACTTGAGAAAAAAACCTGCCTCCCAATATCTTACACCAAGCAACTGTTGTACATTTTCCATACACTTAAGGATGGATCACCCTCTTTGAAGTTATAATTGTGTCTTTTAAAATCATCATGTGAGGTACATTTTTCTTTCAATTATATTGATAGCTAATACTTCAAACTGTATAGTAACTAAATCATAAAAACTCACTCAACTACAATTTACTTGCTAAATTCCCCATAACCAAATACGACACAATGCATTATAAAACTAAGAAAACACCTTTGGAAAACATTGTGGAAAATGCAGAAATAGCTTGTAACAAGCACTTTTTCATTTCCCACTGTGTTCCCTAAAAAGAAAAAAAGAAATCAGTGAATTTGAAATTATTGTCTGACACTTCTTTCAATTTGAAATTATTGCAGCTCAAAATGAAAGTAAATATTTTTGACCAACTCATATTGGTCTGATCTTGCAGAGATAAATCAAAGTCAGTAAGATGATATTCTGTAATCAATACATATGCATGTTCATTGCCTGATGGTAAAACAACTTGAAATAGTTCTTAACCCTTGTCATGCTGAACCCGGAATATTCCGGTTTTGGCAGGAGGTGTAGACTAAGATCAGACTGCACGTTTGTGCAGGCTGATCTTAGTCTACACCTCCTGCTCATACTTTCCCTTCCCGAGTTGTTTATGAGGTTGATTTCTAAAAGAAATGTTGATTTTTGAACAACAAGATCCATCAGTGCTTTCAGCCCTTTGATTTAATAGAAGTTCAGTAAGGTAATTTATACAGCATGACAAGGGTTAACTATTTGACTAAATGAAAGTTTGAAGGATTCATTGACCAAACAATCTCTATTACTTAGCCCATTCCCTCACATCTGGCTTTGCCATGAATCATGACCCTAAAGAAAGGGTTAATGAAAACAATGTTGAAAAAAATGCTTATTACAAGCAATTTCTTCACTTTCCACATTATTTTCTACCAAATAAGATGTTAGAAATTCTATCGACTTGAAATTATCGTATGCAACTTTCATTTTGGACCTGTCCAGAAGTGTGATGTCTTGTGATTGGCTAAAACATTTAAAAGAAAAGTTCATAAAGGCGATAGATACCTTCACCAATTCCCGACAGAATCTCACCTTTTGATGCCCTTCAAGAAAAAAGGTTTGGAAAACATTGTGGACAATGAAGAAATTGCTTATAATAATTTATCAATGTCCACAATGTTTTCTTCCCTTAACCCATTCCCACACAATGAAATTTTAGACCAGTCCTAATTCAAAGAAATTGCAGAGGACAATTTAAGTTGATGAAATCTTTTAAATCGTTGTCTTTGGTGGCAGAAAACAAGCAATTTCTTCATTATTTACAATGTTTTCTAAAGTTTTTTTTCCTCAGGGGCATCTATAGGCATCACTGAGTGGGAATGGATTAAAGGCAAATACAATCGAATACCTTTACCTCGCAAGTCCCTTAGCCAATGTTCTCTCTATGTCGAAGTTATTTTTAAGTCCCAATCTTATTACTCTTTACATCTATGTATTTGAACCTCCATACGTCGTTCTCTTTATCTCGTAAACTACCCCTACGTCGAATCAATTGCAAAGTCCTGTCACTATTGTTTGCACGCATTCACACCTCTATAGGACAAACCTTAATCATAAAGGTCGATTTTTGCAATCAACTAAGTTTTTCACACATTTCGACGTGTCAACACAGCTATGACTTATGAGATAGTTGCGTTACAGTATCTGCTATCGATTGCCAACTTGATTTTGTTTGATTGTTTGTCTATGATCTGATAATTTGAAAGATTGTGTGAAATGGAGACAATCTTACAGACGAATTTTACAATGAATAAAGATGCATCTTACACCCATACCAAGCAGGACTTGTTTGGCGCCGGACCTGGTCTACCCAGGAGATGGCCGGCAACTTTGACCGACAGGACAAGCTAAAGGAAGAGCCCGGTAACCAATCCAGATGGATACTTGGGTATTTCGACAGGAAAGAGAAAATACATGTAGTAAAATTACGCAATCGACGAGAAATATTAGCAATAATAGAAGAAGAAAAACAAACAAACAACACAAAAACAAAAAAGCGAAGTCTAAACAAAACTTTAGCTACGAGTGACAATAATAAGAATATTGATAAAAGAAATTACGATAAATACGTTGTTATATCTTTCGTTCAAATAGATAATCACATTAGTACAAATCATTTATGGCCTTATCTACCTACAGTATTTCGGCACCATTTTGGTCGTACATGGAAAAATTTGATTATCTACACGTCGAACTATCTCTACATCGAAGTTTTCTTATAAGTCCCCTGAACTTCAAGGTATAGGTATTCGACTGTATTTTCAAAATTCAAGCAACTTGAAACTTTTGTCTACAACTTCTTTGAATTTGAACAAGTCTAAAATATTTGTCATATGGTAATAGGTTAAGTGTCCATAATGATGAGGTACAGCTTCTACTGTGCAATCCAGAGGTGTCTAATCTATAGTTCAAGTGAGCAGCTTATAATTAATCTCGGGTCTTTCAACGGTTGGCCCTCACATTCAACACACATGCAATAGTCATCGATGAATGCTGGCCATTCGGACTGCCTCAACAGGAAGTTTGGCTTGAATAAAAAACACATTGTGCAATATATACAGTTTGAATAAGCTGAGTAACAACATTTAAAGACGCCAAACTAACAAAAATGCTTCTCAACCATTGTCAGATCTAAGATTCACTTCCAATCTGAATGAATATGGTTGGTCTATCAATCTTTTGATTGACAGTTGTGATCAGGCAATTCTCCTTCCACCTATCAATCTTACATTAACCCATTCCCACACGAGAAAATTTTAGACTGGTCCAAATTTAAAGGAGTTGCAGACGACAATTTAAAGTTTATGAAATTCAAAATTTTTTCAACTATCTTGGTAGAAAACTTGCTTGTAACAAACAATTTCTTCATTTTTCACAATGTTTTTCAAAGCATTCTTTCTTGAGGGGCGTCTAAAAGTGTTATTGAGTGGGAATGGGTTAATTTGGTCCCTAAAGTAGTTTGGGCAAATATCATCTACAGGCATTCACTTTACATACCTTCATGAAATTTCCTTTTACATTTATCACAAGAGAAGTGGTAGGGTGAGTCTATATCTGGTACCCCACAATAACAATGACCCCCTGTTGCTGACATGCTGAATTCTAAATTGGCTAATCAGACGATTGTCATTTATTCATTTTAAATTGTACCTGGAAATATAAATAATGGTAGTGAAACAAAGACTCTTCAGTTCCTGAACATCAGGCAATGTATTGTTAATGCGAAGGAATCCTTTTAATTGTCACAATAAATTGTCAAAAAATGCAAAAAAACTATTTTTTCTATCAGTTCAAAATTTTGGGTATAAAGACAGTTGTAATTAAGCCATAATTTATATCATCAGTGTTGCAATTAAGGAGAAAAGGCTTTACACTCAACCTCTCTTTCACAATAAAAATTGCCTTCTTCATAGAGACAGTAGAATTTTGAGAATATACTAGAGATAAAAAAATCAGACAAATACATGTATACTGGTCAGTTTGCAAACTAGAACTAGGTGTTATATCCTTATTCCCCTTTTCCAAGAATAAATAATTAATATTGTTTAATTAACATGCCATATAAAAGATTAAAGCACACAAACATTTGATTCAATTGTACAGACAATGACCTTTAGCACTTGTAAATTGATATACAAACACAAAAGACAAAACTGCCGTCAGTCCCAAACAATTCTTAATGATTTTCAATCGAAGAAAACGATGTGAGAAAAGGAAAATTTGCCTATAAAGCAATGCTTCCTGTTCTCACAAAGATTTCAACAAATGTTCAAGTTACGTTCCGTTTGCCGAAAAAAATTCAACACTATTCTTCCGAGAAATCAAAACTAGGGACAAAGTGGTAAGACCATAGGGTCCGTAATTCGAGTTCTCTCCACGCCATAGACCAAATATTGCGGAATGAAATTGAAAGTTGTCCGAAACAAGGTACCCATCCGAATCCTTCTCCTTTTACGGTATAAAACACAAAATGGGCATGCAAGTGCAAATATTCACTGCGAAATATAAATAAGGGGTTGATTCATAATTACAAATTCAAACTTTATGTTTAGGCATTGAATTACTAGTAACTAGGCAAACATTTTTCTTTACATCTACAAACCCGCTCAACACTGGTATTATTTTACTGCGTGTGAATATTACGATAGTTGCTTCAATATCATAAAAGTATTTTCAACCTTATGATACCTTTCCTTCGAAGACCGGGAAATGGTCCATCATTTTAGAATGCATCTTGAAACAAAAAGTAATCTGGGTATGTTCTAAAACATTAAATCATAGACGAAAACGTACTATACCTATAAAAATATACTAATTCTCCGTATTGATATCTGTGGCTGCTTGGTCTAGGGGTATGATTCTCGCTTTGGGTGCGAGAGGTCCCGGGTTCAAATCCCGGAGCAGCCCGATATCTTTTGCTCGCATGTAAGCAAAAGATGTGATACATTCCCATTTAAATGTAAATAAACACTAGTTAAAGTTTGATAAACTCGACTTATATATTTGTAATTGATGAAGGAAGAAAGTTTTAATTTTGTTTTACAGTGTATAGTCTTCAAATTAAGGGCTTATACAAATTTCAAACCTTGGTACGAAATTAACCGTGAACTTGTTACAGAGTCCACAATACGGCGGATCTCGATCCGTACCACCAAAATTGTCATGTTTGGTAATATCTAAATACATGCATCTCTGAATGAACTGATCTCTTATTCTGCGTAATTCCAGAATTAAGGAGAAAATAATCAAAGTTGATATCTGTTCATGCAGCCCAGATATAGTTCATTCTCAAATTAAAAGAAATTCACCAAGATAACCCATTTTCGCTTTTCCACGACCATCCGGCTCTAAGAGAAAAAAGGGGGAAAATGAAAACTTGATCATTGTGGCCGGATAACGAAGAACTTACCGGCTTATGAAATTTCGCTTTGACTTCAATGTGCTCTCCTCTAAAAAAAGATCCCCAACTTAAAATTGTTGGCTGCTCTGACTTTATTCAGTTTGGACAACGGTCTAAAAGTTCTTCTAACGTGGATTCGAGCGTTTTCACAGTACTGTTTGCACTATCGACTTGGATTTAAACTTTTTTTTTCTGTTTCATATATCTCATCTTTTATAGTTTATGTTATGGCTTTTTTCGGCTCACGTTTATTTTATATCCGAGTTCTTCAATAATCATGAAAAGTATAAGCTGGATTTCAAAATTTGTCAGTAAGACCAGGATCGATGATTTTCGTTTTCAGGTCCAGACTGAAATTTACTTTTTTCCCGCGCCCGGCCATTATTATATATTCTGCTTTCGTATTGTAACCGTAGGTAACTTTAGAGCATCAGTGCAAGCTGATTTTCCCAGTAGTAGTTGTCGCTATTATTGTCTCTGTGTGCCTGTTGTCCACAGGTACAAGTCTGATAATCTTATTCCGGGCATCTTCTATTCCAAAACCTAACTCGTCACAAGAAAAGGAGCAACATAGGTAACGTACAAAGTATCATTCTGATCAGAATGCACAATACGCCGGCCGCCGGCTCAGGGTCCGACCTGTCACGTGTGGCAGATTTATTGGACTTGCGATAGTCAATCTATTTTCTATAAGTGATCCGCCAAACCTAAAGGCATGGTTTTGGAACTCTATAGATAAATATTTCAAAAGAGATTCCTTCAACCTCAGAACGGATTTCAACCTCAGTAGGATTTAAAAAAAAAATAATAATACAGTAAAAGAGAATGATCATCAGTGCTAGATGTTATTTATAATTGTTCATGATTTTAGTTCACGTATGCCATTTTGATTTTGGACGTTCATTTATGGCACAAGTTTGTGTTTGGACGTTCATTTATGGCACAAGTCTGTATTAGTTTCATTGGAAGTAAAAAAAAAAAATATCATTTTACGATAATGCAATGTTTCTGCCAAATCTAGATGAAAACTGACGCCTGGATAAATATAAACGATAACTGTCAACACTATATAAATGGACCACTTTAAAAAGTGGATTTTTTTCTTTCTAAGCACATGAATAACAGGATATGAACAAATAAGTCACTATTTTCACGGTTGTTTCAAAGTACATTTTCAATTTCCAGTAATTTGAATGATACGTTTTTTGTTGCAGTGCGATTTTCTAACATACCTCTTATTATAAGTTCACTAAGTCCAGCGGCAGTTTTCCGAAAAAAAGAGAGAGAGAGAGAAATATTGGATGGTAAGGCAGTGTCACGCTAAACAAAATAAACATGAAATACTATTTTTCAAAAAATGTTTGATGGTAACATTAAAAAAGTATGCATATTGTCCCTATAACAGATCGGTTGCTATACCTCTTATTATAAGTTCACTTTGTCCAGCTGCAGTTTTTCCGAAAAAAAGAGAGAGAAATGTTGGATGGCAAGGCAGTGTCACGCTAAACAAAATAAACATGAAATATTATTTTTCAATAAAACTTGATGTGTGATGGTAACACTCAAAAAGTAAGCATATTTTCCCTTTAACAGATCGGTTGCCATAAAGTACACAAATTTTACCATAAGGGAAGATGCACTAATTCACTGTTGACAGTACGTGTATATCATTTTGCGAAAAAAAGGAAATTTGATAAACAGAAAAATAGATAGATGAAATAAATAGTAAGAATAAAGAAAGAATTAAGTACATTCATGACATAACCATTGTCAGAAACTAAATAATATATGATAATAGGGTAATAATAGGAAATGGTGAAATTTAACCATTCCCACACAATCTCGCTTTTTGACGCCCATCAAGAAAAAACACTTTAGAAAACATTGTGGAGAATGAAGAAATTGTTCATTTCAAACAATTTCTTCATTCTCCACAATGTTCTCTTATCCAAGAGACATTTTTCTTTGAATTTCACCAACTTAAACTTGTCATCTGCAACTGCTTTGAACTTGAATTATGTCGTCTTGGGTTAAGCAGTCAACGAACATCACATTGTAGCAAAAGAACTCCGTAGGTAAAAAGAGCAAAAGTGCATTCTAAAGCAGTCTTTTACCTATTGACCTATCGAGGCTGTCAATCAAGGAATCAATCGACCAATCAAATCTTTTATTTATCCCAAAATTGAGCTTTGAACTTCAACACTGGACGCCATGTTTATTACATTTTTGTTGGTTTGGCAACTAAAACGTCGTAACTACATCTTGGACAAGCTGTAGTTACGACGTTTAAATCGATAACCATCATAATAATCGTTTCTATACTTTCCCACACAATCCTATTTTTTACTCCCCTGACAAAACAAAACTTTGAAGAACAATGTAATACAAGCAATTTCTTCATTATCCACAATGTTTTCTACAGGATGTTCAGTTGCGTCATCTATAAATTGTCGTCTACATTTCCTTTGGATTTGAATAAGTCTAAAATTTTCTCATCTGGTGATGGGTTAAAGTACAAGCCCCGATTGACCTTCGCTGTAGCATTCCTCTTTCTCGTATATTTGTTGTTATCTCCCAGACTGATGTTTCCCTTCGCGGATGTCCGGGTTACATATGATAAAGTAGATCTAACACCGACGAATACTTAAAGTACCTTGTGAAAGAATACCGTGTGGGTGGTTATAAAATGATTGGGCCCTTGTAAAATTGCAGTAAACGCATGTGAAGATCACTCTAAAGAACTTGTGCCATTCTGAAATTTGGATAAAATTGTGAAATCTATTCGAAAGTTCTTCTTCACATTAACGGTAAAGTTTTAAACACTGTTTGTATTATCGATATAATTAGATTACTTTATTCTTATCATTGTTGTGTTTATTTACCCATTCCCATACAATCCCGCTTTAATACACCTTTTAGATAAAATCTTTGGCAAACCATTGCGAAATATTTCTTCA
This sequence comes from Fragum fragum, assembly GCA_946902895.1. Lineage (NCBI taxonomy): Eukaryota > Metazoa > Mollusca > Bivalvia > Cardiida > Cardiidae > Fragum > Fragum fragum. Next base: position 52,426,569 of record OX336367.1, on the reverse strand, counting down.
TTACCTACGATTTTTTCAAAAGACATTTTAAACAAATCAACTAGAATTCATCGCTTAAATCTTATTTGAATTTGGACCTGTCTAAAATTTTGTCGTCTGGTAGTGGGTTTAGTAATGTTTAGTTTTATCCATGGCAAGACGAAAGTTACCTATAACAGTTGAACATTCGCTGGTCCCGCCCACTTACTCAGTTGGCCCCGGCAAATGACTCCGAATTGAAGATTTAAATGGACATTTATGGCAAGGCATTGAACACGTGTCAAAAAAGTAAAATGGCTGGTTGGTGACCTAAAGGTCATAACTACAGCTTGAATAAGTCGAAAAACAACAACAACAAAAAACACGCCTCCAAATAAATAAAAAGCTGATTTGTCATGAAAATGATTCTTCTAAAATTTAAAAAAAGAATAGTGAAAAGAATCAAAATTAGTTTGCATTATTAGACGCCAAGTGAGTCGAAATAAAACACGAATGGAAATGTAATTCATCGGGTAAATACGTTATCCGTTGATTGCACCGAAATTGTCTTAATTGTGGTTTCCATGGCGTATCAATTACGTAATGGCTTCCGCTAACAATACAATCGTTATTGACATCACCCGAAGATGAACGACCTCACACGATAAATTCCGATGTTTTAAAGTAGGACGAGGGGATTATATTACATAAAATTACATTTATAGAGAGTTTAGTAAATTAAACACTAAGAAAACATATTTATCGTGGAAATGAAGTAATAACTATTGTAAATCAGATCATTATCCTATATCAAATTTTCAAATCAAAGTATCGAAAGTACTGTAAGCTAGGAAAGCATAGTTGAATTTAGAAAATCTTTCCCTTCTTGAGTAGAAAACATTGTGGACATTGAAGAAATTGCTTGTAACAAGCAATTTCTTCATTGTCCACAATGTTTTCCAAAGCTCTTTTCTTGAGATGCTTTATAAGCGGAATTAGATGGGAATGGGTACGTTAAATATAATGCTTTTGACAGAGTTCTTTACAATTTGAATAGAGTTTGCAATATTCCTGAAATACATAAGAACTACTTTTAATGGCGTAGGCATTTAATGGATTTAGTGGTTAAGCGTCCAGTGGCAGTTTGCACCCGTCGAACTTTGAGACGACCTCCAAATTTTGTATGGTCACTTAAGCTATCAAAGCTGACGCTTTGCTAGCTAAAAATCTATCCAGGAGCCGCTTTAAACAAGACCCATTACGTGAAATTATTTTCTCTGCTGAATTGGACGCTCACGGAGAAAATAAGTCAAAATTAGTCCAGTCGATCTTCCTCGAGCGACCACGTCTATTTAGAGACCACTTCCATTAAGCGACCATCATCGATATCCCAATTTAGAAAGCAAAATCTCTTAAGAGGTGAAAGCATTTTTCTTTAAATAATCGTAACGAAATTCTATTTTATTGGACTCATTAGAATCTTTTTCAAATGAAGACCTACAGCATTGGACTAAGCACGAAAACTTAAAAAAAAAATCTTAATGCAATCGAATCAGTCCTTCATACCTTTCACAATAAAGTGTATCAAACGAGTATTCTTTTAAGCGTCCACGCTTTATTGTCTTTTCGGGGTCCTTTTATTCAAGTTTAATCGTACATGTGTATTATTTGCCGTGAAAAATATAGTTAAACTAATTCCAACACAGTGACGCTTTATGATGCCTCCCAAGAAAAAAATTTAGGAAATCATTGTTTAAAATGAAGAAATTTCTTATAAAAAGTAATTTCTTCATTTTCCATAATGCTTTCTACCAAGAAAATTTAGACAATCTAAAAAAAGTAAACTTTTAATTGTCGTCTGCAACTCCTTTAAATTTGGACTAGTCTAATATTTTGTCGTCTGGTAAAAGGTTAAACAGTGATTTAAGTCTCTTTAGGAATAATTAGAATTATAAACCCACACGGAAAATACATTACCGGTCTGAATTGAATACTCAAAAACAAAGTTTGAAGACGTCATTTTACAAGTTGGCATAAATAAAAGAAAAAAATATTATTCAAGATAGAATATTCGTTGTAAAAAAGGAGTTATTGCTTGCCACAAGCAATTTCTTCATTTCCCGCAATGTTTTTTTAAACAACGCTTTGAAAAAGATAACCACGTGAGTAGGCTTTCCATGCAAATTAACAGAAAGCTTTTACGAGGCTGAGAATAATTTTGCTAATGGTTGGAAAAAATGAGACAAAGTTTGTCTTTTCTTCAGTCTTCTGTAACCTTGCCTAAATTTTTCTTCTTTTAAAGAATCTCTTCCAAGCGCTTTTACAAACGAGACTGGTGAGAATATATCAGAATTCCTACACATTGACATTTTTTGACGCCCCTCAAGAAAAACATCCAGAAAAAAACGTTGTGGAAAAATGAAGATGCAACAAGAAATTTCTTCAATTTCCTCTATGTTTTTAACCAATAAAGTTGAAAACATCTAAATTTTAAAACCTTGAAATTACATCTACAACAACTTTCAATTTTGACCAGTCTAGAAATGTGCCTTCTGGTAATGGGTTAATTAAACTAACCAACTGTTATCCTTCATTCCCCCTCCCCCCGTTTTTCGCGACTTTGAAGAGACTATTTTTGAATAATTTACAAGTCTTAAGTAAACTTGTCAAGCGATTGTAAGCAAACAGAGAACTAAAGATCCTATAATCTGTGTAAAATGTAAATTTAATTTTGTAAAATTGAAAAATGTTCCCTTCTTTACAAAAGAAGTATTTTGAATGGCAAGTTTCGTGTTTTTAGTTCAATATAAATCCGTGGTTAGTTTGATGATAAAAAAAACTTAAACAGGATTTTCTATTCATGCTTTTTGCTCTAATATTTTCCATTTATTGAGAAAACAAATGAAATACTTAAAATGTTCCTTTCCATCTTTACCCTTATTTATAATCTTAACGTCATCTTGTAATAAAGTGATTCAGAGTAGTCTTTCCATATATTTGACTGAAGCTATGAACATTCGGAAAAATCTGATAAAAACTTGGTATGTTTAAGTATTGTAACACATCAATATTACCATGTATGTAAATATATTATGTAAATGACCAGTTGGCCAAAGGCATAAGAAGTGCCGAATATTTGAAGTTGAAGTTTTAAAAATGTACAATTCTTTACATGAATGTGTGATTGGAATAAACTGTACACAAAACTAGTTTACGGAACAACTATTTAGACTCTCTACGCCCTCTACGAAATAGAGGTTTTCTTATGCACAAATTGAAAATCAAAACAACCTTGAATACAAGAATATAGACAAACTTGATAATAAAGGCATTATTTTGTTGACAATATGTCCCGTCAAAATCTGTCAAGTTTCTTATCAATTATTCTGTTACGATAAATACAACTCGTCTTTGGACATGCAAAATATCGTAGCTACAGCTTTGTTCAAGCTGTTGCTACGACTTTTTTGTACGCCAAACGACGAGTCCTGTTTTCTCTTGTAATAGACATGATATTCATTGAAATAATTTTTTATTGAGGGAATAAACTTTGAAAAAATCAATGTCACTCTAACCCATTCCAAACAATCCCAAAACTTCACACCCCGGAGAAAAATAGTAACAGAAAGCGCTGTGGGACAATAATAAATTGGAACTTTTTTATGATTATGACCTGTGTAAAGCGAGTGGTGTTGTAATGGGCTTAATGAATGAAAGTTTAAATCACAAGGATACTGTTTAATGAGTGTTTTGTCCATCAACGAATTATCAAGACTTGTTCAAATTTCTATCAATCTAAATCCAACCCGTAGAAATAGGCGTTTCACCAGCGATCCTCCAATAAACATTAATTTTAAAAAAGAGCCCTTACTCTGTCGGCATCTAAATTCGTCAACTTAGGATGCGCAGTGAGGAGAAGTATGTTGGTTGCAAGAATGCGGCAAAAGAAAAAAACATTGCGAGAAATGAAGGCAATACTGCTTAACATTATTTTCTATTTTCCATACATTTTTCCACACTTTCTGATAAAGGAATACATATTCATCTGTACAAATATATTTTTCTGTCTTAAACTTCTTTTGTTTTGAGCAAATTTTGAATTTTGATGCCTGATAATGTTAACATTTTTTCGTTTTAGGAAATTTTAGACCTGTCCAAATTGAAAGGTTTTGCAGACGATATTTTTAAAATGGATTTTATTTGAAAAATTACCATTCAATAGGGTAGAATAACATTATGTAAAATGAAGAAATTGCTTGTGACAAGCAATTTCTTCTTTTACCACAATGTTTTCTCAAGTATAAAATAACAGCAATGTAAAATCCCGTGTTTTGTACAGGAAAGGGTTAAAGGATTCAAGATGGAAATCTAGGCACCCCTTACCTACTATTGAAAACGACAGATCGCTGGCAACGACCACTGAGCTCCGACAGGAAGATACACTGCAATACTGAACGGCGTTATTTTTCAAAAATTGTGGCCAGTAACATTTAACATGTAAGTAAAATAGTTGGTTGTTGACCTAGCCGTCGTAACTACAGCTTGAATAAACTATAAATTCAAAGTTTAGTTACCCTACCAACAAAAAGGCTTCATTTGAATGTGGGCGAATGTCAGAGTTCAAAGTTCACCTCCAGTATAAATATCCTTTGATTGATAGCGAGGATCCGTCAGTTGTCTATCTGAACCTGATATAAGCCCATTCAGTGTTACATAGATGAACTACATTCTAAACTGAAAGGAAGAAATAAATCTTTTTTGACTGAAATCTGACACTGGAACGACTTACACACAAAGACCATTTTCAAGTTTGATTTATAATCTCGATATCTCTGTTTTGTACCTATTTATTCAGCAAATAAGGCTATTTAATTCAGAAGACTGATTAAGGCGGTAAAACGCCAAATTTAGGACTGAACGGTGAAGCACACAAATTTTATTTCATGTTTTGTAAGCTATTGATTTATCTAATATCATAATAGGTCAAATAACAGTGGGCTTTTTGTATACAAAAAGGTTGACACGATCGTTTTAATACTTTCTGTTCATGCAAGTCAAGCAATGTTTTATATACTGGGCAAAACTTAAAAAATACGACCAAACTTTTTGTATTGTACCGAAGAATTCGTTGTGCTTTAACCCTTTTCTGTTTAATCCCATGATTTTACGTCCCTGTGTTTTACACTTGACAAAACATTGTGGAAAAAGAAGAAAGTGCTTGTAACAAGCAATTTCTTCTTTTTCCACAATATTTTCTACCATACTGAGTGACTATTTTTTTTAAAAAAAAAATTGACTATAAACTATAGTCCGCCAAACCTTTGAATTTGGACAGGTCTCAAATTTTCAATCACGGGAAAGGGTTAAGAAATCAAATCATTCGTAGAGGTATAGTGGATGAAAAGATAACACTTATGTCGCGTCTAGCTCTAGCATCTCTAAAATCTACACATGTTTCGATTTTTCAACAAGGGTAGGTTCAAGAACCCCATAACGTCTTAGGTGGCTGACTTGCTGACAGGAAAGGCGGCTTGATCGTTCAAAATATGGTTAATCGAATTCAGGTCAGGGCTACGTGAGGCTCAGTCTAAGGCTTCAATATCGGCATTTCTCAGAAAGTCTTGTGTTAGAAATGCTGTATCTAGCCGCTGAACAGTAAGACCAGGGCCATCTCGTTTCGTATAGGTATGCAAAATGGGTTGAACAATCTAATCTCTTTAATAGTAAGCAGTTAAGTTGTCGTAAACAACAACAAAGAGAGAACCTCCTTCGGCACAACAACATCCGTATATCCACATACCTATCACCTACAACTCTGGTCTTTCTGCTACATGCTCGAGCATGACGTTCTCTAGACCTGTGGTATACGCGTAACCTGCCACCAGCAAACCGCAATTGGAATCGCAATTCGCCACTAAAGACAATCGAGTTCCATAACCTTTGATTGAACCATAGTTAGCTTTGTTCCCCATACCAACCTGTTGCGCTTACGATAAGGCTTTAAGAATCGGTCCATTATGTGACTTTGGAGCTCGAAGTCCAGCTGCTCGCGCAAACGGTTCTTAACAGTTTCATCTGTAACACTACCAACAATGTCTCTGACGTAAATCAACTTCGGAGATAACGTAATCGTACTTCACGATCATCCCGATGTAATGCCACTTGCAACTGACCCGATTTTGGTATACACAAGGTCTAGAATTAATTATTGTTTGCAGTGAGCAATATTTTGCTCTGGTAACAGCGGTCACAGACTGACCAGGTAAAAGCATTCCAATGGCCTCTAGGCGTTCCTCATTTTAAAGTCGTGGCACTTCCACAATAGTATCAAAACTATTGGCACCCGAAAACCATGGAACAAATTCATATGACAGAAAAAGAGAATATGTAAACAGAAAATTTTGAAATGTGCATTTGGATTCGATTTTTTTTTTTTTTTTTTGTGTGGTTATCCAAAGTTTCTTGATATGGATACCAATCTAAAATGTGAAGTAGTTATCTACTGAGGTACAATACAGTAATCAATATGTTGTTGTTTTTGTTGTAAGGACAAAGACTAATTTGCATTTCTTTTAAATTCTTATTTGCATGCTTTGATTTTTAGGTATTCATTTTTACGTTAATCTGTATTATTCAATGAAGCTTGATTGCCCCCCTCTCCCTAACTGCCTTAACCTGTTTAATTAATAGAGTACAATACTATTTGTTGTGTATGCATGTCCAACATGTTGCCAAAAAGATGCCAAAACCCATCCTTGAACCATGTGGATCCTCATAGCCCGCGTGGTCCTAGAACTATAACATTTGGGACTCGTACTGGTAATAGCATATCTATGAAGGACGACAATTTTAGACTGGTTTGAATTTAAAGCAGTACCAGGCGACAATTTTGTGGATAATGAAGAAATCGTTTGAAACAACCAATTTCTTTTCCAAGTGACTTAGCAATAGTTAGACAGCTGTTGCGTCATCAAGATATAAGAATTTTCAAACGTCATAAAATAATGACATTTGGGCTGCAGGTTTCCCCTGATAACGGTAAATCTAAAAAATCAACCGCTGTAATCAAAACACCTTCTGAGCATATGATATATGCAGTGTAAAAGGTAAAACCGTTGATTGATTCGGGGAAAAAACAGATGCTGAAAACATGCATACGGTTGAGTACGATACATATGAGAGCCTAATTACTCAAGTAATCAGGCGACTGAAAATGAAAATAAAGACATTGTAAAAAAGGCATATGTATAAATTTGCACAACTTAAGTTACATTCGTTGATAAAACACACCTCAAGACATGTCGTCGGCCAACATAACATTGTAACTACTGCTTGAACAAGCTGTGTATGAAGAGTTTGAGTCGCCAAAGGGACAGCATACCTAAACAAGTGTTTTATAGCGTGTTGAAAGGGGTTTGATTTTTTTTTTACTTCGAAGTTTTAAGGATTTCCCTTCCACTTACTTCTTCGGTACTTCTTTTTAACAAATCGTGTGAACAATATTGGTTGGCCTAAATTATTTTGTGGATGTTTCCTGTACTTGAAAGAGATAATCCGTGGTTTGATTGACAAACAAACCTTTCTTTGTTGGGTTTTCTCAATTAGGTACTTTGATTTTACGTCAGTTATTGCTTATGAAATCTCATTGTCATTGGAGAATATTCACTACAGACGTCAAATTCACGACCTGATATTAGAAATTATGATGATATTATAAAATTATAAGAAATTTAAAAAAAATAATGCACCATAGTTTCTGAAATACTAAGGGAAAGGAATAGAATATGCACAACAAGCCATTTAGTAGCTTTGGGCCAATTCCGAAACGCCGTAGCCTACAATTTTATTAAACTATTACCACAGAACAAAGTTTTAGACTGCTCCTAATTCAAAGAAGTTGCAGATGACAATTTTGAAGTGATGAATTCTTAAAAAATCTTTGTAATTTGGGACAGAAAAAAATGTGGATAATGAGGAAATTGCTTGTGACAAGCAAATTCTTCACTTTCCGAAATGTTTCCAAAGCTTTTTTCTTGAGCTGTGTAAAGAAGAGTGATTGTGTTGGAATAATGATATTTTTGTCGTATTTCGATATTATTTTCTTCTTTCTCCTGTAATATTTTCAAAAGTCCTGTTCAACCTGTGTAAACAGTTCTAGTACAAACAATTTGTATCTGTCACGTTTTCCCTCTTATTAAAACGTATACGGTCTTACTGGATAACACACGGAAACGGACTCTATTCACTATGCACAGTTTTTGAAATAATGTGCGTTTGGTTAATTGCGATATAAGATTAACCCATTCAAATATTATCACGCTTTTTGACGCCCTCGAGGAAATGATTTTGGATAAATTGTGGAAGAAATTGTCCAAAAAGGCAACGATTTCTAAAACTTCATCCGCTAAAAATTGCCGTCAATATTATCTATTTGAACTAGTCTAATTTTTTGATGTCATGGTAATGGGTTAATCACATATCTAGGCTTTTCTGCTTTTCAATCACTCTACAAAATTAACGGATCGGGAAATTCACATCGATCAATTACAAATAAATCAGAATTTTGCGTTGGAAAGCGAATGTGTGATACCGCTGAAAAAAAATATTTAAGACGTGAAGAGAATACTTTTTGTTTTCACGGAGGTAGGAAATGAAAAACCTAATCACACAAATGTATTAATCCGCGAAAAGCAAATGTTTACCAATTTCGATACGTTTTTGTACTGTGCTATATTATTCAGAAAATTATTATACAATAATAATAATAATAATAATAATCTGTTTTAACAAGGGTTCCGACTTTCCTTAAACTGCTCAAGTCGGACAGTCTGACTTTGATCGATACTTATCCGTCTTTACTTAACCCTGATCCCAGATTATTCCTGCTTTGGCCATGGCTTTAGCAGGTATATAGACTTAGATCAGCCTACACAGAGGTGCAGTCTAATCTTAGCCTACACTACCTGCTTCTTTTTGTTATGTTGAGAAAATCTTTGAATTTGTTATCGATGTAATTATGTCACAGTTTTAAAATATAGTGGAAAGAAGATAGATATTCAGCATGACAAGGGTGAAGACTGTCAAGGGTCACTCAGACATAAAAGACGCTTTCTTTTAACACGATTTAATCTTTATGTTACATATATGTCGACCATTAGAGTAGTTTTTGTGGACCAAAACATTTTTCACACAAAACTCATTAACATTTCTTGAAATTAAACGAACAAGGAAATCAAGCTGGATGAATAAACGACTTTGTACTTTACACTAAAGTACAAAGTTACATTTCTAATTGCCGGAAATTTAAATCTCTGCTTAACCCTTTCCCGTTTTTGGAAATTTTAGACTAGTCCAAATTGAAAGAGGATGCAGACGACAATGAAAATCGGATGCAGTTTGAAATGAAACTATCTTATGTGGTAGAAAATATTGTGAACAAAGGAGAAATTGCTTGTTACAAGCAATTTCTACTTTTTCCACAATTTTTCCGCAAGTATAAAATCACAGGAACGTGAAATCACGGGTTTGAACAGGAAAGGATTAAAAAGCGTAGCAGGCCTAAAGAAACAAGTAAATCGCATCCTGGTAATATCACGGAGAGAACAAACTAATTTTCATATCCAAGAAGGGTCCCTTTGTTAACCCTTTCCGATTTTGTAGAATTTTCCAAATTCAAATGTTTTGCAGACGAAAATTGAAAGCGGATTTAACTTGAAAAAAAAATAACCATTTCGTAGGGTAGAAAATATTGTAGAAAAAGAAGAAAGTGCTTGTTACAAGCAATTTCTTCTTTTTCTACAATGTTTTACCTATTTTGAAATAACAGGGACGTTAACACCAGGTATTGAACGGGAAAGTGTTAAAGGATAAATAAATTATAAAATAAACACGTGAAATATAATATTCGTTATTTCTGTTTTCAGGAATTCAGAAAACAGAATGAAATCAAGACTTGTAATCCTCCTTGTAATCCTGGTAGTAGTGATATGTCACACAGAAAGCAGAAGACTCAGATTGTGTAAGCGTCACTCGAAACACGCGTGCCTGCCGGTAAAGAGAGATATTCCACAGATTGGCTGGAAGAACGTGAACGTGTGTGAGGACATATATAAAGGCCAGTGTCGTATGAAACAGCTACGGAGGGGAACTCGCTGTATTTGTGACTCAAAGTTTAAACGGAATGAGATTATGGCATAGATCACAAAAACTGACCTCACAGGTCTTAAAATTGAAATCCAATAATTTACATTGTATGCATTGGATATATAATGTTATAAAGAATTTTCCGTGCCATCTCATCGGATAAAGATACGTTAATCAATTATGTTAATTAGATTGTTACTCGTAAAATGAATTGACGGATCGCGCTGTCAATGGAAATCAAGATATACAAATCAAAACGTACATTTAGACCGGTGTGAACTTTGAACTCCAACATTGGTTGACATTTACGTCAAGCATTTTTTTTGTTAGGCTATTCGAATGTCAACGTCGTTGGCGTTGGGTAACCGGCGATGCTTGAACGTCGAAACTACAGCATATTCAAGCTGTAGTTTTATCGTTTACGTCGCCAAGCAGCTAACTCATTTAATAGTTACAAGTTATTGACCAAGTTATTTACAAAATAACGCCGTTTAACCCTTTCGCATACCAGCAAAAATTTAGACAGCTCTGATTTGAAAGAAGCTGCTGACGAAAGACAAAGCGCATTAAATTGGAGAAATAACCACTTTAAAGGGTAGAAAACATAGTAGGGAAAGAAGAAATTGCTTGTAACAAGCAATTTCTTCTTTCCCTACAATGTTTTTACCAATACAAAACCTAGGGGTCGTGAAAACAAGTGATTGTACGGGAAAGGGTTATCATCTAGATCGAAGCCTAGTGGGCGGGGCCAGATATCAGTCAATTAGAGACAGGTTAGGAAAAATGAATACCTGATTCCAATCTCATACTGCGCGCTAACCTTTGACATTTCTCACACGTTCCCCTTAATCCAGCCCCTTGCAATGCCGCCTTTTTTACGCCCCTCTAGATAAAAGCTTTGGAAAACATGTTAAACAAATCAAGAAATTACCAGTAACAAGTAATGGCTTTATCACCAATTTTGTTTTCTACCCCCGAAAACAGATTGTTTAAACGTACTGCTTAATTGAGCCATCGTATATATCGTCTTTGAATATGGAACAGCCTAAAATTGTGTTGTCTGGTAATGTGTTTCTACCCATTCACACACAACAAACTTTTAGACTGGTCCAAATTGAAAGAGGCTGTAATCGACAATTTTGATTTGATGAAATTTTGTTTTTCGCCGTTTTGGATAGAAAACATTGTGGATTATGAAGAAATTGCTTGATACAAGCAATTTTCATTTTCAATAATGTTTTCCAAAGCTTTCTTTTCTTTCGACGCGTGAAAATGATGAATTATGTGGGAATGGGTTAAATACACTTTGATATCTGCTACATGATCTATTGTATGAAGACCTCATCTACCAAATCACTTGCAAAGGGAGAGAACGCACGGGAAATCACAAATAGTTCCTTGTAACGGCATATGTTGACGGGTTGCCGGTGTCATTGAAAAAAGGCTGGCAAATCAAATTATTTATACTGAAAGTGAACTTTGAATTAATATCAAGCATTGGGGGGGGGGGGGGGTCCGGAGACTTAAATGTTATAACTTGAACTTATTCAAGGCCAAAATTGTTTTAGACCACCAACAAACGATTTGCTTTTTACGTCCGTGGTTACATATTTTACAAAATAATCTCGTTTATATCTCAGATGAACAGTCACGTTGAAGGAAGGTGGGCGGGACTAGTTATCTATTTATTAAAACGATGTTTTTCGCTGGAGACACGTGCGAATTCACCAATCGCGGAATAAACCGACCAACTAAATAAATTATTCAGCCCCGACCAGATCTTTTCAAATCCGACATTAGCCGCCATTTTTGTTAACCCTTATTGTTGGTTTGGCGATCTAAACGTCGGAACTACAGATTATTCAAGCTGTAGTAACGACGTTAGGTCACCAACCAACTATTCTACTTTTTTGTTACATGCTACTAGCCAAAAATTATGAAAAAGTATGCCGTTCAAAATCAAAGCGGAACTTCCTGTTGGAGTTAATGGGCGGGGCTTAGGGAGTCATTGGGCGGGGCCAGCGATTGGTCAATTGGTGGATGGTCAGGCACCTTCAGTGCGGCTTGTCTGAGATATCAGACGATATTTTACGACATTAGTTTGTAGAATATATGGTCGGGGACAACCAACGAAACGTTAGTAGTTGGATGTTGGCTCTTAAGCTTGGATTAGCTGTAGTTATGACTCATCGAACGATATTTCACTAAGTTTTCGGAGGTCAACTTTGAACTTTCGGTCTAAATGATTTTGATTGAACTTTCGATAATGAAAGGGTTGGTCTCATTTGTATTTTTGGGAGAGGCTTGTAATACATCGCAACATAATTAGAAAATTTGGGTTGAGATGAATTCAAGTCCTGCGACGACATTTTAACCCGCATTATCAGACTACACAAGTTTATACTGGTCGAAATCAAAGAGCTTGCAAACGACAATTCTAAATGACTATTTTGAAACACACTAAAAAAGATCCTATAGTATAGAGAACAATGTGAGAAAAGAAAAAGTTGTTTCTATTGATCAGTTTTCTTCTTTCTCAAATGTTTTATTTGGAATTAAATAGGGAATTGTATGGGAAAGGCTTAAGAAACTGTTTTGTTTGCTCTCTTTGTATATTTAGCTGTTAATTAATAAAACACATTTCATGAATAATGTATGCTATTTGTGTGGTGTATAACATTGTATTTCGTTTTCCTTAACAACACTATCCCGCTTTTTACATGTCAAAGAGTTACAGCAATGGAACACTGAGAAAAGAATAAATTAGACAAGTAATTTCTTCTTTCGCCACTGCGTTTTACACCTCATTTGGCACTTATCTTTCAATTAGAGCCAACTTTGTTTTGCCATCCGCTACCTCTTTAAATGGACCAGTTTAACATTTTGTTGTTTTGGAATGGGTTAAACCATACGGTAAGATGCTTTCTAATAGTTTCCGTTATCTTAGTAAACCTAAGCACTTCAGGACTCTGAACTGCGAAATAATTATTGAAAATCTTTCTATGACGAACAATAATACATGATGTTTGGAAACACAAATGGAAGTCGTGACTAGGAAATGACGAATACACAACGTATAAGATCAGATAAAACCCATGAGGAACATACCATCTAATACTTTTACAGTGTCAAGAGTCTAGCATAGTACTTAAACATTATCAAGTTCTTAAAATGATTTTGCTCTAGCACATTGACAAAATTTCATCGAAACGCATTTAGCTACTGTTCGATTACTGGTACATTGTTATCTTAGCCCATTACCAGATAACTGCTCCAAGTTAAAAGAATGATAATTTTGAAAAAAAAATCTTTAAAAAAGTTTGTGTAGTTTGATAGAAGTGTTTCCTACTAAAAGATAAAGTTGGGTTAATAGCCCTTTTCTGAACTTAACATATTCAGCCGACTTTCAGTTTAATCCTCGATCATTGAATTGAAAGTCGGCTGTTAGCATACGGCGCACATAGCAACCACAGAGCATTGGCTAACAACAATCACAGACAACCCTTTATACATCCACATGAAGGAAAGGAGCAACGTGGATCTAGTTCTTTGCTCAGAAAAATTCCCAGTGACTGGGCGGGATTTAAACCCGGGGTCAGCGTCTTATCCATACTGAGAATACGGACTCCACAACCAGGCGATTAATTAAAAAGGCAAAATTTGACACAAGAAACTTAGTTTTTTAACCCTTTCCTGCACAATCCACGAGTTCCACGTTCCTGTGATAATATACCATTCCCAAACTATGACGCTTTTTAACGCCCCTCAAAACCAATAATTTGGACATCATAGTGAAAAATGTAGAAATTGCTTCAAGCAATTTTCTTCATTTAACACAACGTTTCTACCCAGAATGTTGAAAAATTCTAAAATTTCATAAACTTTAAATTGTCATCTGTGCTGACAAAACTCTTTTCAATTTGGTCTAGTCTACATTTTTTGTGTGGGAATGGGTAAATATGTTATGATAATCTGCTTTTTTAAGCTCCTATTCTACCGATCGTATTTTAGAGAGCATGTAGTGCTTTATAATGCTAGGAAGTCCGTGTAATACATATCGAGTCACAGCAGAAGAGAGCTTTGCTCTAAATAACAATCAAATGTTTTAACAAATGCCCACACAATGACACCTTTTAACGTCGCTCAAGATATAAAAATGGGAAAAAACATTGCGTGAAATGAAGAAATTGTTTGTCATAAGCTATTTTACACACATTTTACAAACAAATTTGAAAAAAATATAAAATTTCATCAACTTTAAATTATTGTCTGCAACCAATTCGAATTTGGACAAGTCTAAAATTTTGCCGTCTAGTAATGGGTTAACCGATTACAACACAACCCTATTTTTAACTACCTTAAAGAGAAGAATTCAGGAGAACGTTGTTGAGAATAAAAAAAGAGAGAGAAAAAAAAACAGCTTGTTGCATGTAAGCAATTTCTTCATTCTACCTTAAAAACGAGTAAATTTGGCGTTCTATCAACTTAAAATTGCCGTGTGCAAGTTCTTTGAAATTGAATCAATCTAACATTTTGTCGTCAGTTATGTTTTGAATAGTAGCAATTCTGTGCTGATAGAGCCAATTACCACACAATAAAAAATCTTAGACTGGTCCAAATTGACAATTTCAAATTTGTGAAATTTAGAAAATCTTTGTCTTGTAGGGTACAAAACATTGTGAACATTGAAGAAATTGCTTGTTATAAGCAATTTCTTCATCGTCCACATTTTTTTCAGAAGTTTTTTTCTCGCGGTGCGTAGATATACGGGCTTGTGTGGGAATGGGATAGTTCAACAGAGTAAAAGAGTTAGATCTCAATTGTTCGTGACTAGACAAGAAATCACTCAGTGCATTGGTCCCGTAACTCGATTAGCGTTAACATGTATCTGGCAACCGGATAAAGAATTTAAAATGTTTAGATATCGCTCAATTTACTTTCTTCTGTTTGATTATATCGTAAGTCGGCCACCAAACCCTCATAACTACAACTCATTCAAATTGTAGGTACGAGCTTTGGGTCGCCCTCCGATTACATATACATACAGATTAACCCATCACCAGATGGTTTTAATATTCTCTGAAATTGCAAACAATTTTAAACTAATGAGAATTTTAAAACCTTTGTCTTTCTGGGTAAAAACATATTGTGTGACATAAAGAAATTGCTTTTACAAGCAATTTCTTTGATTTCCACAATATTTTCCCAAACCCTTTTCTTCGGCATCGTGTATGAGGGTGTGTGTTGGAGTGCATAGGATTTGACCTTCAAACTCGAATTTTAACAAAGGGAAAATGCTTTTAGATGCACTTCTTCTCCAGTTCAAAAAATAGTTTTGGATTTTCTGTTGAAATCCACCAATAAACTAACCCGTCATATCATGGTTATAAGTACTGCCAAGAGGAATGGACCTCCCTGGATCTCTACGAAACAAATGTCTGAGGAAAGATCGCGTTCCAACAAAGGTCACATATTTTTTCAAAAATAAACATATAGTAAGGGAGAATGACAATTTTATCAATCAAGGGCGAAAGGTTTTGACCGTGATCAGCCTCCCATGGATGGATAGTAATTAACTGACCGCTGGCCCCGCCCATTGATTCCGCTGGTAACATCCATTGATGCTGCTTGCAACACCCACTGACTCCTACGGGAAGTTCCGCTTCTATATTTAACAGCGTTATTTTGCAAATTTAATGGCAACTAAAATATATTAAAATGTTTCAAGTTAATAACATTGAAATTTCAATTACCTATGTCTTTCAGGCGAGAATACAATTTAAAAATGCAGCAATAGGGTTGCAAACAAAAAATTATAACTTTTCCAAGTTATTTTCCTTAACCTTTCTTCTTTTGGGTAACAAAATAACGGGATCGTGTGGTGATTGGTTAGCTGTCGTTTTGACTAATGAAGGAGAACATTGTGACAATTTACATGAGTTATGGGTTGAACAAAAATCACCAGCAAGTGTGAGTGACATCGTTCCTACCTAAAAACGATCTCATAGGACATATGCACAGCTGTTACAGATCACTTGTGTATTTTTTAAACCCCTACATAACGGACCGATCTCGGCTTTCAAACAAATGATCAGTCGACCAATGAAATCATTCATATAGGCTGAAGCTCAGTTTGAGCTTCGACATTGACCGCCATTTTGGTGAATCATTTTTGCTGGTTCGGCGACCTAAATGTCGTAAATACAGCTTATCTAAGCTGTAGTTACGAAATATAGGCGCAAACCAACCATTCTACTAATTTGTAACGTGCTACTGGCCATAAATTTTTGCAAAGTAACGCTGTTAAAAAACGAAGCAGAACTTTCTGTCGGAGTCAATAAGCGGGGTCAAAGGAGTCAGTGGGCTGGACCAGCGATTGGTCAATTGACGGCGCTCCAACAATTGTATTAGTTATGGGCATTCATATCGCACACGGGCTAGTTAAAAGGGATTAATCTAACTACTTTATAGTTGAAGAAAGAAAAGAGTGATCTGTTCAGTTAGTCATTTAAATAAATCCAGTCAATATTATTCAAGTATTTATTTACGTTAGTCCATTATATTTGTGCGTTCATTATTTCTCATTGTTTAAAACCACAAGTTATTTTTTTTAAATGATCGGGTATTGTTCATGAAAAGGTTCCTGTTTTAGATTTATAAAATGGCGGCTGAGCTGAAGGAAAAAAACCAAGTTGGGTTGTCAGAGAGTTTAATTAATTGTCCAATATGTACAAAAACATTGAAATTTCCAAAATGTTTACCGTGCTTGCATTCTCTTTGCATGGATTGTTTACACGTGCACATAATGACGTCGGAACGCAAGGATTACACGTTCTTATGTCCAGTATGCAACGAGAAGACACAGGTACCCGAGGGTACCAAGCCCGAGGAATGGGCGAAATATTTCAAATCAAGTCATTTGGTGAACTCTGTGATGGATGCTTTGGAGCTTCGTAGAGGCGAGCGGAAATGTGACCCATGTCAGGTGAACCGGAAGCGAGCCCCTGCGCTGATGTGGTGCACTTCCTGTCGAGAAGCCCTGTGCATGGCTTGTACAAACAGTCACCGAGGTATGCGTATTACTCGATCACATTCCATGATAGAAATTACAAAGATAAGAAACCAACCAGTAGCCGCCATTATTAAAGATGAAAAATGCCCAGACCATGATGATCAATTCTTGCAGTTCTACTGCAAAGATCATAAGCAACAATGTTGCCCAACCTGCGCAATCGCAGTGCATAGGAAATGTGAACAAGTCGTAGAAATGGCCAAGCTCGGAAAAGATTTGAGGGCAAACCAAAAAGCGGAACAGTTAGTAAAAAGGTTAAATGTTTGCCTAGAGAGACAAAATGCAATTATTGACAATAGAGGTAACGTCCAGAACACAATGAACACCAAGAAGCAAGAAATGCTGAAAGAAATTCGTGATTTAAAACAGAGAATTGTTGATCTTCTAAATGAAATGGAAAACGCCTTTCTTCAAGAATTTGACGGTCTTCATGAAAGTGGGGAAAGTGTTCTCAAGAAAACAATTAACGACGGACAAAAACTTTCCAAAGCTCTTACTAACACTATAGCCGTCATTGATGCTGCCATTACATATGGTTCTAACACACAGCTGTTTGTAGCTTACGAAAAAATACAAGAAGAATGTGAGAGGTACGAAACTCTTCTCGACAAAATCAAGAAAGAGGAAAGTGTCATTAATTACTCATTCAAGATAGACGAGAGGTTAAAATCCGTGGCAAACAATGTAAAGAAATTTGGACATCTTAGTTTAGACACTGACGACAAAATGTCGGGTCGGTTTTCTGATGCAACTTTACGAGAGACAGCAATCTTTGGAGCTAGGACACCGTATGAAGATATCCGAGGCGTTGACTTATTTCCGAATGGGGATGTCCTCCTCACTGATAGAATTAGTAAGGCGGTTTTACTGTTTCACAATACCGGGGAATTTGTAAGTCATGTCAATTTCCAGAACCGACCCTGGGGCGTTGCTGTTCTTGGAGTACGAACAGCTGCGGTTACGTTGCCGGAAAGCAAAGAGATCCATATAATCAAGTCATCGTACAGAAAACTGGAAGACTACAAAACAATTAGTACAATTATCAGCTGTTTTGCGATCACAAATTTCTGCGGCGAGTATCTTGCCATCCAACACAAGGAAGAGAAAGAAGAAAGAGGCCGCGTTTCAATAGCACAATCGGACAAACAAATGAATCACAAAGTATCTATCGATATCTCTGCCAATCACGAAAATGTCCAAGGTATTACGTATGACGAGTCAACAGCTAGAGTGTTCGTGGCGACCGACTTTGACGCAATCGAATGTTACAGTACCAGAGGGCGCATCATTTTCCGAAATTCATATCAAGGGTGTGGTGATTTCCGTGGACTGTGTGTGGATAGGGACAGTAATGTGTATGTGGCTTCCCACGCTGGTAAAGGGGTGCTTCAGTTGACGAACGACGGAGAAAGAATAAGAATGATCTCAACCTCGCCGCTATCCCCATTAGACGTCGCTTTAACACCAAGAGGAAACAAAATGGTTGTCGTCGGAAGAAGTGACATGGTCTACGTTTATACATTTTGCTAAAACGAGCGTCGTTTTTATAGCCTTTTCAACCCATTTCACACGACAACATCCAAGACTGGTCCAGATTGATAGAAGTTTCAAGTTGATGGAATTTAGAAAAACTTAGCATTTTAGGACTGGAAACATTGCGGACCTTGTAGAAATTGCTTGTTAAAATCAATTTCTTCATTGTCCACAATTATTTCCGAAGGTTTTTATCTTTAGATGCGTAAAATGAGTGATTGGGTGTGAATGGGTACCCAAAGATCATAAAACCGATTAACCGATTAGTAGTGTAAATGAGTAGTCCTAAACAGACACTGGTTGAATTGTATTTAACACTGGTGTGATTTCTTTCAGATATATCATAATAACTTCATTTTTTGACACGCTTTTAAACCCATTACCACATAATCCCGCACTTTGGCGAGCTGGAGTGCAATAGAATTTAAAAAAAGACGTCTAAAAGGGAGAAATAGCTTGCTCCGTTTCTCACGATTTTTCTTGCGGATTTTGAAGTTTAGTTCAATAGGAATGGAATTAGAAATGTCGTCTCCAACTTCTTTTGCTCAATTTGGCCTTTTGGTTTCAGACAAGAAATTTCTTCAAGATTTCTACCCGGTTTCGTACGTAAAATGGGGAGAGTCCGTACAGAGTCCAAATATGACTGAATAAACTTGGTTGAGGTCCAGCTCTTC
Organism: Fragum fragum; assembly: GCA_946902895.1. Lineage (NCBI taxonomy): Eukaryota > Metazoa > Mollusca > Bivalvia > Cardiida > Cardiidae > Fragum > Fragum fragum. The sequence goes on along the minus strand of OX336367.1, from coordinate 52,407,189 downwards.
CATAGCTCTATGCTTTTTGGTTTCAGAGAATACATCTTTAAAGATTTTATTATTTAACCCTTTGTGGCCCCTTTAAACAGAGTTATTGGTGGATTTTCATTATTTGAACAACTTTGGTAGAGCATCACCTAAGGTTTAGAAGGTGTTTAAAGAAATTATGGATCTCACATGGCGGGCAATGGGAAATTACTATAGCTTCTCTTGAGCACTTCATGCCAAGTTTAACTAACAAGTGGGCCAAGATAGCCCTTGTATTGCTCCACTGAATTGAATTTCTCAAAATAACAAGTCCACGGAATTTGCAAAAAATTACATATTTTACAAAGTCAAATGGATATAAAAGCAAAATGTTGTGATTGGATGAGAAGAAACATGAAAAATCATCTTTGAAAATGATTGAACCAAATTTGTGACCTCTAGAGCAGTAAAAAGGAAATGTCAATAAGGCCCATTTTCTTTTGATACAAGTCAGAATTACTATACAAAAATTTTCAGCAAGTTTGAACGGAATTTGTGCCCTCTAGAGTGGTCACTAGGAAATTGTCAATAACTCCCCTTTTTTGCTTTTATTTTTCGGAATGTCACCATAGTCAATTCCACCTTCTACAATATTCAATTGGGGTTCTTCTTTCATGACAATATAAGCATTTAGGAGGTAATTTGTAGTGGTATACAATTTGGAAACCTCCAGAGAGACAAAGTCTACCCAGTTAGGGTGGAGGATCCTTTTCTTTCAATGGATAGGTTCTGTCTATGAGCTCTGCATGTTTCACATTTACAGTAAATTTGAAAATGATTGAGCCAAAATTGTGAGCTCTAATGCGCTAACATGGAAATTGTTAATAAGGCCATTATTCCCTTGATATTAGTCAGAATGTCTCCAAATTCAATATGGTTCTTCCTAATGACTATACAAACACTTTCAGCAAGGTTGAGAAAGACTGAGTAAAAATTGTGACCTCTAGAATCTTAACAAGGAAATTGACAATAAAACCCCTTTTCATTGATATTAATCAGAATGCCATATGATTCTTCTTCATGACTATACAAACAGTTTCAGCAAGGTTGAGAAAGATTGAGTCAAAACTGTAACCTCTAAAGTGGTAACAAGGAAGTTGTCAAAAAGGAAATTTCCCTTAATATTGGCCAAAATGTCACCATATTCAATAGGATTTTTCCTCTTGACTTTACAAACAATTTCAGCAAGTTTAGGATGGATTGAGTCAAAATTGTGACCTGTAGATGGTAACCCTGAATTATTGACAACGCATGAGGCACAATGGCAAAAGACAATTAAGTGTCCTAAAAACTAACCATGAGCATGTCATGCTCAGGTGAGCTAAAAATTAATTTGCACATGAGCTGTAAAATGTAAATAAACACAAAATGTAAACTATGAAGAATTAAATTAGAAATTAGTGATTTCTCTTTAATTAAAAATTCTCATAATACCTTAACAATAACAACTGAAATAGACACACATACCTCTCCCAAATTATCTCCCTATGTGATCACGTGTCAATAGATGATGTAATACTTTCAAAGCTCTTAAAGAGGCCTATCACAAAGTACCTGTAAACCATTTCCAGTTTTCCAAACCCCTATTTCTATGAGCCATATTTGAAATCCTAGAAAAAGGAGATCTTGACAACTATGAGTGATTTCCCTAATACTGTAATGTTTTCTATGAAAAAAATAGTTATTCATAACTGAAATTACTAAAATTACATTTTCAGTTCTTAAACAATTACCATACAACAAAATTTTAGACTAGTCCAAATCTAAAGAAGTTGCAGAGAACATTTCTAATTGCTTCTTCTATTACCAGATGACAGAAGTTGAAACTAGTCCAGATTAAAAGAAGTTGCAGACTACAATTTTTTAATGAAATGTTTGACCCTTGTCATGCTGAACTGGAATATTCAAGTTTTGGCAGGAGGTGTTGACCAAGATCAGCCTGCACATAAGTGCAGTCTGATCTTGATCTACACCTCCTGCTTGTACTTTTCCTGCCGGAGTTGTTCATGAAATTTATTTCCTAAAGAAATATTGATTTTTTAAACAAGTTCTACCAGTGTTTCAGTCCTTTGATTTTACAGCAATTCAGTAAGATAATTTATACAGCATGACAAGGGTTAACATCTTTGTCTTTTTGGATTGCAAATATGGAAGATAAAACAAGAGGGCCAGAATGGCCCTAAAATCGCTCACCTGACTAATGTAAGATGATTCAAAATTGAAATTGGCCCAATGGTTACTGAGGAGAAGATGTTTAAAGATTTCAAAGTCAAAAACTGCCCTACCCTTCCAAGCCCTTATTTGGTCATCAATCAAAATTCTAGAACAACTTTTGAAAAGGGTCACTCAAGGAACATTCATACCAAATTTGGTTGAAATTGGCCCAATAGTTACTGAGGAGAAGATGTTTAAAGATTTCAAAGTCAAAAAAGTGCCTGACCCTGCCACGCCCATTTTTGGGCATAAATCAAAATTCCAGGAACAACTTTTGAAAAGGGTCACCAAAGGAACATTCATGCAAAGTTTGGTTGAAATTGACCCAACTGTTACTGAGGATAAGATGTTTAAAGATTTCAAAGTTAAAAAAACTGCCACGCCCATATTTGGGCATAAATCAAAATTCTGCGAACAACTTTTGAAAAGGGTCACCCAAGGAACATTCATACCAAATTTGGTTGTAATTGGCCCAATAGTTACTGAGGAGAAGATGTTTAAAGATTTCAAAGTCAAAAACTGCCACGCCCATATTTGGGCATGAAACGAAATTCTGCCAAACAACTTTTGAAAAGGGTCACCCAAGGAACATTCATACCAAGTTTGGTTGAAATTGGCCCAATGGTTCCTGAGGTGTAGATGTTTAAAGATTTCAAAGTCAAAAACTGCCATGCCCGGCCACGCCCATATTTGGGCATAAATCAAAATTCTGCGAACAACTTTTAAAAAGGGTCATCCAAGGAACATTCATGCCAAGTTTGGATGAAATTGGCCCAATGGTTACTGAGGAGAAGATGTTTAAAGATTTCTAAGTCAAAAACTGCCACGCCCTGCCACGCCCATATTTGGGCATAAATCAAAATTCCATGAACAACTTTTGAAAAGGGTCACCCAAGGAACATTCATGCCAAGTTTGGTTGAAATTGGCCCAATGGTTACTGAGGAGAAGATGTTTAAACGTTCCTAAGTCAAAAACTGCCACGCCCTGCCACGCCTATATTTGGGCGTAAATCAAAATTCCACGAACAACTTTTGAAAAGGGTCACCAAAGGAACATTCATGCCAAATTTGGTTGAAATTGGCCCAATGGTTACTGAGGAGAAGATGTTTAAAGATTTCTAAGTTAAAAACTGCCACGCCCTGCCACGCCCAAATTTGGGGGTCAATCAAAAATCTGCGAACAAATTTTGAGAAGGGTCACCCAAGAAACATTCCTACCAAGTTTGGTTGAATTCCGCCCAGTGGTTACTGAGGAGAAGATGTTTAAAGAATTGTTGACGACTTCCGACGCACGACGCACAAAAGGTGATACCAAAAGCTCACCTTGAGCACGTTGTGCTCAGGTGAGCTAAAAAAAAAAATACAAGAAATTTCTTCATTCATCACAATGTTGTCCAAAGCTTTTTTTCTTGAAGAGTATTGCAGCAGTGTGTGGGAATGAGTTAACTCTAAATCAAAGGTCACTGTATGCATGCAGTTTATCTTCAAAACTAATTGCTTACAGTGTTTGCAGATAAATTTTGATAAATAAAACACCTTAAAAAACAAAATTTAGTTTTCTTATTCATGGATAATCTACTATAGAAAACATTGTGGGGAACAAAAGAAAATTGCTCAAACCAGAAACTTTTTCCATAGTGCTAAGTAGTTTATCCTTCTTGGAAGCAATTTCATGGATAATCTACTATAGAAAACATTGTGGGGAACAAAAGAAAATTGCTCAAACCAGAAACTTTTTCCATAGTGCTAAGTAGTTTATCCTTCTTGGAAGCAATTTCTTCAAACAATATTTTCTACCCTATTTTTTAATATGCCACCATTTCAAATTAATGTCTGCAAATCCCTTTAAAAATGGTCAATTGTAAAGTTGTCATGCTTATATCATTTTATTATCAGTGACCAATTACACCAAAACAGACTATTCAACAAAGTTTGCTGAAAAAAAGATCAGATCAACTACAGGCCTTCTGATATACTGCCTACAATGGCAGAACTTCAAAAAAAAATGTGCAAGGTCAGGTGAATAGGAACATTGTGAAAATTACATTAACCCTTGTCATGCTGTATAAAATACCTTACTGAATTGCTGTCAATTCAACGGGCTGAAAGCACTGATAGAACTTGTTGTTCAAAAATCAATATTTCTTTTAGAAATCAACTTCATAAACAACTCTGGCAGGAAAAGTACAAGCACGAGGTGTAGACTAAGATCAGCCTGCACATAAGTGCAGTCTGATCTTAGTCTACACCTCCTGCCAAAACCGGAATATTCCGGGCTCAGCATGACAAGGGTTAAAATTTGTCCATAACTGTGGAGGAGATGTGTTAACAAGATGTAAATGGATGGACGTCAGGACAGACAGATGCCAAAATAGGTCCACCTACAGCAGCGTATAAAACAACAAGTTTCAACACTGGTAAGGTTTGTACCATGTATAGTCTGACCAGGGTTGATACCTTTTCAACTCCAAAAAGATTCTTTTAGCAATGGTAGGTGATTTGAAATTACATGTGGAAAGACCTATGTCAGTGTAACTATGTAGTGTTGATACTACATGTATTGACTTGAAAATATTTAAGAGATGAAGAGAATATTTTTTGTTTTCATGGAGGTATGAACGGAAAAACCTAATCACACTGTATGAATACATTGTGTGATTAGGATTTTTGGCTCATACCTCCATGAAAACAAAAAATATTCTCTTCATTTCTAATAATCTAATAGCATTAACCAAAAAAACACAAAACCTTTGCAAATTTTGATACCTTTTTTTATGGGACTATTTTGTGCGGAAGCATACAAAATCGCTGCATGCTCAAAATTTTGTTCATGGAGTTATGAATAAATTTTTTCGACCAATCAGAATGCTAGTTTTTGATAGACGAAACTAAAGATTAAATTATAACCCAATGTTGTGGAATTTTCCAAATCAATTCTTGCTTGCTACAATCATATCTTCCCCCCCCCCCCCCCGAAACATTCTAAACACAAATAAATTAAAATAAATTTACTTTTAATTATGGTCAACAACTTGTTTAAATTTTTATGAGTTTACAGTATTGTCATCTAGTAAAGGGTTTAACCCACATTAAATGGCTCACTGGTCTTTTTCTGCTAATAACTCTCATACTCACACACTCTCTAATACAAAAACAATGCCCTATCACAAAGTATCACAAAATGCTATACAATTTTTAAACCCACTCCCAATTTGGACTGGTCAAAAATTGAAAGAAGTGGCAGACAAAAATTTATAGTGTATGAAATTTTAGTGTGTGTGTGTGTGTTTTTTTTCAACTGTATGAGTAGATAACATTGTGGTAAATGAAGAGATTGATTGTAACAAGCAATTCATTCATTTCCACAATCTCTTGTAACAAGCAATTCATTCATTTCCACAATCTTCTCAAAGCATTTTCCATATTGTGTCGGAATGGGTTAAACTTCTTTACACTTGTTTAACCCCTTCCCATACAATGATCCTTTTGAAAAAAATTGAAGAAATCGCTTGCAACATTCAATGTCTTCATTTTACACAATGTTTCCTATCAAGAAAGTAGAAGAATCTAAAATTCATAGACATTAAATTGTCTGAAACTCCTTTCAATTTGGACCGGTCTAAAATTTTGCCACCTGGTAATTGGTTATACTTCTTATTTGTTCTAGATTCAACACTCAGCTGTGGGTGTGTTCTGGTAGAAATTGAATGATTTTTGGCACCAGGAGGCACTTAATTCAGAATGAGACTGAAGTTACCTCTTTTTTGTAGTATTCTATTTCTCTTTCGACACTGCATACAAATACCTAGTTACAAGTTAACTGAAATATCAACCTGATGCAACATAAATCATAGTTTAGATGCCCAAAAATGGTATACAAAAGAAAATGGTGTGAAAAAAGCAGAAAATTGCTTTTTTAAGGCAGACAGCACTAGGCTGATGACAATATGTCAACTTTTCTTCAATAGAGCAAAGTTTAAATTTTCTCTCCTTTTTTTTAACCCATTATCATACAGTCCTGTACTTTTACCCACTTAAGAAATGAAGAGAATATATTTAGTTTGCTTTCAGATATGAATCTAAATATTAAATCACACTATATAAATAGGCAAAGCCGCTTCATACATTAGTGTGATCAAATGTCTGGGTTCATAACTAAATGAAACAAGAGGGCCGTTGGCCCTGGGGCGCTCACCTGAGATAAAGGCTCTTTTTCTTTCAACAGTCTAATTTCATGTTAAGGTTAGGATTATGAAACAAGTGGGCCACAATTACATATAAAGACTATGAACCTGGGGATCCAAAAGTCTAAATAACAAATTCCATGGCTTTAGTGCTGATTTGAAAGAAGGAAAAAACTTTTTCCATGGGTTATAATTTCAAAAATAAGAAAGAAGTCTGTGAACTGATGCTTCATGCCTATACACCCCTCCCCCCCGGGTCTGCCCCCCGGAAACCCTAGGATCATGATCTAAGCTATTTTGTAAGAAATCAATATACTGATGCTTCATGCAAAATATCAAGGCTCTACGCCTTCTGGGTCAGGAGGAGAAGATTCTTAAAGATTACTTTGAAATTTCACTTTTGTTGCCATGGCAACCAGAGTTTTTAACGGATTTCAATTCTTTTAGCTAATTTTAAGGGGGACCACCTAAGGAACATTTCTGCCAAATTTCTGGTTCAAATTGGCCCTGTGAATTGGGAAAAGATGTCATTTAAAAAATCATTCTTTATTTCTAAATAACCTCCCCCCCCCGGGGCTCCGCCCCTAGAGACCTGAGGATCATGATTTTAGCTATTTTGAAAGAGGTCAATATACTGATGCTTCGTGCAAAATATCAAGGCTCTACGCCTTCTGGGTCAGGAGGAGATTTTTAAAGATTATTTTAAAATTTCACTTTTGTTGCCATGGCAACCAGAGTTTTTAACGGATTTCAATTCTTTTAGCTATTTTTGAAAGGGACCATCTAAGTAACTTTCTGCCAAATTTGGTTCAAATTGGCCCAGTGGTTTGAGCGGAGATGTCATTTAAAAAATTGTTCTTTATTTCTATATAACCTCCCCCCCCCCCCCCCGGGGACCCGAGGATCATGATTTTAGCTATTTTGAAAGAGGTCAATATACTGATGCTTCATGCAAAATATCAAGGCTCTACGCCTTCTGGGTCAGGAGGAGATTTTTAAAGATTATTTTAAAATTTCACTTTTGTTGCCATGGCAACCAGAGTTTTTAACAGATTTCAATTCTTTTAGCTATTTTTGAAGGGGACCACCTAAGGAACATTTCTGCCAAATTTGGTTCAAATTGGGCCAGTGGTTTAGGAGGAGATGTCGTTTAAAGAAATTGTTGACGGACGACGCACGACACACGACGCATGACGGAAGGACGACGGACAAAGGGGATCACAATAGCTCACTTTAGCACTATGTGCTCAGGTGAGCTAAAAAGAAATTTTCATCTTCATTTCTATAATTTAATACCATCAAGCAAAATAAAGCAGATATTTTACTAATTTTGAGTACAATTTTATGGATCTACTATATGAGTAAGCAAATAAAACAGTTGCATGCTCAAAAGCTTTGATAGAAGTGGGAAAAAAAATCAGCCGATCAATATGCTTGATACAAAAAACTTAGATTATTTCAACATTATTCTACCCTTTTAAGCCTCTCAAGACAAAAGCTTGGTAAACATTGAGAATAATGAAGAAATTGCTTGTTACAGGGAATTTCTTCATTAACTACAATGTTTTTCCCTACCTAACAAAGCATTTTAAAACTTCATCACAAAATTGTTGTCTGCATGAACTTGAACCAGTCTAAAAGTTTGCTGTTTGGTAATGGGTTAAAGCTCTAAAGAAAAATAGCATTAAAAACATTGTGAAAAACTGATAAATTACTTGTAAAAAGCAATTGATCCATTTCTCACAAAGTTTTCAGCACTATATGGCACAATGTTTCAAAATTGAGAGCTTTCAGAATTGTTGTGTAACTTGGCTAAAATTAGGACCAGTTTAAAATATTGTTTCCTGGTAATGGGTTAGCAAAAAATGTACATGTGTATGATGCATCAATAAACACAGTTAAAAATACATTAATGAGAACCTTTAATTGATCACCTGTATTGAAGCAATGGCAATAGGCCTTTTCAATAAATTAAAATGAAAGACACACAAAAAACAGCAATACACAATTTTTTCAGTAACAATACTTTTAGCTCCCTTTTACAAGCTATTTCGTCTTTTCCAAAAATGTTTTCTAAACTATTAAATCACAGGGACGTAAAAACAAAGGATTGTGGAGTAAAGGGTTAAAATAAGTGGTCATGCAAAATTATGGGTTGTGTACCTAAAAGTTGTAACTACATCTTGAATAAGCCGTAGTTACAAAATTTAAGTCTTCAACCAACAAAAATGCTAAACATGTAGTTAAGTTCAAAGTGTGTAGTTAAGTTCAAAGTTCATATCCAGTCTAAAAGAATGAATGTATTGGTCAATCAATTCTTGATTGACAGCAGTGATCCCTAAATTCATCCCAATGTTGACCTTGCTACAGAGGTCAAGGTCATGACTGGTAGAGCAATCTCTGATAATGAGGGTAAATGTCATTGTCATGATTTAATAATGAGAACTCTAAAGCAACTAGGGCTGCAAACTCGTAGGACAGCATCTCCTTTCTGTGTAATCTGAAGTCATTCTCAATTTGCTGAAAAATACAGATTAACTAATATTGTGTTATCTCATTACAAAATTATATAATTTCATGCTGATACAAATTGAATGAAGTTATAGGTGATAATTGAATTGCATAAAATTTGGAAAATTTTCACTGAAAAATCATAGTTGTAGAAAACATTTTTGGAAAAGGAGAAATTGCTTTTTACAAGCCATTTCTCATTCTCTTATAAAGATTTCTAACCTATTTTTCAGTTTAGATGTTGTTTGACATGTTATTTGCAACTTCTTTCAATTTAGACCTTTCTAAAATGTAGTAATCATGTTTCTTCATAAAACTTTTTGTCCACATTCCTTTGATTATTTTTTAACCCTTTCCCGTTTTTGGAAATTTTAGACCTGTCCAAATTCAAAGGTTTTGCAGACGATATTTTAAAGTGGATTTAATTCAAATGATAAACATTCAATAGGGTAGAAAACATTGTGGAAAAAGAAGAAATTGCTTGTTACAAGCAATTTCTTCTTTTACCCCAATGTTTTCTCAAGTATAAAATCACAGGAACGTAAAATCCCGTATTTGAACGGGAAAGGGTTAACCTATTATTGAGAGAAAAGGATAATATATTTGTCAGTAGTAATACTTTATCCATGTAATGAATATAGCCCTGATAATTCAATAATTTTGTGCATTAACCTATTACCATTTAGACTAGTCTAAATTAAAAGATGGTTAAGATGACAATTTAAAATTGGTGAAACTTAAAAAATTGCTTTCCATTTAGGATAGAAAACATTGTGGCCATTGAAGAAATTGCTTGTGATAATGTTTTCCAGAGTTTTTATCTTGAAGAGTGTGAAAAACGGGGTTGTGTTGGAATGGATTAAAATTTCAACTTGAATAGATCTAAATTTTGACAATGAAATATTCAAAGATTCCTGTCATAGCATAACCTTTCTTCCTCCTTCTTATTCTATATTTTTGATTATCTTTACATAAATATCTTAATTTATCATTTTGGTGCCTCAAAAATATTAATTTGAGTACATCTAATTTTTGTCAGGGGTCGACACTAACTTTGCTTCAATGGGATTCAACAGAAATCCCTTCTTATTACTTCAGAGTTTCCTCCAGATAATCAGGGATCGCTCCTCGATATACATTAACTCATTCCCGCACGATCCTGTCCTTCTAAGCCAAACTTGATTGAAAGAAGGCTTTGGAAAACATTTTCTTCATTATCCACAATGTTTTCTACAAAAACAAGCAAACAAAAAATCAGGAGCATTAGTTGATACATTAAGGTCTATTGTACTGGAGAAATATTGAAGAATCCTGATGGAATCCCTAGCCTGAGATTGCTGGGGTCCCTTCCAATTTTCAGGGATCCTCAGGATCCCGGGACACTGTTAGTGTCGACCCCTGTTTGTGGAAAGCTTATTTGTTGAATCAAAAATACTTACATCAATTAGCCTGGCTAGTTGTTGTCCTTTGATATCATTAAGTTTGGCTGACAGCATGAGACAAGCCCCTGCACATAACTTTCTGTTCTGTTTAGTAATCAATTTCTGAAATTTACAAATCACATACTTAAAATGGGGACATACAAACACTTTTACAACACATTATTAACCCTTTACGAGACAAAAAATTTCTTGGGCAGATCCAATTTGAAAGAAGTGCATACAACAATTTCAAGGTGATGAAATTTTAAAAATCTTGGTCTTTCTGGGTAGAAAACATGGTGGGAAATGAAGAAATTGCTTGTTACAAGGAATCTTTTCCACCATGTTTATTAAACAAGAGCACCTTCTACAGGTGCCTACGTTCAGGTATTGGGTGCTGGATAGCACATAAAAGCACAAAATGCATCTAGAGTTATCTCCCTTGATAGTATAGGTTGCTCTTTTGATAGTGAACAAGTGTGACATGTTTCGGGTGAATGAATTTAGTAGAACCAGAGATATCACAAAATGTCAGAGTTTTCACATGACAACAACACCAAGGCCATAGCATTAACTTGGGTTTTCTCCAAAAACAGCCAAGCTAAAAAATTTTCTGGTAAGAAATGAGTTAAAAAAAGATGCTGTCCTATCCATCAACAAGAGCTTTGTCCACAGGACACAGATGCCCCCATCGGAAGCTTTGATAATAACAATGGGCAATTACTCCAAAATTATGCTAGCACAAGTTTTAATAAGCACTGCACTTCTCCTCAAAGAGGTCTATCCACCTGTGAAGTTTCAAGTTGATAGCTATTATACTTTCAGAGATATGCCCCGGACAAAATGTAAGTCTTTAAAATAACAAAGAGCAATAACTCCAAATTTATGCAAGCAAGAGTTGTGATTCTTGTGCACTGCACTTCTCCCCAATGAGGTCTATCCACCTGTGAAGTTTCAAGTTGATAGCTATTATACTTTCAGAGATGTGCCCCAGACAAAATGTAAGTCTTTAAAATAACAAAGGGCAATAACTACAAAATAATGCAAGCAAGAGTTGTGGTTCTTGTGCACTGCACTTCTCTTTAATTAGGTGTATCCATCTATGAAGTTCAAGTTGATAGCTATTAATATGACCCGGACAAAATGTAAGTCTTTAAAATAACAAAGGGCAATAACTCCAAAATAATGCAAGCAAGAGTTGTGGTTCTTGTGCACTGCACTTCTCTTTAATTAGGTGTATCCATCTATGAAGTTCAAGTTGATAGCTATTAATATGACCCGGACAAAATGTAAGTCTTTAAAATAACATAAGGCAATAACTCCAAAATTATCCAAGCAAGAGTTGTGGTTCTTGCGCACTGCACTTCTCCTCAATGAGGTCTATCCACCTATGAAGTTTCAAGTTGATAGCTATTATACTTTCAGAGATATGCCCCGGACAAAATGTAAGTCTTTAAAATAACAAAGGGCAATAACTCCAAAATTATGCAACAAAGAGTTGTGGTTCTTGCGCACTGCACTTGTCCTCAATGAGGTCTATCCATCTATGAAGTTTCCAGTTGATAGCTGTTATACTTTCAGAGATATGCCCCGGACAATTTCGGGATGGACGGAAGGACGGAAGTACTGAAGTTCAGAAGTACAGACGGACAGACAAATGCAAATCTTTATCCCCCCCCCACATTAAGTGGTGTAGGCATAATAAAAACTCTATCTCTAAGTATTACCGCATATGGTCGCAACTTTTTATAGATTGCGCATACTCACTACAAAACTGATATGCGACTAATCATAAGAAAGATTAGCATATGAAAAAAGAAACAAGAGGCCCAGTGGGCCTTAACGGTCACCTGAGTAAAAGAGCATCAAGACAAGTGATTTTGTTTGAAAGAATTAGAAAAAGGTCCACCAAAGGAACATTCATGTGAAATTTGATTAGAATCTACCAAGTAGTTTTAAAGAGTTTTGCAATCAAAATTTCTGTTAGATTTAATTTTGTTTCCATAGCAACCAGAGTTCATGGAACAAAATTATTTTTAGCAGTTTGGAAGAAGATTGTGCAAGGAACACCCCTGTTAAGTTTGGTTAAAAATTGGCCCAGTATTTTTCAAGATATAGTTGATTAAAGAAAAGTTTACGCATGCACAGATGCACGACGGACACAGGACCATGACAATAGCCCCGCTGGCCTTTGGTTAGTGTAGCTGAAAATATCAAAGCTCCATCATCTTCAGAGTTAGTTTCAAATGATGGCATACTTTTGAGCCCTGTACCATAATTTAAAAAATCTTGCTAGAAGTCTTCTAGATGATGGTTGCTACGGACAAAATATAAAAACTCTAAGCCAAGCTGCCCAGTGGTTCTTGAGAAAACGATAAAAAATGTTTAAAAGTTAACTGACGACAGACAAACGATGATTGCAATAGGTCACCATGACCATTCAGTGGTGACCTAAAAATATGAATTTCTTAACATGATGAACTTTGAACCCTGGGTGTAGCACGATACATGACCCCAGGTACATAAATTTCACAAACTCTAGTATACCTGTCCTATCAGTCATGCACATAAAATATTTGAGCTCTTGCATTTAGGGTTTATTAGAAAAAGATTTTTTAAGAAGTACAAAAATTTACCCCTTTCTGCCTCCGACTGGGGCCCCTTTTACCCCAAGCCCCAAAACCTCTTTTCACAAACTGGAATTGGCATCCCCCAATGATGCTTCCGACCAAGTTTGGTTGAAATCCCCTCAATATTTCTTGAGAAGAAGATGAAATTGTTTAAAAGTTACCAAAAATGACCCCCTTTTGGTCCCCATTTTAGGCCCCCCTGACCTCCAGCCGTTTAATTTTCACAATTCTGTATAATCAGTACCCAATGATGCTTTTCACCAAGTTAGTTTGAAATTGGCTTAGTACTTCATCAGAAGATGAAAATGTGAATTTTTTAACATGATGAACTTTGACCTCTGGGTGTGGCCCCATACATGACCCAAGGGACATGAATTTCACAATTTATAATATACCTGTCCTAGTTGTCATGCACACAGAATATTTAAGCTCTGGCATTAACGGTTTATTAGAAGAAGATTTTTAAAGAAGTACCAAAAATTACCCCTTTTTGCCCCCTATTTGGGCCCCTTTGACCCCCAGAACCCCTATTTTCACAAACTTGAATTGGCATCCCCCAATGATGCTTTCTACCAAGTTTTGTTGAAATCCCCTAATAGTTCTTGAGAAGAAGATGAAATATTTAAAAGTTAACAAAAATTACCCCCTTTTGGTCCCCATTTTAGGGCCCCCTGACCTCCCATCCTTTTAATTTTCACAAATCCGAATAACCATTACCAAATGATGCTTTTCACCAAGTTTGTTTCAAATTGGCTTTGTACTTCATCAGAAGAAGATGAAAATGTGAATTTTTAACATGATGAACTTTGACCTCTGGGTGTGGCCCCATACATGACCCCAGGGGCATGAATTTCACAATTTATAATATACCTGTCCTAGTTGTCATGCACACTAAATATTTAAGCTCTGGCATTAACGGTTTATTAGAAGAAGATTTTTAAAGAAGAACCAAAAATTACCCCTTTTTGCCCCCGATTGGGGCCCCTATGATCCCCAGAACCCCTTTTTTCACAAACTTGAATTGGCATCCCCCAATGATGCTTTCTACCAAGTTTGGTTGAAATCCGCCCAGTAGTTCTTGAGAAGAAGATGAAAATGTTTAAAAGTTAACGGACGACGCACTACGCACGACGACAGACAAACGATAATTGCAATAGGTCACCATGACCATTCGGTCAGGTGACCTAAAAATGATCAAATCTTGTCAGACTGCATGGACTGTGCAGACTGATGTAGGTACAAACTTAGAACTTAAAGAATCTTTCATCAAGTTATAATTGTCAATATTTCACGTACTTGGCATCCAGTCAGTCATTTATGGCTTGTCCCCTGCTATCCATAACCCATTTCAAGAAGGCAAAATGTAAGACTGGTGAAAGGAGTTGCAGTCAACATTATAAAGTTTATGAAATTTGAGATTTTTTCAATTTTGGGGAAGAAAACATTGTGTAAAATTAAGAAATTGCTGCAACATTTTCCACAATGTTTTCCTAATTATTTCTATTGTGGGGCGTCAAAAAGATTCATTGTGTGGGAATGGGTTAATATACTCACAAGAAATGTTCCACACAATTTCTACTTTCAAAGTTCAAGGTCATTTAAACAGAATTACTTTCCAGAACGCCAGATTTAGCATGCAAGAAACTCATCCCAATTGAGGAAGTATCATGATATTCCATTCTAGATAACTCCAAAGGAACCAAAACATGTTCATCATTTTCTGGATGGTTTCTCCAGGTAACTTATTCCCAACCAATCACCTTTTTAAACCCATCAAGAAAAAGCTTGGGAAAACATTGTGGGAAATGAAAAAAAAAACCACTTGTCAAAAGCAATTATTCACAATTTTACCGACTCAGAAAAACAAAGAATTTTAAAATTTCACGAACTTAAAATTGTTGTCTGAAATTTTATTTCATTTGGACCAGACTAAAATTTTGTCAAACAATTCTAAGTTGATGGATTTTTTAATTCTTGTCATTCTGGGTAGAAAAATAGTGGGAAATGAAGAAATTACTTGTAACAAGTAATTTCTTAATTTTCCAATATGTTTCTCACATGTTTCTTCTTTTTGGTTCGTAACATTTTATTCAGAATTAAACAGCACTTTGCATGTTTATAGCTAATATAGAAATTAGTAGATACATAAATTCATACAAAAATAATACAAGCATTGATCTTGCATACAAAAATTTTATCAGAGAATTAAAATTGACATAAATTAAAAAATTGGTTGATTTGATAATTTAATCTTTGATAGATCTCTCACCTTTAGAATAAGTTTTTCGAAGAACACATAAGCTTGAGCAATCGTCCAGAGATCTACGCTACTCTGAAAAGAAAACAATATTTACAAATGCGTGTTCATGGATTTATGTGATAGGTCCTGAAACCATACGGCCAAATTTCATACTTGAAATCAAAAGATGTAGCAGATGAAAATTTCAAGTTAACCCTTTCCTGTTCAATCCCTGCTTTTTACGTCCCTGAGTTATTATACTTGAGAAAAAAATTGTGGAAAAAGAAGAAACTGTATTTAACGAGCAATTTCTTCTTTTCCATAATTTTTTCTACCCGAAAGAATGATTATTTTTCAAATAAAATCGAATTTGAATTGAAGTCTGCAAAACCTTTGAATTTGGACAGGTCTAAAATTTTGAAAAACAGGAAAGGGTTAATGGCATTCAAAAATCTTTGCCACATAGGGAAGAAAACATGGTGGACAATGAAGAAACTGATTGTTTCAAGTAATTTCTTTATTATCAACTATTTTTCCAAAGGGGGTGTAGAGGGGTGTAAAAATCAGGTTTACATGGGTATGGGATAGGTAATGAAAATAATAGAAATGGTTTAAAAAAGATGAAAGACATGATTTAAAAAAGACAAAATTATCACAGAAGTAGGTTTTTAATATCTGGCTAAGTAATTTTAATTCATGCATCAGTAAATTTCCAAATGGTGGTTCTAGTGAAAACAAGAACTAGGCAGCATCAGAGACTGTTGAGAAATCTTGCGGATCTGCTTACACTTGAGTATCTTTTCTACAGCCCTTGACCATATTTTCTCACAAATAAATCATAATTATTGGGACATCTAGAGGTACTTTTTGCATGGGTTGTAAACATATTGCCTGGTGAATGCTATTCTGTTTTAAGATTACAATGTATAAACACTTAACCCATTACCAGACGGCAAAATTAATCTGTTCCAATTTCGAAGCAGTTGCAGACGACAATTCAAAATTTATGATTTTTTTATTTTTCAACTTTCCAGGCAGAAAAGATTGCGTAAACTGGGGAAAAAAATGCTTGTTACAAGCTAATTCTTCATTTTCCATACAGTTTTCTGAAGTACTTTTCTTGAGGGGCGTCAAAAAAGCGTCATTGTGTGATAATTGGTTAAAACAAAACTTCACTAACCAGTTGATATGTAGTAAACATATTGACTAGTTTTAAACATAGAGTTAACCCACTGTCTGAAATCCTGAAGAGATATAATCAGGGAAACTGTTTGGAAAAAGGAGAAATTGATTGTAATAAGTTATTTCTACTTTTCTCACAATCTTTTCTACACTTTTTGGCACTCAATTTTTAAGTTAATCTCATTTTAAAATGTCGTCTGCAACTTCTTTCAATTTAGACTTGCATAAATTTTGTTGTCTGGTTATGGGTTTTATCTTCACTAAGTATACACAAATATGACACAGTACCTTAACATGTCCTATAGATCTCATCTCTTTCTTCAAACTGAAATGAAAAACATAAATAAAACAATGTAAATCAAGTAAATACAATTGAGTTCAAGCATACAAAGAATAGAGAATTGAACTCATAACCAGATGACAATGGTTTAGACTGGTCCAAATTCAAAGATATTGCAGACAACAATTTTTTGATGATTTTCTTTTCTTTTTGTCTTTTGAGGTAGAATAAATTATGGATAATTAAGAAATTGCTTGAGACAAGAAATTTCTCCATTTCATTCAATGTTTTCCAAAGCCTTTTTGGGGGGAGGGGGGGATCCAAAAGCATCATTGTGTGGGAAAGGGTTAAGATCAAAAGCAGTAAAGGTAAAAGGTAACAAGAGCCATGTCAGACATGGCCATCCCCGCCGTAAAAGCTTGATAGTAAACTGAAGCCAGTTAGATTTAGGCTTCTTGTGCACTGCATTTCTTCTCAATGAGTTCAATAATAGCTATTATACTTTCAGGGATATGCTCAGGACAAAATCTAAGTCTTTAAAACAACAAAGGGCAATAACTGCAAAATTATGCACGCAATTGTTGTGGTTCTTATGCACTGCACTTCTCCTCAAGGATCTATCCACATATGAAGTTTCAGGATAATAGCTATTATACTTTCAGAGATATGCCCCGGACTTTAAAACAACAAAGGGCAATAACTCCAAAATTATGCAAGCAATAGTTGTGGTTCTTGTGCCACAACTAGATCTATCGACCTATGAAGTTTCAAGTTGATAGCAATTAGAAGTATGCTCCGGCCAAGTTTAGTGACAGCAAGACGGAAGGACGGAAGGACGGAATGACGGACGGAGACCATGACTATATCCCCTTTGCCAAAACGGCGGGGGATAAAAATCTAGAAGAGAAAATCCTTTTAAAGTTTCCAAGTTTCATCAAGATCTGGCTAAAATTTGTTTCCTCTAGAGTGTAAACAAACAAATTACCATTAAGACCCCTTTTCCTGTGTTTCTGTAGTGGATCCTTCCCATTTTTGATAAGGCTCATCCGTATAATTTAACAATTAACCTGAGAATCAACCTGACCAAGTTTCATAAAAATTTAGCCAAAACTGAGGGCCCTAAGGTGTAAATGAAAAATTGCAATGAAGCCTCCTTATCCAGTGTTTTCTGAGGTAATCTTCCCTTTTCCAATCATTCTGACCAAGTTTAATCAAGATTGGTCTAGAATTTTGGTCCACAGAGTGTTGTTCTTAGACAACCAATGATGGACATTAGAGTATCACAAAAGCTCACCATGAGTATGTTGCGATCAGATGAGCTAAAATTCATTCTCTTTCTGAGTAGAAAATATTGTTGAACAAGAGTGCCATAGTCACAATATACGCCACCACTTTGCTCTGTTTCACTAAAATAATTTTAGACACTACTTATTTTGACAGAACCAAATTCAAAACATTTGCAGACTACCTTTTTTAAATTGTCAAGTTCAAACTGTTTGTTATGATTGATTGATTGTATGGGGCACAAGACAAAGTGTCAAGGAGCATAACTCTTGCAAAAATCAATGAACCATAAAATCCTTACTTCAAGCACATCTACCAATTTAGGTGATAACATCCACCAAGTTTCATTTAGATCCAGCCAGAAATTTAGGAGGAGTTGCATTCACAAGACTGCAATTTCAACAAGCCCCAGAGACTAAGTTTTAAGGGGGCATAACTGAAGCAAAAATCAACGAACCCAAAAATCCTTACTTCATGCACATCTACCAATTAAGGTGATAAAATCCACCAAGTTTCATTTAGATCCAGTCAGAAACTTAGGAGGAGTTGCATTCACAAGGCTGTAATTTCAATAAGCCTCAGAGACTAAGTTTTAAGGGGGCATAACTGAGGCAAAAGTCAATGGACAATAAAATCCTTACTTCATGCACATCTACCAATTTAGGTGAAAACATCCACCAAGTTTCAAAAATATCCAGCCAAAAACTTAGGAGGAGTTGCATTCACAAGACTGCAATTTCAACATGCCCCAGAGACTAAGTTTTAAGGGGGCATAACTGAGGCAAAAATCAATGAACCATAAAATCCTTACTTCATGCACATCTACCAATTAAGGTGATAACATTGACCAAGTTTCATAAAGATCCGTCCAGAAACTTGGAGGAGTTGCGCTCTTGAGAAAAGTGGACATATGTACGTACGTACGGATGGATGGACAGATGGACCGACAGACAGAGAAGATGACGCCAATATACGACCGCCTCAGGGGGCATATAAAAATGAAGCAATTGCTTGTTTCAAGTGTATTTCTTCATTTTCACAATCTTTTCACAAGTATTTTTCTTGAGAGGCTAAAATTAGAGGGATTGTATGGGAATTTGTTAATGAAACATAGAATAATCAAATCACACAATAGGTATCACCTACACAAAAACGTCATGCTTTAACTCATTACAAGACAACAAATTTTTAGACTAGTCCAAACTCAAAGAAGTTGCAGACGATAATTTTAAGTTACTGAATTCTTTTTCATGTAGAAAACATTTTGGACGATGAAGATATTGCTTGTGACAATCAATTATTCTTTTTCCACAATTTTAGAAGTATTATAATTTAGCAACATATTGAAATTGCACAAAAGTAATTGTTTGATAAAGCCTTGACATACCTTCTAAATTTGGTGAGTGTGAGTTGAATGTTTGGGAACTTTTCTTTAAATTTCTCATTCAGTTCTTTCTTCAAAATAGAGGGTTTCACATAGTCTATGACTGAAGTCTGAAATATGGAAGAATTGTAGTTAACCCATTCCAACACAGTGGAATTTTAGACTGGTCCAAATTGAAAGAAGCTGCAGACGACAATTTCAAGTTGATGGAATTTTGAATTTTTTCGTCTTTTTGGATAGAAAACATTGTGGATAATGAAGAAATTGCTTGAAACAAGCAATTTTTTCATTTTCCACAATGTTTTCCAAAGTTTTTTTCTTGAGGGGCGTAAAAAGGAGGGATTGTGTTTGAATGGGTTAGACTTATTTTGGTAGAGTGAGTTCATACTGATCTTACAGACAAAGGAACATCTAGTGTATAAAGATTGTTTTGTTCATTATATGCACCGACTACTTAACATATTCCAAAACAATCATACTTTTTGACGCCCCAAGAAAACAAGCTTTGGAAAAAATTGTTGAAAAAGAAGTAATTGCATGTTACAAGCAATTTCTTCATTATCCATGTTTTTTACCTACGAAGATAAATGATTTTAACCCGTGTCATGCTGAACCCGGAATATTCCAGTTTTGGCAGGAGGTGTAGACTAAGATCAGCCTGCACTTATGTGCAGGCTGATCTTAGTCTATACCTCCTGCTTGTACTTTTTTCCTGCCAGAGTTGTTTATGAAGTCGATTTCTAGAAAAATATTGATTTTTTTACCAAGAAGTTCTATCAGTGCTTTCGGCCCTTTGATTTGACAGCAATTCAGTAAGGTGATTTAAACAGCATGACAAGGGTTAAATTTCAATGTCATCTGCAACATCTTTGAATTTAGACCAGTCTAAAATTTTGTCATTTACTGATGTGTTTTATTTATTCACACCATGTAAGAAGACTGATTCAGTACAGTCCTGTCTCTCTCTAACTTTGGTTTAGGATCTACCATTTTTTAAGGATCATTTTGTTCATCTCACACACAGACTACCTAACTACTCACCATGTAAGAAGACTGAATCAGTACTGTCCAGTCTCTCTCCGACTTAAGGATCTACCATTTCATATGGATCATTTTGTTCATCTCACACACAGACTAGCTACTAACTACTCACCATGTAAGAAGACAAATTCAAGACGGTTCTGTATCCACCCGACTGTAGTTCAGGATCATCGAGGAGATTAGGATTATACTGCTGATCTTCCTCTTCTTCTGCAACTGTAAAAGTTAATGTAATGTAACTGTTAATGTAACTGTAAATGTTAATGTGAAAGAAGTTGCAGATGAAAATTTTAAGTTGGTGAAATTTAGGAAATGTTTGCATTTTAGGATAGGAAAAATTTTGGTCTCTGAAGAAATTACTCCTTACAAGCAATTTCTTCAATTTTCATTATCTGCAATGTTCTCCAAAGCTATTTTCTTTAGTGTCATAAAATTGTGGAAATACATAGGAAAGGTTAAAGAGCAAAATTTAATAGCTCCTTTTAATAACAACTTCAGGCTAATTGCAACAAAAAAGTGATGATAAATTGGAGTTTCAATTAACAGGATTTCACTGTACTAGTATCTCAACTAATGATTCCAAGTCGACAAGAAAAATTACCATCAAATAAATAGAAGACAAGGGAATCTTTGCCTCAGATATAATATAATGACCTTTATTATGTGTGAAATGTTTCGATTCTAAAGCTTTAGTTCTTAAAAAGATATTACATATTGCACAGAACTTATAAAATGATTATTGTTGTTCTTTTCAGAACATATTTGAACTATGTATTGTTTCAACACATTCTCACACATCTCTGCTTTCTGACACCCCTGGAGATAAAAGCTTTAGAAAACATCTTAAAAAATAAAGAAATTGCATGTAACAAGCAGTTTCTTCATGACAAAGATGTTTCTAACGAAAAGACAACCATTTAACAAATTTCATAACTTAAAATTGTCACCTGCAACTTCATTGAATTTGGACCAGTCTAACATTTTGTAATCTGTTCATTGGTTAAACATGAGATATCACTAATTGTGATTATACCTCACACCATAGCCTTGTTACAAAAGTGATCCTGCTCACAGGATTCAGTATAGTTCAGTATTAACAAGTTGATATAGAGATGATATTAAAAAAAAAAGCTCAGTGGCCTAGAAGTAGGACGCGGAACTCAGGATCGGATCGGAAGGTCCAGGTTTGAGTCCCACCTGGACTGAGGGAATTTTTCTGAGTAAAAAACTTACTCCACATCATATCTTTCCACCCAGGTGTATAAATGGGTACCTGTGAGGGTTGTAAGACAATGTGCTGTGGCTACCATGGGCGCTTTATGTTAACAGCTGACTTACAATTCAATGATCATGGATTAAAGTGTAAAGTCATTTGATTACGCAAGGTGTAGAAAAAGACAATAAACCCAGAACTTTTTACTTAAATTTAGAGAAACCTACAGGCATAATGCGCACAAATGTGATGAAGTTTCAAAAAACTATGTTATAAGCTATTGAGGGAGAGCAAGTTAACTATTTTCAAAGTAAGAAGTTCTGTGATCTTGACCAATTTGTTTGTTCCTTAGATTATCTGCAAGATTTTAGTTTTATAGTCCTAGGTTAAATTAATATTATGTAAATGCACAAAAAAGTTTCAAAAAACATAAACGTACAGGCTACCTATGAGCTTTGAAAACACTTGCATCAAGTTTTATAGTCCTACATCAAATAGCATGTGAGTTACAGAAGTTATTCAGAAATATTGCAAAAATTATCAAGTTAAAGCTAATCCTTTCACAGAAGTCTCATGCAGATGAAGCAAAATTTCTGTGTATGGAAAAATTGTGTGTAGATATTAGTGTCCTTCATAAAATATCATCAGACATACAGCATTAAGCAAAAATTACAAAGTGTAAGGTGAGACAATTATGTACCTGATAGCAGAAAAGTCATGAAAATTCAATAGAATGTTTTGTTCAAATATCATTGATTGATTTACTAAATGGGGTTTAACGTCTCCTTTAACAATATTTCAGTCATACCGCAGCAGCTAGAGCACCTAACCAAGGATTCCTGGTATTTCTCCAACCAGTACTACCACAAGATCTTTTACGAGCCCCCAGCTGCCCATCCCACTTAGGTTTAAGATTATTCACCCATTGGTGGGTTCAAATATCAGGGTCCTTCTTCAAATAGCTTCTCTGAAAGGGTAACTAAACAGTAACTGCAATATTTTCAAATTCCTGGGGTGATAATCCTAGAAATGGTGGAAATAGAGTCATGAAACAACTTCATACAGACAGAAAAAAATTGTGAGTAAATTTGAGATCAGAGCAAGCAATACTGCAGTAGTTTTACTCCAGATAATTATTATTCAGTATAAATTAAATGTTCGAAGGGAGATAATTTGGTAAACAATGATAGTGGGAGCATGAAAAATATACATGCATAATTTCATTTGTAAATGATCAATAAGAGTAAACTTCAATGGTACCTGGTACTCTAAGCCAAATATTGTGTCTATGAATAGACAGAATGATGGATGGATGGTCAACTCTAACAATTCAAGTATACCCCCCCCCCCACACACACACACACTTTGTGGGGGGGGTATAATTATGATGTCTAGAGAGGGTTTAACCCATTTCCAGACTGCACAATTTTAGACTGACCTAAATTGAAAGAAGTTGCAGACAACAATTTAAAGTCTATCAAATTTTGGATTTTTTCAACTTTCTGCTAAGAAAACATTGTGGTAAATGAAGAAATTGCTTGTGACAAGCAATTTCTTCATTTTACACAATGTTTTCCAAAGTTCTCTTTCTTTGGGGCGTCTAAATGCATCACTAAGTGGGAATGGGTTAATCTATTCCAACACAATAAAATTTTAACTCCATTCCCACAGACCAGCCCAAAGTAAAAGAAGCTGCAGATGACAATTTAAAGTTTATGAAATTTTGGATTATTTAAAATTTCTGAGAAAAAAACATTGTGTAAAATGAAGAAATTGCTTGTTGCAAGCAATTTCTTCATTTTTCACAATGTTTTCCAAAGTGTTTTTCTTTAGGGGCATCAAAAGCATCACTGTGTGGGAATGGATTAACAGATTCTGCGGAGTTTTATCCTATATCTAAATATGTTTCTAGTTTAATCCTGTACATACATATACTTTTTAGACACTGAATATATAAAAACATACATTTCATGCTAAGTTAAAATGACTAACAAGAGGCCCAGTGGGCCTTAACGGTCACCTGAGTAAAAGAGCACCAAGACAAGTGATTTTGTTTGAAAGAATTAGAAAAAGGTTTGGTTGAAATCCCCTCAGTAGTTCTTGAGAAGAAGATGAAATATTTAAAAGTTACCAAAAATTACCCCCTTTTGGTCCCCATTTTAGGCACCCCTGACCTCCAGCCTTTTAATTTTCACAAATCTGTATGATCAGTACCCAATGATGCTTTTCACCAAGTTAGTTTGAAATTGGCTTAGTACTTCATCAGAAGAAGGTGAAAATGTGAATTTTTTAACATGATGAACTTTGACCTCTGGCTGTGGCCCCATACATGACCCCAGGGGCATGAATTTCACAATTTATAATATACCTGTCCTAGTTGTCATGCACACAAAATATTTAAGCTCTGGCATTAACGGTTTATTAGAAGAAGATTTTTTAAAGAAGTACCAAAAATTACCCCTTTTTGGCCCCTATTTGGGCCCCTTTGACCCCCAGAACCCCTATTTTCACAAACTTGAATTGGCATCCCCCAATGATGCTTTCTACCAAGTTTGGTTGAAATCTGCCCAGTAGTTCTTGAGAAGAAGATGAAATATTTAAAAGTTACCAAAAATTACCCCCTTTAGGTCCCCATTTTAGGGCCCCCTGACCCCCTAGCCTTTTTATTTTCACAAATCCAAATAACCATTACCAAATGATGCTTTTCAATAAGTTTGTTTGAAATTGGCTTTGTACTTCATCAGAAGAAGATGAAAATGTGAATTTTTTAACATGATGAACTTTGACCTCTGGGTGTGGCCCCATACATGACCCCAGGGGCATGAATTTCACAATTTATAATATACCTGTCCTAGTTGTCATGCACACAAAATATTTAAGCTCTGGCATTAACGGTTTATTAGAAGAAGATTTTTAAAGAAGTATCTAAAATACCCCTTTTTGGCCCCTATTTGGGCCCCTTTGACCCCCAGAACCCCTATTTTCACAAACTTGAATTGGCATCCCCCAATGATGCTTTCTACCAAGTTTGGTTGAAATCCGCCCAGTAGTTCTTGAGAAGAAGATGAAATATTTAAAAGTTACCAAAAATTACCCCCTTTTGGTCCCCATTTTAGGGCCCCCTGACCCCCTAGCCTTTTTATTTTCACAAATCCAAATAACCATTACCAAATGATGCTTTTCAACAAGTTTGTTTGAAATTGGCTTTGTACTTCATCAGAAGAAGATGAAAATGTGAATTTTTTAACATGATGAACTTTGACCTCTGGGTGTGGCCCCATACATGACCCCAGGGGCATGAATTTCACAATTTATAATATACCTGTCCTAGTTGTCATGCACACAAAATATTTAAGCTCTGGCATTAACGGTTTATTAGAAGAAGATTTTTAAAGAAGTACCAAAAATTACCCCTTTTTGGCCCCTATTTGGGCCCCTATGACCCCCAGAACCCCTATTTTCACAAACTTGAATTGGCATCCCTTAATGATGCTTTCTACCAAGTTTGGTTGAAATCCGCCCAGTAGTTCTTGAGAAGAAGATGAAAATGTATAAAAGTTAACGGACGACGGACGACGGACGACGGACGACGCACGACGGACGACGCACGACGACGGACAAACGATGATCGCAATAGGTCACCATGACCATTCGGTCAGGTGACCTAAAAATCTTAACAAATATCAATTAAATAACTTCTATCCATTTAGTGTATTTTTCTGTGCTTTGTTATTCCTCCATGCAAAATAATTATGTTTGATAAATTCCATTTAAAATAAGTTTGCATGCAAAATATCCTTCAACTAAAAATTCTATAATACACAAAGATATGTATCCACATAAAAAACAAGCAAACATTTTTATGCAACAAAGAAAACAGCTTTGGAAAACATTGTGGGAAAAAAATTTCTTTGGTACAAGTTACTTCTCTTTTTCTCACAATGTTTTTCCCTGCACTTGTTTTTTAAAACCTAAATTTACATAAAATTGTCAACTCCAACCTTTTTTATTTCAGGACATTCTAAGATTGTGTCATCGGGCAATTTGTTAAACAATTCCAACTCAATATTGCTTCTTTATGACAATCAAGAAAATAAAACTTTGCTAATCATTGTTGAAAGTGAAGAAATTGCTTGTCACAATCAATTCCTTCATTTCCCACAATGTTTTCTATGCTAAAAGACAAATAATTTTAAACTTAAGAACCTGAAAATGTGTCATCTGCACATCTTTCAATTTGGACTGGTTTGAAATTTTGTTGTGTGCTAATGGATTAAGTTTGCAAATTCTCAAAAAGGGATCTGTAAAAGGATGGACTCTCGTCAGACTGTGCCAACTGTGTTGGGCGACAGTGGTTGAAATGTTCACTTTTTATTTCACCCATTACCAGATTGCAAATGGTAATATCTTAGGCTGGTCATAATTGAAAGAAGATGCAGACAACGATTTAAAGATTAGAGAATTCGGTAATTTTTCAACATTATGGGTAGAAAACATTTAAAAAAATGAAGATATTGCTTTTTGACTGACACTTTTAGAAAGCACAATAGATTTTTCAGAGAAAAATTAACCCTTGTAATACTGAATAAAACCCTCCACAAAAACTGAATAAAACCCTCCACAAAAACTGAATAAAAATCAAAGGGCTGAAAGCACTAATTGTAGCTTAATAATAATTTTGAAAATTTATCTTGAAAATATATCTAGCTTTAGAGATACAAGCAGATGGCATGGATAAAGATTAGACTGCACATATGTGCAGTCTGATATTTGTCTAGACCTCCTGCCAAAAAAGGAATATTCTGGGCTCAACATGATACAGGTTAAATAGTCCATTTCTATGTGATTGGCTACACTGTTGCATACCATACCATTATGTGTATAAGCGGATAACAAGTTTGATAGCATATGCTATTTTCACTTGTCTAATAACATTTTTAGATAACAGTCTTGTAAAATAAAACTAAAGTGTAAATATCATGCTTTTTTTCCGGTCCTTTTAAAGGTGTTAAATAGGTGGTTCATTATTATTTTTGCATTTCTATTTACATCTCTTACGAACAAAAAAGAAACTGCTATTTCAATGTTAGATATAAATAAGATATTACATTTGCAATTGTCATTATTACTTTATCTGTCTTGTCATTCGCAGCCTATTCCCACATACTCCTATTTTTTCAAGACTCCTAAGAAACATTTTGTGAAAGAATTGTAGAAAATGAAGAAATTACTTGTTACAAGAAATTTCTTCATTATCAACAATTTTTATCATCCTTAAAGTCAAATATCTTTTTAAAATTCTATCAACATGAAATAGCAACTTATTTCAATTTGGACCAGTGTAATATTTTGTTGTCTGTTAGTGGGTTAAAGCAATCAAAATTGGCAAAACCTTGTTTTCATCACTTTTACAATGACATATTTGGATAATACTCTATGGACACTAGGTCCTGTATGTATCTAAAATTTTCATATACATGTATAATGAGCATTCAAACAAGCTGTTAAATAAGCTAATAAAACGAGAGATAAATACATGTACTACTAGTATTCCAAATAAAATGTTATGTAACTGCTGCCTGGATTTTTTTCAGCTGCATTTTGAATCAGAGGTGCTGTAAGGATGTATTGCTCCACCTACCTTAATAAGCCATTCCATTTAGCAATGAATAAATGGGGTTTTATGATGCATCAACAGCATCGCTCCAGGTATTCAAAATGAACTGAATCACATTTCACATGTTTGGCAAATAAAATCTTTTGAATATTTCTAGAGATGCATTTTAGATTTTGAATTATTTCCACAAATTGCCAAGTTATGTAAAATTCATTTACCTACCTCAGATAAAAAGTATTAGCAAAATTTTCACTGTATACCATATATGGACATAAACCACAACCATAAAAGGCACGTTTTTCAACCAATCAAAATTGTATTATGGAATCTGACAAAGAATGATCTGAGGACCACTCCTGTACAATTTTGTTGAAATCTATCGCCAGGTTTTTGAGAAAATTTTCAAAGATTTCAGTATACACCATATATGGACATAAGCCGCACCCATTAAAGCCATGTTTTTCATCCACTCTCTCATCCACTCTTTCATTCATTGAAAAATCTGATAAAGGATCTCAAAAGTATAGTTCTTGTGAAATTTGATTGAAATCAATTTACTGATTTCTGAGAAAACAAGAGCTGTCATAGATGTATTATGCTCTCCAAATAAAGCCCTGTCAAAAAAGCTATAACATAAACAGGGAAAAGGGCTTGGACAGACCAACAGAGGCAGATGCAGGTATATGTTTGCCCTATTCCAGTCATGCTAAATTTAAATAAACATCCTTGAGCTGTGACCTTTACCTTGGAGCTATCTGAAAATTTGTGTCAAATGGTGCATCTACTCATGATAGAGAAAAATTGTTATTTCGAAATCAATCCATAATTTTAGGAGCTATACTCCAGACATGCTAAATTGAGCTGTGACCTTGACAGTAGAGCTACCTGATTTTTTTTTCAAATTATACATCTACTCATGACTGAGAATAACTGTGCCAAGTTATATTGAAATCCATCTTTAATTTAGTGATCTATGGTCTGGACATGCTTCATTTTAACTTTTGACCTAGGGATGTGACCTTTACCTTGTAACTATCCGATTTTTTTTTTCAAATGGGACATCTGCTCATGACTGAGAATAACTGTGCAAAGTTATATTGAAATCCATCTTTAATTTAGTGAGCTATGCTCTGGACATGCTTCATTTTAACTTTTGACCTAGGAATATGACCTTGTAACTATCGGATTTTTTTTTTTCAAATGGCACATCTGCTCATGATGGAGAACAATTGTATTAAGCTATTTCAAAATCAATCCATAATTGAAAAAGCTATGCTCTAGAAATACTTAATATTCATGTTCAACCATGGGCTGTGACCTTGACCTTAGAGTTACCTGAAAATTTGTTTCAAATTGCACATCTACTCATGATAGGGAACAATTGTGCAAAGTTATTTTAAAATCCATCTATATTTAAAGGAGCTATGCTCTGGACATGGTTAACTTTACTTTTGACCTTGAGCTGTTATCTTGACCTTGCAGCTATCTGAAGATTTGCTTCAAATTGCACATCTATTCATGATAGAGGACAATTGTATAAAGTTATTTCCAAATCCATCCATATTTGAAAAAGCTATGGTCTGGAAATTCTTAGTTTCAATGTTAACCTTGAGCTGTGACCTTCACCTTTGAGCTATCTGATTTTTTCCAAAGGCACATATACTCATGATAGAGAACGATTGTGCCATGTTATTTTGAAATCCATCTAAAATTGGAGGTGCTAACTTTGCCCTTTAACCCATTACAACTCAATCCCTCCTTTTTACGCCCCTCAAGAAAAAAGTTTTTGAAAACATTGCGGAAAATGAAGAAATTGCTTGTATCAAGCAATTTCTTCATTATCCACAATGTTTTCTACCCAAAATGACGAAAAAATTCAAAATTCTATCAACTTGAAATTGTTGTCTGCAGCTTCTTTCAATTTGGACCAGTCTAAAATTCCACTGTGTTGGAATGGGTTAACTGAGACCTTGACCTTGGAGCTATCAAAAATACGAGAAAAAAGGTGTCCTCACAATATCATAATGTCTTTACATGCAAAGTTGCATCAAATTTGGACAAAGTGATATTGGAACAGACGGAAGGAAAATGGAAGTACAGATGGACAGATGAATAGACAGACAAAGCATTAGCTATATGCATACCCTTTCTGACAGCATAAAAAAGATTTCAAATGTTTTCACTACATACTATATATGGAAAAAAGCTCCACCTAGAGAAGTCATATTTTTCATTCAATCAAAATTCTTTTGAAATAAAGATCATTTCTAGGAAATTGGTAGAAATCCATCCATTGGTTTCTGAGAAGAAAATTTTCAAATTTTTCACCATAAATGGAAATCAGCTTCACCTATTTAAGCCATACTTTTTACAGGATCTTTTCTTTGAAGTAATCTAATAAAGGGTCACCCAAGGATCATTTCTGCAGAATTAGGTTGAATTTTGTTCAACACTTTCAGAGGTAAAGGTTTTTGAAGTAAAGGTTTGTGGAAGCACGGATAGAAGGACAACAGACACAAAACCATGACAATAGCTTGTTGGCTTTCAGCGAGTAGAGCTAAAAGAGATTATTATAATCTTAATCATTTGATGTATAAAAATTAGCAATATCTACAAACCCATGTTTTTCAATCTATCAAATTTCTTGAAAAATTCTGACAATAAGTAACCAGAGGAACATTCCTTTGAAATTTCATTAAATTCACAAAGTACTTTCTGAAAAGATTTTTTAAAAAATGTTCAGCATCTTTATCATGATTTGAAAATAGTATTGCCCCTAAAAGCATTGTTTTGTTTTTCCTTGGAATCTAATAAAAATTCATTCAAAACTTTGGTGAAAACTGTCTTACAAGCTCTTAGAGAACTTTTTGTGTAAGGAATTTTAGCTTATTCAATATATAGAGTTTTCCCTCACACAAAAACCTTGTTTCTTAACCCATTACCAGACAGCAATTTTAGACTGGTCCAAATTGAAAGAAATTGTAGACAACAATTTAAAGTTTATAAAATTTTGGATTTTTTCAACTATCTCGGTTGTAAACATTGTGAAAAATGAAGAAATTGCTTGTAACATTTTTCACTATGTTTTCTAAAGCATTTTTCTTGCGGGGCGTCTGAGCACAATGTAGAGCTATTCAAGGTGTTTATTCTTTACCATACTTAGAAATAACCCCCTCCAACAAAAGTGACATTTTCAAAAATTAAAAAAATCTTGAAAGAAAATGATCACCAAAGGAAAACTCTTGTGAATTTGGTAGAAATCTATCACATATAAGGGATGTTTGAAAAGACCATAGCCTAAGGTATAACGTATATATTTTCATTTATTTTTCAAAGTACATGTACTAGTAGTCACCTTGCAAGCTTACACATTTTGTCCAAAGGTGTTGAAGCATTGGATACCTTCCCTGTAGAAGGTAGCATCTTGAGCCGCCAAAAATGAAAATGGCTACTTCTGTGTTCTTTTTTCACCTGTAGGAATAGGTAACAGTCAGAGAATGCTAAATCAGGCAAATAAGAGGTTATGAAACCATATTCCTGAATAGCAGCCATGGCAACAGTGGATTGTGTGCTGCTGCATAAACCTGATGAGATTTTCCCACGCCTTTTCTCCTTAGATTTTTCACGAAACCGCCTCATAAGATCAGCATAATAGCTTATAGTTATTGTATGCCTTTTTTTCAATAGAAACTAATAGCAGCACACCTTTTGCATCCAAAAAAACTGTGGCCTTTCTTGGGAAATGTGATCCCCAGTATTTCCATTGTTTTGACTGATGTTTTGTTTCTGGTTGACATTGGTGAACCTGTTTAATCAACAGTTACAAAATGCAAGAGAAATTTCTAAAGATCCCTTTGAAACATGGCATGGATTTCCTTGAAGATGTTTGACCGAGTTCGTTTTTGGTCAACGCTCAGAGGCTCTGGTATCCATCTTGCATAAATATTTGTTATTTGCAAACCACTATGGAAAATATCATGGAGTCTATCCTGTGAGTTGTACCACAGTGTAATTTGCTGATCTGCCATAATCATATCATGGAATTTATTGATAGTGTCCTTTGAGATGACAGTTGGCGGCCTGCTAGGAGAGGGTTATTTTCAAGACTCTCTTTAAGGTTTAAAATCAACAGACCATTATTTTTCACCATGCTATAACATGGGCATGCTCCCCTAATGTTCTACCATGTACTAGTAAATTTCTTTAGGCAATAAGCCTTTGATGCCAAGGTATTTAATAAGCACACAATGACCAACATTTTCCATTTCATAGTAGGTAGGTTTGAGAATCAAATTCTGTCTAACAACAGAGAGGGGAAAAAATGTCAATGGAAGGTGTTTATGATATTTTATCTGCACAGACCTCAATTGGTATGTTTATAAGAGGTCTGTTTCTGCCCTAGACCATGGACTACTCAATCACCCCTAGTAGTAACACAATATACACAACCACATACCAACTGCCTGCTGGCCTTATAAGGGATGATTTTGAGTTTATCAAACAACTCTGACCTTGTCATTACCTAGTATGTGCTTTGATGAGAGGTTAATAATGAAGATATTTAGCATCTATAGTAAATATTTTTAACTTAGAAGGAAATGTTTTAAGTTAAGGTTTAGAAAGTCAAATAAATGGACAGACAGCCGGATAATGATTTTATAACATGCCCCCAATTTTTTCAATGTGAGGGCATAAAAAAGGAGGGATTGCTCCTTTTGTGTTTTTTTACCCCTTCATTTCATAAACTGTCCACATCTTAAATCATACCTAACGGTACTTTTTTATTTTCTTCCATGATCAACTTTAATTTTGATTGATCTTGAATTCTTCATGGCATAAGAAGTCAACTAATCATTTTGTTCAATTTAGATAAACACATCACATCACTATTGTGTTAATATTTCAATTCCAGATAAATATCAGACAAATACATGCACACATATGGAAATACCTCGTTGAAGGGTACTAGAACAAATAGAACCCCTTGGCCCAAGAAACTGGGGGTCATCAGACACGCTACGGGTGTAAACCCGACCTGTTAGAATGTAGAGGTTAATGAGTTTAGTCATTAAAGTTCAACATGTTACATCCACATGCATTTTCTCAAGATTACAAGCAAAACTTGGTCTAAAACAAATAAGTTAAGATGATTATGAACTTTATGATAGGCCATTTCTTAAATTTTCTTTTTAAATGCCATTAATTTTGGTTTAACCCATTCCCATTTAACAAAAATTTAGACCGGTCCAAATTGAGAGAAGATGCAGATGACAATTTTTAGTTGATGAAATTTTAAATTTGTTTATCTTTTGGGATAGAAAACATTGTGGATAATGAAGAAATTGCTTGTCACAAGCAATTTCTTCATAACCCACAATGTTTTGCAATGCCTTTTTACTTAGGGGGCGTCAAAAAGCGTCAATTTGTGGGAATGAGCTAAATGAAGCAATTGTGCACAGTAGAGATCATTTGAATTGTGAATTATTTAACACATTCCCACACAATCCCTCCTTTTACGCCCCTCAAGAAAAAATGCTTTGGAAAATGAATAAATTGCCTGTATCACAATGTTTCCTATCCAAAAAGGTGAAAAAATTAAAATTCTATAAACTTAAACTTGTTGTCTGCAGCTTTTGACCAGTCTAAAACTTTGTTGTGTGGAAATGGGTAAAAATGTCTTAAATAAAAAGTGGAATTCAACAGACACTGACAAACCTGTAAAAAGCTTGACTATAATTCAGTCAATCTTTCTCAAGAGACCACCTGTATTAAAGGACCACTTAAATTAAGCGATCAGCATGAAAATTCCATTTCAAAAACAGAAGATCTTCATAATAGGACGTTTTCCCTGATAAATTTATCAAAGCTATATCCTATTTTGTTGGATTTCTTTACAATCCTCTCAATAAGACAGTTCCAATGGGTTCTATCAACATGGGATTAATTACGAATGTGCAATAATTCATGTGTGCAGTCAAACTGATCTCTCATGTATGTCACCAAAAAGCAATCATTCTCTTATAAAAATTATGACCACATTTCTATTTTCTCTTGAAAGTTGCTTAACCCATTTCAAGAGGACAAAATTTTAGACTGGTCCAAACTGAAAGGAGTTGCAGACAACAGTATAAAGTTCAAGAACCTTCATATTAGTTCAACTTTCTGGGTAGAAACCAGTGTGGAAAATGAAGAAATTGCTTGTTACAATGTAAGTGATGCAATTAGTTTAATGTAAGTGATGCGATTGATCTTTTGCAGCTGTCAATCAAAGAATCAATCGACCAATCAAATAATTCATTTAAACCTGAAGTGAACTCCAACATTGGTCAATATTAATGTGAACAATTTTTGTTAAATTTGGTTACTAAATTGTTGTTACTATAACTTATTCGTACTGTAGTAATGTTGTGTAGATCGCCAACCAATAATTTTACATTTTTTTTACATGTTAATGGCCATAAATTTTGCAAAATAACAACATTGAATATGGAACTTCCTGTCAGAATCAGTGGGCAGGGGCCATCAATCTGTCAATTTAGTGAAAAACTTATGAAACAATGGCAAAAATAGCACATGCAAGGCATTTTAGTATAAACATGTAAAAATAAGGCCCATTTAGACACAACACAGGATTTTAACCCATTACCACACAACAAAATTTTAGACAAATCTAAAAGATATTGCCAACGAAAACCTCAAATTAGTGAATGTTAAAAAAAATGCCTTTTAGGGTAGAAAAACATTATGTGAGAATGGGTTTAAAAATTTCTACAAATTTCTCATTCAAAATAAGTCTTAAATTAGAATTGCAGCACTGATTGGTACAAAAAAGCCATTAAAGGTAACACTTTATTCTTATTGCATACCATCAAAAAGCAAGTGATTTTTATAACAATTAACTCAATATTCTTTACAATCCTCTCAATAAGACAATTCTTATTGCATACCATCAAAAAGCAAGTGATTTTTATAACAATTAACTCAATATTCTTTACAATCCTCTCAATAAGATAACTCTTATTGCATACCATCAAAAAGCAAGTGATTTTTATAACAATTAACTCAATATTCTTTACAATCCTCTCAATAAGATAACTCTTATTGCATACCATCAAAAAGCAAGTGATCTTTATAACAATTAACTCTATATTAGACAAAAGAATTTTATACATGTCCAAAAACTGCAGACAACATTTTCAAGTTCCAGATTTTTTTTTCCAGGAAAAAATTCATGGGACATGAATAAATTAGTTAAGGAGCAAGTATAAAAAAAATTT
The DNA here is from genome assembly GCA_946902895.1 of Fragum fragum. Classification (NCBI taxonomy): domain Eukaryota; kingdom Metazoa; phylum Mollusca; class Bivalvia; order Cardiida; family Cardiidae; genus Fragum; species Fragum fragum. The sequence continues at coordinate 52,372,694 of OX336367.1, read as the reverse complement.
GCATACTTTCTTAAAAAAACAACAAAAGAAACAATATTGATATTGCTTAAAGGGCTGATTATCACAGTGACAAAATTTTCAATCCTATGGAAGAGCAGCTCTTTTGAATCAAATGTAATGTATGATATCCTAAACTTTAAATTAAATCATTAATAAATCATTACTAGAAATGTGCTACAGACATGAATGTCCCCATAAAATTACTTGTCACATGACCTTCAGTTGTGACCTTTACTTTGGACTATCCAACAAAACTTTACACATTACACTGGTACTCTTAACCCATTCCCACACAGTGATGCTTTTAAACACCCCTCAATATGAAAGCTTTAGAAAACATTGTGTTTTCTACCCCAAAAGACAAAGAGTTTAAAGATTCCATCACATTAAAATTGTCGTCTGCAACTTCTTTGAATTTGGACTGGTCTAAAATATTATCAGGTGGGAATGGGTTAAGGTGAATGACTGTGCCAAGTTATTTTGAAATCCATCAATTAACAATTTTTAGACTGATCCAAAATGGAATGAGTTGCAGTTCACAATTAAAAGTTTATGAAATTCTAGAATTTTTTTTTAACTTTTTGGGTAGAAAACATTGAGGAAATTGAAGAAATTGCTTGTTACAAGCAATTTCTCCATTTTCCACAATGTTTCCCAATTGTTTTTGAGGGGTGTTTAAAAGTGTCACTGTGTGGGATTGGGTTAATGTAGAGTAAAAATTGGATATACCCACACACAGAGATTACTCTATATTCCCGTTGTCATTACATGGCTGGCATAAAAACTTCATCCTCTACGTTTAAACATGTCAAGAAGTGAGTGTACTACTGTTCTAAGAAACTACACATTACAAAGACATTTTAGACAGTAGCTAACTCACCCTTAACCCTTTTCCATAAAATCCCTGATTTTTACGTCTGTGTGATGTTATACTTGAGAAAACATTGTTGAAAAAGAATATGCTTATAACAAGATAGTTCTTCTTTTTAATCAATTTTTTCTTATAAATAGGATGGATACTTTTTGAATTATGCTTACTTTATAATGTCATCTGCTATCCCATTGAATTTGGACAAGTCTAAAATTTCGAAAAAAGTAAAGGGTGAATACATTTTAGTCATCAACTTTAACTTTTCATTAACCCATTCCCACACAATGACACTTTTTGATCCCCCCCCCTCCCCCCACGAAAAAAGCTCTAAAGTGGTAAATTGCTCATTCCTTTATTATCCACAAAGTTTTCTGCCAAGAAAGTTAGGAAAATCTAAAATTTCATAAGCTTTGAACTGTCATCTCCAGCTCCTTTCAATTAGGACCAGTCTAAAATTTTGCCATCTTGTAATGGGTTAATTGATTCTAATGGCTTTGAGTACCCACAACAAAGTATTTGAATGAGAAATAAGAAATATAGATATCTTGATTTTCAACACTCCAACTTTCTGTGTAATTGTCAAGGTTTAACCCATTCCCACACAGTGACGCCTTTGGACGCCCTTCAGGAAAAACAATTGGGAAAACATTGTGAAAAATGAAAAAATTGCTTGAACCAAGCAATTTTTTCATTTCACACAATTTTTTCTACCTAGAAATGCAAAATAATTTAAAATTTCATAAACTTCTAAATTGTCGTCTGCAACTTCTTTCAATTTGGACCAGTCTAAAATTTTGCCATCTGGTAATGGGTTAAGAACTTATTTAACCCAGTAGCACACAAATCAGTTCTTTTAAGCCCCTCTAGTTGTGCATGTTGTGCTCAGTATTGTGGAAAATGCAAAAATTGCTTGTTACGAGCAGTTTCTTCATTATCCAAATGTTTTCTACCTCAAAAGACAGATTTCTGAAAATTTGTTAAACAAGAGGGCCATTGGCCCTGGGGCGCTCACCTGAGATAAAGGCTCTTTTTCTTTCAACAGTCTTATTTCATGTTAAGGTTAGGATTATGAAACAAGTGGGCCACAATTTCATATAAAGATTATGAACCTGGGGATCAAAAAGTCTAAATTACAAATTCAAAGGCTTAAGTGCTGATTTGAAAGAAGGAAAGAACTTTTTCTATGGGTTATAATTTCAGAAATAAGAAAGAAGTCTGTGAACTGATGCTTCATGCCTATAGCCCACCCCCCTGGGGCTCCGCCCCTGGGGACCCGAGGATCATGATTTTAGCTATTTTGAAAGAGGTAAATATACTGATGCTTCATGCAAAATATCAAGGCTCTACGCCTTCTGGGTCAGGAGGAGAAGATTTTTAAAGATTCTTTTAAAATATCACTTTTGTTGCCATGGCAACCAGAGTTTTTAACAGATTTCAATTCTTTTAGCTATTTTTAAAGGGGACCACCTAAGGAACATTTCTGCCAAATTTGGTTCAAATCAGCCCAGTGGTTTGGGAGGAGATGTCATTTAAAAAATCGTTTTTTATTTCTATTTAAACCCCACCCCCCTGGGGTTCTGCCCCTGGGGACCCAAGGATCATGATTTCAGCTATTTTGAAAGAGGTCAATATACTGATGCTTCATGCAAAATATCAAGGCTCTACGCCTTCTGGGTCAGGAGGAGAAGATTTTTAAAGATTTTTTTTAAAATTTCACTTTTGTTGCCATGGCAACCATAGTTTTTAAAGGATTTCAATTCTTTTAGCTATTTTTGAAGGGGACCACCTAAGGAACATTTCTGCCAAATTTGGTTCAAATCAGCCCAGTGGTTTGGGAGGAGATGTCATTTAAAAAAGCGATCTTTATTTCTATATAAACCCCACCCCCCTGGGGCTCGGCCCCTGGGGACCCGAGGATCATGATTTTAGCTATTTTGAAAGAGGTAAATATACTGATGCTTCATGCAAAATATCAAGGCTCTACGCCTTCTGGGTCAGGAGGAGAAGATTTTTAAAGATTTTTTTAAAATTTCACTTTTGTTGCCATGGCAACCATAGTTTTTAAAGGATTTCAATTCTTTTAGCTATTTTTGAAGGGGACCACCTAAGGAACATTTCTGCCAAATTTGGTTCAAATCAGCCCAGTGGTTTGGGAGGAGATGTCATTTAAAAAAGCGATCTTTATTTCTATATAAACCCCACCCCCCTGGGGCTCGGCCCCTGGGGACCCGAGGATCATGATTTTAGCTATTTTGAAAGAGGTAAATATACTGATGCTTCATGCAAAATATCAAGGCTCTACGCCTTCTGGGTCAGGAGGAGAAGATTTTTAAAGATTTTTTTAAAATTTCACTTTTGTTGCCATGGCAACCATAGTTTTTAAAGGATTTCAATTCTTTTAGCTATTTTTGAAGGGGACCACCTAAGGAACATTTCTGCCAAATTTGGTTCAAATCGGCCCAGTGGTTTGGGAGGAGATGTCATTTAAAAAATCGTTCTTTATTTCTATATAAACCCCACCCCCCTGGGGCTCGGCCCCTGGGGACCCGAGGATCATGATTTTAGCTATTTTGAAAGAGGTCAATATACTGATGCTTCATGCAAAATATCAAGGTTCTACGCCTTCTGGGTCAGGAGGAGAAGATTTATAAAGATTTTTTTTAAAATTTCACTTTTGTTGCCATGGCAACCAGAGTTTTTAACAGATTTCAATTCTTTTAGCTATTTTTGAAGGGGACCACCTAAGGAACAATTCTGCCAAATTTGGTTCAAATTGGCCCAGTGGTTTGGGAGGAGATGTTGTTTAAAGAAATTGTTGACGGACGAAGCACGACCCACCACGCACGACACACGACGCACGCCGGACGGACGCCGGAAAAAAAGGGATGACAATAGCTCACTTGAGCACTACGTGCTCAGGTGAGCTAATAAAAGTTATCATCTGCAACATCTTTGAATTTGGACCAGTCTAAAATATTGTAATTAGTAATGGGTTGAATAGTCTCATAGCCATATATTTTAAAACTGACATGAACCACTCATATCAAAATATGACATAAGCAAAATATGGACAAGAACAAATACAGGCACCAATAACAGCAAAAACAAATCATTTGCTCTCCTTTCTGTTTAAATAACAAGGACATAGGCAAAACAAGGACAAGAACAACTGAGGGTTAACCAATAACCACACAAAAACAGAACACTTGCTCTCGTTTCTGTTGAAGTAAAGTCCTAAAATATTCAGTGAGTATTGGCGGAACATTCCTGTGTAAAGAAAAAGAAGTAGATGAAGATATACATGAAATAAAAAACAAACCAAAGTAAGTGACCCTGAAAATCAAAAGGCTGACAGTACTGGATGAAAGCATTGTGGTTTAATAATTCATTTGAAAATTTATCTTAAAAACAACTCTGGCTTAAAAGCATGAGTTGTAGACTACGAACTGACTGCACATGTATGCAGGCTGATCTGCATCTATACTTCTTGCCAAAACAGGAATTTTCTTGGCTCAGCATGACAAGGGTTAGGAGAAAAGCTTTGGAAAACAATAGTTCAAAATGAATCAAAGCCCTGAAGGGCCTGAGAGTTGTGACAACAGACAGACTGTCTGGAATTCATTTCTAAACATAAACTGAAGGATGTTGGCTCTTGACTGATCAAATGAGATTGATCCACTTAGAGGAGACCAATTCAAGTAAATTCTGCGTGTGTATTTCTGTTTATTTAATTCTGTGCAAGTGAGTTCTATTTTTAAAGCCTAGTGTGATTGGATCTTGTGTTATATTTTCTTACATTTGACTTTATATCACACAGGTTACTTAAAAGAATCAGGGTTTCATTTTTCTGAGGTGAATTGTGTTTTGAAATATGAAAATTTTTCCACTATTCAAAGAGATCAGAGAATATTTCTTCTCAGTGTTGCACAAGCTCTGGAAAGCAGTTTTTAAATCGCCATAGCAAATTCAGAGGACAGAGGTAATTGGGTAGAAAGTAACTTCTTGTTGTATAAATCTTGTTTCTATTTCTCATCAGAGGTACTTTCAGTGCTTTGATTATACTAATTATTGAACTTCAAATCCCAGCTGAAATTTAAATGAATACTTAAATAAATAAACCTCAATCCATATAATAAAAATTTCATACATATCATCTAGGAAAAAACTAATTGGGTTTTGGTCGAACATTTTGAGTACGGATGATGTGATGAAAATAATCTTTTGTCTGCTTCATATGGATATGTAACTAAAAAATCCACAGGTATCTTTAGAAAAAATATGCCTTAATTTGTCTGGACTCCAATGTTGAAAATATTTCAAACATGTATTTCCTTATATTGCATTCAACGCGAGAAGGTTCGGCGCGAGAATGACAGAAAATCGGTTCGAAAAATGATTTTACTAAATTAGGAAAAGCCCAGGCCAGGGCGGTACAAACACAATTTTTGTACAAGAATAATCATATTTTACATGCAATCAAATTATAACCTTTAACAGGAAGCGCAGAAATTGCAGTAGACGTCTCGAGAAAACCATGACCTAATTCGGCGTTTCCCTCCAACTGGTACGTAAGTCAAATCAGCCTATCGAAGATATGACATTAATCTGGAATATAACCATTGTCTCAAGGGTTAATGCCTTTACTCGTCACTACACAATCTTTATCCATTGTCTTGGAATCAAACAACAACTCGGATTTAAATCAGGAACCAACATTCTCGTTTAGTATCAGGGCAGGATGTAAACAAGTGCGTGCCCATGCGTCGTACACCAAAAAGTGTTGATAATAGTGTGCATTCGGTAGGTTAGGTCTGACCCACTATATTTGAAATCACAAATAACTCCATAAAATCAATATTTGATACATTGATGTTAGTATGAATGACAGATTATAGCATTTTATACTTAAAAATACCAAAATAAGTTAATTTCGTCTATGCAATTTCCTACGGAACCATTTAATGTATAAGGGGCCGAATGACCCATATCATTCATATGGCGTGTTTCAAGTATCCTGTGTATTAATGCTCAATTTCATTGTTGATAATTTGTTTCATCGGAACCTGAGATTTATTTTGCATTTCATCGGCAGATTTATTTCTAAGAAATATAACATGATGTGAAGATACACACTGTCCTTTTGAATTTATGGTCTTTTAATCAAAACTGAAGATCTAATTATTTGTATGTATCGTGGTTATTTAGCGTAGAATATAGTTCGATTGTAAAATCAAAAGTTTCGAAAAAATTACGATAATTTTGTATCGAAACCTTTCAAAATGATGCCATCTTTTATAAGAGTGTCCCAAAATTTATAATTTGGCCTTGTAAAACAGAATGAGCCTATTCAAGAAACGCCAATCTAAGGATGATTATTTGTACCGGGCCATCGGAGGAATACATGAGATCGTTAAATTGTGAGACAACAATGAGTAGCCTCAAACCTTCGGTTTGCCGCAACTCAAAAATATCTTCAATATCAACATTTCTAACCTAAATGATCCTACAAAACAACCATGATGGTTCAAATAGTTCATTCAAGTCATCTGCTAATTACTGCTTACTAAAAGTATAACCCAGATGAAGTCAAATAATTAGAAAACAAGATGTGTTTGTGAAACACTATGCCCCCGAAACACGAATTCTTTAGAAACAGGTGATTTTTATTGTTTTTTTCTTTGTTTTAGGAAAAAGGGTTAAAATTTTGACCTTGATGAAATGACCTTCCCCAGTTGCGCCTTGTTGAGACCTATCTACATACCAAATATTAGCATTGTAACTTAATCAGGGTTCATAGGAAAATGTTTAGTTGGCAGGTTAAGTTTAGCAGACAAAATTTCGGGAGCCAAGCAGACCCCGTGTTACAAAGTGATGGGCTGATGATTGATTATAATCGATAACCGGTTGGTTTGGGCTTCCAATTACAATAATCGACTAAGAAATTCTGTATTTGATTAATTGGTTTGTAACAATATTTCATCTGATATTTGTTTCTTAGGTAAAATTTACATCACCATCATAATGCCATGTTTTTAGAATTGACTGCAGTTGCTGAATGACTCTTCCAGCTCTGAGTATTAAACTTTTATATTTTATTTGGGGGAGGAGGATGCAGGATATAAACTTAGAAATGATTACAATTTATTTTTTATAATCTATGGTCATCTGATTATTTTCAAGAGATGAATCTTCCCTTTAAAGTATAGGCGTAATTAATATTAACTACAGAAAATAAAGATTGTTGTTTGTTTGCACTTGATTGTAATTTGTTAACAGTGGGACTCATTTGTTTTCTATGCTGGACTTGTTGATTTTTTTCTCGGACTCCTTGCAAGTTTCAGATACGAGTCCAGGGGACTTACAAATGGCAAAATCTAGACTATTCACTGTTTGATATGAAGGTACATATGTTAAGTCAACTGGCAAGATCAATGTCACTAATTTGGTCTTGTTTACTTCATTTTATTTAGAGAACATTATTCATTTTAACCCTGTCTTGAGGATGAACTAAGACTCCATCAAAATACAAAATCAACAGTTTCAAATCAAAGCTAACAAGTTTTAAAACAAATTATATAACTATGATTGCATGACTTATAAATAATCAAAGTAGCAGGCAGTTGTAGTGATGCCATAGCATATCTAAACAGACTACTAAATTGATTTCAAAGAAACTGATTATAACAATTGATCATTAGTTGATTTATTCTTCAGACTAAAAACTGATAATCGATTATGATTTAAAACCAATTACCCAACACTAGCGTTATATAGCATTTAGCGTTGTAGTGGATAGCTCTATAATGGAAATGCAGTGTACTAAGTGAAATTTAAACAATGAGTGCATATTCCAAATTTGATTGACTCAGGTGAAAGAAATCTGAAAATATAGGCACAGTTTTTCAGAAGTATGTCAAAGTTCAAGGTAATATAACCCCAGCTCTTAATGAAAGTGCATGAGGGTTTCGCCTAATAAGCGCATACCTACAAGGTCAAGGTAAAGGAAACACAAAATATCTACAAGGTTAAAGTTCTTGAAAAGTAGGTCATAGGCCAAGGGACAAGATACAAGGTGTCAAGTAGAAGCCTATAACCTGATGAGTGTGCAAATGAAGTATCATGGTCCTAGGTACAACCATTCATAAAATATAAGCAAGGTATAAAATATAAGCAAGGTTAAAGTTTTTTTTCATTTAATTTTAAAAGGTAATGCAGAGGTCAAGGGTACAGGGTTAGGTTCTTGGTACCAAGTGAAAACCTTTCACATGATAAGTCTATATGAAGTATAATGGTTCTAGGTATAAGCATTAAGAAAAAATATATGGTCAGAGGTCAAGGTCACAGGGTCAAACTATTTGATGTAAAGTAAAAGCTTATCACCTGATGATTGTATATGTAAGATATGATGGCCTGATAGTAGAAGCATTAAAAAGATATAAGCAAGGTTCAAGTGTTTTGTTGAAAGTGTTTTTTTAACTAGTCAAGGTCACAAAGCCTTAAGGTCAAAGGTCTTGGTCCTATATGCAGGACAATTGGCCAATCACAGCCTTCAATCAAAGAATCAATCAACCAATCAAATAATTCATTTAGACTGGAAGTGAACTTTGAACTCCAACATTGGCCAACATTTTAATGAAGCATATTACATTTTGTTTTTTGGGGTCACCTACCAATCTTCTAACCTTTTTGTTTCATGTTACTGGGCATAGATTTTACAAAATAATGTCATTTCAACCCATAGATTTTACAAAATAATGTCATTTAAACCCAATACCACACAATCCCTTCTTCTATGCCCTTCAACAAAAAAGTAATTTCTTCATTATCTACAATGTTTTCTATCCAAAAAGATGTACAAATTTAAAATTCCATGAACTTGAAATTATTGTCTGCAACTTCTTTTAATTTGGACCAGTCTAAAAAAAATTGTGTTGGAATAGGTTATTATCCAAGTTGAACTTTCTATCCGAGTCAGTGGGTATGGCCAGTAGCCTGTGCCAGCAATCTGTCAATTACCCAATGATGGGATGTGTGAAATATGGGCACCCCTAGCATGTTTATAAATAGAGAGAATAAAACTTTAACCCTCTCTTGTTTTTGCAAACTTAAGACCTGTCCAAATCCAAAAGTTTTACAGACAAAAATTTAAAGCAGATTTAATTTGAAAAATAACCATTCAGTGGGGTAGAAAATATTGTGGAAAAGAAAGAAAGTGCTTGTCACAAGCAATTTCTTCTTTTTCTACGTTTTCTCATTTACAAAATAACAGGGACATTAAAAACCTAGAATTGATAAGGAAAGGGTTAAGCAAATGGGACACTTAAGATATACAAAAGCTCTTCCAAGATGTTGTCCTGGCCAAGCTGAAAGGTACAATATATTACATTGGGAAGCACAGAAATAAGTGATAAAATAAAAGAGTGACTTAAATACAGCAAGCCAGTTCATACAACAAATTACTGACAAGATTTTGCTACAATACATTAAACATTATGTTATAACTAAATACAAGAAAATGACAATGCTCTATCTGAATAAAATTTCTTCACATAGCTTAAACAATACTTCATTTAATACTTAATCCCATTACCAGATAACAAGATTTTAGACTGATTCAAATTGAGAGAAGTTGCAAAAAAGAATTTAAAAGTAGTAAAAACTAAACAAGAGCAACGCCCACAGGTGCCAACGCTTGGCTGTAGATGCTGGATAATGCAAAAATTCTAAGTTGAAAAAGGGGAACAACTCTTACAAAAATGCTTTTAGAATTACCCCCCTTGATTGTCTAGATAGCTCTTGTGATGGTCAATACACATGCCAAGTTTCATGAGGATATCTTCAATAACAACAGATATATGACCAAGGTTAAACTTTGTCACGCCAACACCAACGCCTACGCCAACACCAACGCGAACAACACTCAGGTGATGACAATACCTCAGGTTTTCTTCGAAAACAGCCAAGCTAAAAATATTTCTATCTTTTGGAGAAGAAATCATTGTAACAAGCGATTTCTTCATTTTCCACAATGTTTTCTGAAGCTTTTTCTTGAAAGGCAGAAAAAACAGAATTATATGGGATGAGTAAATTAGTGCAAATGCCTAAAAGACATCTTTTGTTGAATAAAATAAGAACAACATTATTCTAATCTATCATAAAATGTGGTATTTAGAACAGATCTAAAGCAAATTTGACCTGCCCCATAAAAAGGGACCATCTCACAAATGGAAACAGTATTGTTCCCAAATCAAAATGTTGGAATGTGAAATCTGACTTAGGGTAAGAAAGTTTGCTTTCAGTGGATTTCTTGAAAAAGCTGGTCATTCGATCTTACTGTACCATCATTTTTAAGATGCATATCCTGATTGACTGCTGCTGTATCCGTTCACTTTTAAAAATATCTTGAAATTCCCAAGTGGTCCATTTTCTTGTGACAGGTCACAAATAAATATTGAATTCCTATTTTCAATACATCGATCTGAGCAAGAAAAAATCACATTCTTACCAGCATGAGGATGGTTCTCTACAGTCAGTATTTTAGACTCTGACACAGCTCTCTTCAGCTCTTTTTTGTTGTTAGATGGCTCTAGTAGCTCAGAATATGATACATCCTGCGATCAAAACAGTTCATTTAGTTAACATTTTCAAGATAGCTTTTTCTTTTCTATGTAATCAGTTTTCCTAAAACAATCTTCATTTTTCTGAACTCTGAATGATAAAAACACTGTGGGAAATTGCTTTTCACAAGAACTTATCTCAAAACAATCTTTCTTTCCCCTATTTGAATGAATGAATCAATCTCTGCAACAATATTTTCATGCTGTAAAAATCTGTCTCATAATGGGTTATACATCATTGAATATCAAATTTCCTTCAAAGAAATTTAACACATCTGCAAAACAAAATATTATACTGGTCCTATTTGAAATTGGTTCCAGACTGCATTTCCTAAATATAACACCTGAAGAGAATAGAAACAAATATGTAACAAATTTCTGATAAAGGGTAAAGCTTAATTTCACTACAAGGGTATCTTCTATTCTAGCTCTAGAGTTTTTGTCCCAGTAAACAAATTGTCCAATTGGCACTAATTGGCAGACCACTGGCCCTGCCCATGGCCCTACTAGCCACACACTTACTCTGACAGGAAGTTTCACTTTGATTAAAAAAGTAACATGCAACAAAAAAGTGAAAAGGTTGGTTGGCAGCCTAAACATTGTAACTACAGCATGATTAAGCTATAGTTACAATCTTTTAGTCGCCAAGCCAACTAAAATGCTTCACAAAAATTACAGTCAACGTCAAAATTCCAAGTTCACTTCCCTCTAAATGAATGATTGAATTGGTTGATTGATTCTTTGATTGACATTTGTGATTGGGAACTAATTGATTGGTACCTTAACTGTGCAACATCTCAGGACAGTTCCTGACTCAGTATAAAATGTTCTCTAGAGAACTAATTGATAAAATTCCTTAACCCATTTCCACACAATGACGCCTTTGGACACCACTCTAGAAGAAAGCTGTGGAAAACACTTTCGTAACAAGCAATTTGTTCATTATCCACAATGATTTCTACAACAAAAGATACAGATTTTGAAAAATTCATAAACTTTAAATTGTTGTCTGCAGCTCCTTACGATTTGGACCAGCCTAATTTTTGATGTCTGGTAATGAGTTAACCTGTCATCTTGTCTTTCAAACAGCTTCTGTCCAAGTAGAGTTGATTTGGTTCCTAACTCAAGTTTTTCCCTCTGGATTGCTTCTGTTCTTCTAGAAGCATTTCGTCTTGAAAATTCATTGATTTGATTCCTTATCTGGACATCTTCTCCTCCAGGGATAGCTTCTGACCTTACAAGAACTTATTGATTTGCTTCCTTACCTCCTCCACAAAGCCATTATTCCAATAGATTTGTTTATTTGAATGGGGTTTAATGCCACTTTCAACAGTTTTTCTGTCATATTGCAGCAGCTGGAGCATCTAACTATGGATTCCTGGTATTTCTCACATCAGTACAATTACATCTTTTCAGAGCCTCCAGCTGCTCATCTCACTTAGGTTTATGATTGCCCATTTTTCAAAATGTTTCTCATTTGTTTTTCTTGAGATGTCCAAAGAATTATCGTATGGGAATATGTTAATGCAGTTCTGTACCAGTGTATATTCTTCTCTAAAGAGCTTCTACCTCTGTAGAAACATTTCCATTTGATAACCAGCTGATTTAGTTCCTTACCTGTGCATCTTCTCCCCTAGAGAGCTTCTGTCCCAATAGAAACATGTCCTCCTGGGAACTTATTGATTTAGTTCCTGAATGATGCCGGTTCCTCATAATGACAGGGGCAAAGTCTTCATCATGACTGAAAAAAATTCAACCAGTAATATGCCAAAGATTGATACTGACAAAGTTTCATGATTTCGATTTAACTGAACTATTTATCTTTGAAAGTAACTTCTTAAAAATTTTATCAGCAGTGGAAACCAAGCACTAGAGGAGCCTGAGTACCTGACTCGCTTCATTATACGAAAAAAATGGATTATGATATTTGGTTTTCTTTAGGGGCATCAAAAAATGAAATTGTGTGGGAATGGATTAAAGACACTTGATATAGGGTCAACAAAAGGATTATTTCTTCTAAATGTGGTAAATATCTAAGAAACAGTTTCTATGGAGAAAATTTTCAAACTTTTCACTAAATAAGCCCCACCCTTAAAAGCCGTGTTTTCAATTGTGTGAAATTCTGTAGAAATCTATCCATTAGTTCCTGAGAAGAGAGTTTCAAGAAGTTTCCCTATATACTGTACCAGGCCTCTGGAAATTTTGAAATGTAAATCGGTCTAGGACAATGCCCCTCCCCCCAGCAAAAACGAATTCCCCCCCCACCCTACCGCCGGTATGAACGCCTTTTTTCACCTTTCTGACACGTAAAGTACATCAATCATTTATTGGTTTCCTTCTTTTCCAAATTTTCCAATGATGATTATAATCTTCAACCAGTGGAAGATAGAAACTGACAGATTCTTCTTTCATTTTGTTTTTGAAAATTTGGACGTGTATGAATTATACTTCAGGCAAAGTATGGTAATCCACGAAATTCCAATATCTTATAAAATCAGATAGACAAATAAATTACATTATTTCAATTTCTGGGATTTACAGAATATTTCGGAACGTACACCTGCCCCCCCACCCACCCATGAGTACCACCAATTTAATTATAGAAGTAAGATACTTTTTCATAAACTAATAATCCAAAGTTCTGTTGATTTAACACAGTCATAGCGATTTTCTCTCAACACGAGTTTAGTTGAAAGAAAAACACTGCTGTCTTCACAAAAATGTCGGGTCAGTCGATTCTACCCTATGGGAGCACAGAGTAGTGACGAACATCAAAGAGACTGTAAGACAAACTCGAGGGGTTCACCAATGTGTTGCACTATGTTTCAAGAGTAGAATTTGTGCATAAAACTTGGTCATTTATTAATTGTAGTTTATTTGCAATTTATTGTTCTGACATATACCACCCCAGAAGTAAGTTTTCATCTTTAATCTTATTGACAGATATAGTAATATTACGAAGCAGTAGTTTTCGTTTATATGCATTTTATCTGCATTCTTTGGATTTTCATTTATTATTTGAATTCTGTCGGCTAACCATGAATGAAAAACTATAAGATATACGGGTTGATTTTTTTTATAAAAATTTCAAGCCAAGTCTCATGTGCTTGCCTATGATAAATTAATTCTATAAAAGCATTGTGTTGAGTCATTCTGATTATACACGATTAATTAATTGAATGAGGTTTAAGGCCACTTTTAACTGTATTTCAGTCATATTGTGGCGGCTGGAGCACTTAACAATGGATTCCTGGTAATTCTCACTCCAGTACTACCACTACCACTACTCCTTTCCTAGCCTCCAGCTGCTATCCCACTTAGGTTAATGATTATCCATTGTTAACGATTATCCATTGTTAACATTAGGTTAAAGATTATTATTGGTGAGAGACAAATGCAATGTCATACGCATCCCATATATAGAGTAAAAGAAATTTGTTTCATGATTAACGGCAATTTAAATTAATGCAGTATAAGAAGCCCATGCTGATAAGACTTTGAACGTGTGTTAGTCAAACCCATGTACTTTTTTTGTTGCTTTTTTCATAATACTTGACTTATGAAAGTAAGTAAAATTATCAATTTGGTCTCAAACAGAAATAAGGTGAGGAGACATACATACCGAGTTGTTGGAGCTAGGCGGCTGTACCGAATGGTGGATGAAACGATAAATGGCATCCTGGTACTGGAAACAATCAACACTCTGTGGACGGCAAGCATTAACAAAGTTAGTAGAGTAGGAATACAAGTATTAGGCATAAATATGTATCATGCATGAACAACCAAGCAAGGTTAAACAGGTTCAACATATCAACAGCATTCCAATGATGATATTTATTGTGTGGTCACACAAGGAGGGACACTATATATTTACTTCCTTTTGAAAATTATCATGGATGTTACCATGATATTTGAAGACTGATTTGCAACATTCTACATGTGAGATAGTGTACATTGTGAAACTGAGTTGAATTGATATATACATAAGATTAAGTTGAGTTGAAAAATATGTAACATTCCTCTTCAATTTTTAAACTTTCAATTCGGTGAAGGGCATATAAATACCTGTGCAATTTCATTAATTTTCTTGTTCATCCAAAAATATTCAAGCTTTGACAACTTCAGTCTGTTCATCTATTCAGTCTTCACCCTTTCCTGTTAAATCCCTTTTTTATAAGCACGCATTTTTTATATTGAGAAAACAATGTGGAAAAAAGAGGACATTGCTTGTAACAAAAAATTTCTACTTTTTTCCACAATATTTTTTCTCCTACTGAGTTATCATTTTTCATATTAAATCAAATTTAAATTTTTGCCTGCAAAAACTTTGAAGTTGGAAAGGTAAGAGCTCATATTTTGACCATCAAAAATTTGAAAATATCCTGTTTTGACCCTCAAGACAAATTCCAAATTCCTTATTGTCAACATAGAATGTTTCAATCCCTCAAATTTTCAGTGATATAACTTTTGTCTTATTGAAAATTATGTAAATTTAATATTAACTTCATATCTTTGTAATGTAAGAGAAATATGAAAGTGAATCAACATAACCCTTTCCCGTTTTTGGAAATTTTAGACCAGTCCAAATTGAAAGAGGTCACAGACGACAATGAAAACTGAATGCCATTTGAAATGAAACCATCCTATGTGGTAGAAAATATTGTGGAAAAAGGAGAAATTGCTTGTTACAAGCAATTTCTTCTTTTTCCACAATGTTTTCTTGAGTAAAAAATCACAGGAGCGTTAAATCCTGTATTTGAACGGGAAAGGGTTAAACAAACAAGAGGACCATGATGGTCCTAGATCGCTCACCTGAATCGTCTGCTGTTAAGAAAAATGCAACTAGAGACAAATTACTATAACCAGTTTCATGAAGACTGAGCCAAAACTGTGACTTCTATATTGTAAACAAAGAAATTGTCATTATGGCACCTTTTCCTATATAATCCTTTAGAACCTTCCCATAATCTATAAGGTTCATCTTCATGACCTAACAATTATCCTGACCAAGTTTCATGACAATTGAGCCAAAACTATGGCCTCTAAAGCATTAACAAAGAAATTGTCATTAAGGCCCCTTTTCCTGTGTTTTCCAAAAGAACCTTCCTATAATCAGTAGGGTTCATCCTTGTGACATAACAATAATTCTCACAAATTTTCGTTGAAATTGAGCAAAAATTGTGGCCTCTAGCGTGTAAATCAAGAAATTGGCATTATGGCCCCTTTTCCTGTGTTTTCCAAGAGAACCTTCCCATAATCAATATGGTTCATCCTTATGCCCTAATTATTATACTGGCCTAGTTTCATGAAGATTGAGCCAAGACTGTAAACAATGAAATTGTCATTAAGGCCCCTTTTCCTGTGTTTTCCAATAGACCCTTTCCATAATCAATAAGGTTCATCCTTATGTTTCATAAAGATTGAGCCATATTTGTGGCCTCTGGAGTGTTAATAAAGCAATTGTCATTAAGACCCCTCTTCCTGTGTTTTCGAATAGAACCCTCCTTTAATCAATAGGCACACCGCACGACGCATGACAGACATTCAACGATCACAAATGCTTGGCGAGAGCACTTTGTGCTGAGGTGAGCTAATAAAATGGTATGTTTGAACTAAATCATTCAAATGTAAAACACATGATTTGCTCTTTATGTGGTTTCTACCCCTCTCCAATACTTTCAACCCCTAGAATTTGATTGTCAAAGAGTTAATGATTTTTTTTTGTTTAAAATGGGGTTAAATGCTACTTTTAAAAGTATTACAGCTGAAGCACCTAACCATGGATTCCTTTTTGTTCTCACACCAGTACTACCACTAAATACTCTCCGATCCGCCAGCTGTTCATCTCACTTAAATTCAGGATTATCTACCCATAGGTGGGAGACAAATGTTGGAAAAGATTTTTGCCATGACCAAGGTTCAAATCTTGCACCTCATGATTGAGAGTCTGTAGCACTACCAACTGCTCAATGGCTGCAGGCTGAAGAGTCAATGACTCCTGTATTTTAAAGTTTAGCACATGCACAGGTTTTCATTTCTAAATATTTCTACATCAGAAAGTTATATTAACTGTTGTCTTGCGGAATATTTCGAGGGCTTAGAGCCAAAACATAGTATGGCTCTATACAATGTACAGAGCCATACTATGTTTTTGCTCTAAGCCATCAATTTACTATTTCTTCACAAAACTAGAAGTTGTCGCAATGCGGACTAATACCCCCCCAACAGCGGTAGTCCATATACAAGTGCTATCTGCTAAAGGGCCTTAACAAAAAAATGGACTTAAAAGGGCCACAACTCCGTCAAAAATCAATGGACCATAACCAAAATAGGATATGCACATGTCTGACTTATACCAAGTGTTTCTGTGAAATTTGAATCAAATCTGTCCAATGGTTGCTGAGAAATTGAGCGGACACGATTTTTCACCAAAGGGCCATAACTCCCTCAAAAATCAATGGACCACAACCAAAATACTAAGCATTGTCGCAAAGCGGACTTATATCCCTTAACAGCACTTGTCCATGTACAAGTGCTATCCCCAAAGGGCCATAAGAAAACGGACTTTTTAATTAAAGGGCCATAACTCAGTCAAAAATCAATGGACCATAACCAAAATAGAATATGAACATGTCTGCTTGATACTGATTATTGAGAAATTGAGCAGACACGAAAAAGCTGCAGACAGACAGACTGACCAGCTGACCGACGGACCGACCGACAAGCTGACTCCTATATACCCCCAAATATATGGGGGGGGGGGGAATAATTATTATTTTTTGTCAAATTTTGGTTTCCTTTGTGTTTAAATATTTCCCCAACACTAAGAGAACAAGAAGGTAGAGTAGACTAAGGTCAGACTGCATGTCCGTGCAGGCTAATCTTAGTCTATACACCTGCCACAGCTATTGTCAAAACAGGAAAATTCCGGAATCAGCATGGCAAGGGTTAATGGTAGTAGGAGAATGTTTAACCAATTCCAACACATCCCTCTTTTATAAGTCCCTCAAGGAAAGAACATAAGAAAATATCATAAAAAATGAAGAAATTGCTTGTTACAAAAAAAATATTCATTGTGCACAATACCCTAAATGCCTGAGATTTTTTAAATATCATTAATTTGAAATAGACGTCTGCAACTGCTTTGAATTTGGACCCTTACCAAATTTTCTTGTTTGGTCATGAATAAAATTTGATTGAACAGACTACATGAGCTGATAGAGTGAATGTTATCTGTTTTATACAACAAAAGTAATTAACCCATTACCAAATGGCAAAATATTAGACCCGTCCATATTGAAAGAAGTTGCAGACGAAAATTCAAAGTGCAGGTAAAAAGAAGAATACACATCACATAGGATAGAAAACATTCGGAGAAAAGGATAAATTACTTGTTACAAGCAATTTCTCCTTTTCTCATAGTTATCATAACTATATTTCTTCAGGGCAACAAAAAGTGAAAATTGTGTGGTAATGGGTTAAATGTGTGAAATGGAAAGGCTCATTAGCATTCAAATACAATCTACCAATAAGAAAAACAATGAGACCACTGGACTACTTTGGACGACCAGACAGAAATATTTACCTCTCATTTTTAAACTTTCTCCTACTGTCAGGTGATAGATACTTGATCTCATGATCATGAGAATCTGTTGATTCACCAGAAAACGAACTTGAACAGCGACTAGCACGTTCTATAAATAAATGAATAATATCGGTAACATGAAGTGCTATCAAGTATGGAAAGAGATTTTGACGCCCCTCTAGAAAAAAAGCAAGAGGACCATGATGGTCCTATATTGCTCCCCTGAGTATGATGGCTCAAGGCATAATGATATAATATACAAAATATCAAAGCCCTACAGCTAATCATTTTGGAGAAAAAGGTTTTTTTTTAAAGATTTTCTCCTTTAATCCTAGGTATAGTGAAGATCCAACCATATTGAGCCAATTTTAAGATTGGGGTAATTCTTTGAAGTACTTAAGTAGAGGGTCAATAGGCATAAATACATACCATATATCAAAGCTCTAGGCCTATAGGTTTAGAAGAAGAACATTTTCTATGATATCCTTCATAACTCCTTTCTAGGATTGCACAGAAAAGGGCTTATTTTCAGGATACAGTAGTTCTATGAAGTATTTTGGTAGAGGGTCAATAGGTGATATTACACACTGAATATTACAGCCCTTGACCTAATGGTTTGGGAGAAAATGATTTTTAAAAGTTTCCTTCTTTATTTCTATGTAAAATCAGGGATTGCACAGAAAAGGGCTAATTTTCAGAATATGTTAATTCTTTGAAGTATTTTGGTAGAGGGTCAATAGATGATTATATATACTGAATAGCAAAGCACTAAGCCTTATGGTTTGGGAGAAAATGATTTTCAAAGATTTCTTTCTTTATTCCTTTGTAAAATCAGGGAATGACAGAAAAGGGCTTATTTTCAGAATATGTTAATTCTTTGAAGTATTTTGGTAGATGGTCGATAGATGATGATTTGTACCAAATATCAAAGCACTGGGCCTTATGGTTTGGGAGAAGAAGATTTTCAAAGATTTCCTTCTTTATTCCTTTGTAAAATCAGGGATCGCTCAGAAAAGGGCTTATTTTCAGAATACGGTAATTATTTGAAGTATTTTGGTAGAGGGTCTATAGATGATGATTTACACCAAATATCAAAGCTCTACACCTTACCACTTGGGAGGAGAAGATTTTTTAAGTTTTTTCACTCTGTTGCCATGGCAACCAGAGTTCTTCATGGATTTCAATTCTTTGAAGTATTTTGAGAGAGCATGACCTAAGGATCATTTCTGTGAAGTTTTGTCGAAATTCCATAGTTAGTTTAGGAGGAAAAGATTTTTTTGTAATTGTGAACGGACGGGCAGACGGACTGATGATGACCAATCATAATAGCTCCCCCAAAGCACTTCGAGCTCAGGTGAGCAAAAAATAGGGAAAACATTGCTAAAGATAAAGAAATTGCTTGCAACAAGCAACTTCTTCATTTTCCACAATGTTTTCTACCCAGAAAGTTGAAGAAATCTAAAATTGATAAACTTTAAATTGCCGTCTGCAACTTCTTTGAATTTGGACCAGTCTGAAAGTTTGCCATCTGGTTATTGGTTTACCCTTGTCATGCTGGATTAAATTCTTATACTGAATTGCTTTGTAATCAAAGGACTGTCAGCACTGGAAGATCTGATTATTTAAACAACTCTGGCTGAAAGGGGACAAACAGGAGGTGTAGACCAAGATCAGACTGCACTTATGTGCAAGCTGATCTTAGTCTATACCTCCTGCCAAGACAGGAATATTCTGGGTTCAGCATGACAACGGTTAATGGCCTCACTGCTTTTGTTTGATTTATGGACCAGGGGTTTGACCCTAAACAAGAGGCCCAGTGGGCCTTAACGGTCACCTGAGTAAAAGAGCACCAAGACAAGTGATTTTGTTTAAAAGAATTAGAAAAAGGTTTGGTTGAAATCCCCTCAGTAGTTCTTGAGAAGAAGATGAAAATGTTTAAAAGTTACCAAAAATGACCCCCTTTTGGTCCCCATTTTAGGCACCCCTGACCTCCAGCCTTTTAATTTTCACAAATCTGTATAATCAGTACCCAATGATGCTTTTCACCAAGTTAGTTTGAAATTGGCTTAGTACTTCATCAGAAGAAGGTGAAAATGTGAATTTTTTAACATGATGAACTTTGACCTCTGGGTGTGGCCCCATACATGACCCCAGGGACATGAATTTCACAATTTATAATATACCTGTCCTAGTTGTCATGCACACAGAATATTTAAGCTCTGGCATTAACGGTTTATTAGAAGAAGATTTTTAAAGAAGTACCAAAAATTACCCCTTATGGCCCCTATTTGGGCCCCTTCGACCCCCAGAACCCCTATTTTCACAAACTTGAATTGGCATCCCCCAATGATGCTTTCTACCAAGTTTGGTTGAAATCCGCCCAGTAGTTCTTGAGAAGAAGATGAAATATTTAAAAGTTACCAAAAATTACCCCCTTTTGGTCCCCATTTTAGGGCCCCCTGACCCCCCAGCCTTTTTTATTTTCACAAATCGGAATAACCATTACCAAATGATGCTTTTCACCAAGTTTGTTTGAAATTGGCTTTGTACTTCATCATCAGAGAATGAAAATGTGAATTTTTTAACATGATGAACTTTGACCTCTGGGTGTGGCCCCATACATGACCCCAGGGGCATGAATTTCACAATTTATAATATACCTGTCCTAGTTGTCATGCACACAAAATATTTAAGCTCTGGCATTAACGGTTTATTAGAAGAAGATTTCTAAAGAAGTACCAATAATTACCCCTTTTTGGCCCCTATTTGGGCCCCTTCGACCCCCAGAACCCCTATTTTCACAAACTTGAATTGGCATCCCCCAATGATGCTTTCTACCAAGTTTGGTTGAAATCCGCCCAGTAGTTCTTGTAAGAAGATGAAATATTTAAGTTACCAAAAATTACCCCCTTTTGGTCCCCATTTTAGGGCCCCCTGACCCCCCAGCCTTTTTTATTTTCACAAAATGGAATAACCATTACCAAATGATGCTTTTCACCAAGTTTGTTTGAAATTGGCTTTGTACTTCATCATCAGAAGATGAAAATGTGAATTTTTTAACAAGATGAACTTTGACCTCTGGGTGTGGCCCCATACATGACCCCAGGGGCATGAATTTCACAATTTATAATATACCTGTCCTAGTTGTCATGCACACAAAATATTTAAGCTCTGGCATTAACGGTTTATTAGAAGAAGATTTTTAAAGAAGTACTAAAAGTTACCCCTTTTTGGCCCCTATTTGGGCCCCTATGACCCCCAGAACCCCTATTTTCACAAACTTGAATTGGCATCCCCTAATGATGCTTTCTACCAAGTTTGGTTGAAATCCGCCCAGTAGTTCTTGAGAAGAAGATGAAAATGTTTAAAAGATAACGGACGACGCACGACGACGGACAAACGATGATTGCAATAGGTCACCATGACCATTCGGTCAGGTGACCTAAAAATCTGAAAGTATTCTGTTTTGGACCTTACAAAATTTTCTCAAGGGGTTTTTCTTGGCTCCCTTGAGAGAAATTTCTTAGGGTTGAAACAGTGAATCTTCAACCCACAAATTTTCAGTGATGCATCTTATGAACTATTGAAAATTATATCAATTATCAATCACCTGTTAACTTCATAGCTTCATTTCTTTATAACAGATCTATAAAGTGAATCAATTAATGCAAGAAAAGAAAATTTATACATGTATGTTTCTCTCTTGAACAAAACTTAATCATTAATAGTAGTCTGATATTTTAACAGGTCATGTGTTAGCCAATCCTCACACAATCACACTTCTTACGCATCTGAAGAAAAAGCTTAGGAAAACATTGTGGAAAATAAAGAAATTGCTTGTTCTTCACAACTTATGTTTTCTACCCTAAAGACAAACTTATTCAAAATTATACCAGCTTAAAATTGTCATCTGCAAATACTATGAATTTGGACCAGTATAAAATTTTGTTGTGTGGGAATGGATTAAACCTTTTCTAAACAACCAATTTGCTGAACAAGCAATTTCTTCTTTTAGCTACCATCGATCTTAGATCCGTATTTTTCATCTATTCACTCTTTGTGATCAGTAACTTATTCTTAATAGCTCTGTCTAAAATTTCATTTTAGTCTCCTGGCAATGAATCAAGGGCAAGTAATGAAGGCTTACCAAACTTTTCGGTATTTTCTCTAATGCTTGCCACACTGTCTAATTGAACAAGACGTCTTCTGGAACTCAATCTATCCTTTTCACCAGAATAAGAACTTGTTCTGCAAATATCAAAGGAATTGAAAAGCATTTAATATACTTGGGCGTTAAACCCCCTATGGACACTCTTGAATTTGTATAAGGGATAACTTATAATAACTTATAATACCTAAGTCCTCTTAATAAGCGGATGTTGACATATATTACGTCCAGAAAATAAGAAAAACGTCCAAAAAATCGGACTCGGACATAAATTAACATCCAAGATTAAAGAAAAACGTCGGACGTTTTACTTAAGTAACAAGAACAAGGTGCCAAATTGTCACAAGATACGCCCGTCACACTGCTTAATATTAACTGGGGGTTTGAATAGAACTGAGGTTATTTTGAATGAATTTTTTTTGTCAAACAAAGTATGAAAAACAACAAAGGGCAATAACTCAAAATATACGCTAGGTAGAGTTATGGTTCTCGTACACTGCCCTCCCACTTGGTGAGCTCTATCCATCCATGAAATTTCATAATTCTAGCTATTATACTTTTAGAGATATACTCCGGACAAGATTCAAGTATGAAAAACAACAAAGGGCAATAACTCAAAAAATAGGCCAGGTAGAATTATGGTTCTTGTGCACTGCACTCCCCCTTGGTGAGATCTATACACCCATGAAGTTTCATGATCCTAGCTATAATACTTTTAGAGATATACTCCGGACAAGATTCAAGTATAAAAAACAACAAAGGGCAATAACTCAAAAAATAGGCTAGGTAGAGTTATGGTTCTTGTACACTGCACTCCCACTTGATGAGCTCTATCAATCCATGAAATTTCATGATTCTAGCTATTATACTTTTAGAGATATACTCCGGACAAGATTCAAGTATGAAAAACAACAAAGGGCAATAACTCAAAAAATAGGCCAGGTAGAGTTATGGTTCTTGTGCACTGCACTCCTCCTTGGTGAGATCTATACATCCATGAAGTTTCATGATCCTAGCTATAATACTTTTAGAGATATACTCCGGACAAGATTCAAGTATGAAAAACAACAAAGGGCAATAACTCAAAAAATAGGCCAGGTAGAGTTATGGTTCTTGTGCACTGCACTCCCCCTTAGTGAGATCTATACACCCATGAAGTTTCATGATCCTAGCTATAATACTTTTAGAGATATACTCCGGACAAGATTCAAGTATAAAAAACA
The DNA here is from genome assembly GCA_946902895.1 of Fragum fragum. Classification (NCBI taxonomy): domain Eukaryota; kingdom Metazoa; phylum Mollusca; class Bivalvia; order Cardiida; family Cardiidae; genus Fragum; species Fragum fragum. The sequence continues at coordinate 52,349,230 of OX336367.1, read as the reverse complement.
ACAAAGGGCAATAACTCAAAAAATAGGCTAGGTAGAGTTATGGTTCTTGTACACTGCACTCCCACTTGGTGAGCTCTATCAATCCATGAAATTTCATGATTCTAGCTATTATACTTTTAGAGATATACTCCGGACAAGATTCAAGTATGAAAAACAACAAAGGGCAATAACTCAAAAAATAGGCCAGGTAGAGTTATGGTTCTTGTGCACTGCACTCCTCCTTGGTGAGATCTATACATCCATGAAGTTTCATGATCCTAGCTATAATACTTTTAGAGATATACTCCGGACAAGATTCAAGTATGAAAAACAACAAAGGGCAATAACTCAAAAAATAGGCCAGGTAGAGTTATGGTTCTTGTGCACTGCACTCCCCCTTAGTGAGATCTATACACCCATGAAGTTTCATGATCCTAGCTATAATACTTTTAGAGATATACTCCGGACAAGATTCAAGTATGAAAAAAAAACAAAGGGCAATAACTCAAAAAATAGGCCAGGTAGAGTTATGGTTATTGCGCACTGCACTCCGTATTGATGAGAAGAATATAACTGCCAAGTTTAAAGTCAATCGGACTTACGGTGACAGAGTTATGCTCCGGACAAAGAAGTGGACACCGCCCGGACGCCCGGACGCCCAGACGACCGGACGCCCGGACAACCGGACGCCCGGACGCCCGGACACCACGGGTGATCCCATAATACGTCCCGTCTTCGACGGGCGTATAAAAAGGGTTTTGCCATCAAAAGTATGTACAGTCAAAACTGAGAAAAGCGGGCGATCCGTCGTGCAATTTGCTCTTTACAATTACTGTGAATAGCGGTGATCTGTCGTATGTGGCCAGCGGTCACCTTTAATTGTCCAGTTTGCACTTTATGTATATCCCTTTCAACGGTCAAAACCCGATTAACTGCTGACAGGTGTCGTGTAAAAAATCAATAATGCGTCTGGCTAATCTTGTGCATAAACTTTTCAACACCTAAGAAAATCATGAAAACGCCACTTAAAGGTGTATTCTATTAACATGTGTTGAAAGCAATAAGTAACAAGTGTCAATTTATGTTGATGTTATTAATCAAATTTTGATGGATTTAATATAAAGTCTAATTACGTTTACAGTTTGTAAAGAAGTTGTAGACGGGAATCTTTATTTGATAAAAACTTAATGATTTTTTGTCTTTTGGGGTACAAATATTATGTATTTGAAAATATTGCATTTTCTTCATTTCCCACAATGTTTTTTTGGAGCTTTTTATAGAGGCGTAATAAATGGGATTGTGTAGAAATGGGTACAGGGCTGGATCCAAATATTCTTTCTACTCTGCTTTCTTCAAGCAGTTTAAAGACATTATATACCGGTGTTTGGAAAAAATACGGTCGTAATAGAGAATCTAAAAATATTTTTCGGCGAACTTTCGAAGAAAATAAATTCAATGGAACATGGGTCTTGATCAAAAGTGTTCGACGTTTTATCTTGCAACAAAATATCGTACACGATCACAATGTCCCGAAAGTGTTAAACACTAGACCAACACGTCAATGTTCTTCAGTTACTTGATCCTGGTCGGTTGTCGATTCAGAGTTCGGGGTTGGGCAAATTAAAACATAAATGGAAATTATTTTCCTCTGAATACATAGGTATTTGTGTAATCAAAATACTGTCTTTTTGGTATTGTGTAAATTCCATTAGTTAAATACTGTCATCCTGCCGATATGGTAAACTACAGTTCTGACTGGTATTTCGCCCAAAATGTGAAGCCTCGTCTTCGTGGCAGTAATGACACGCCCGGTAATCTCTTTTTGGAGAACAGTACAAAAAGGAGATAATGAGACAATGATACTCCCATCCGGAACTGAACAGAAAAGGTAAGAAAAACAGTGCACCTCGTGTACAATTTGATCTCCTATTACCCTATTATGCATTTTCCCAAAAACATTCAGAGTTTCATACCATATAGAAATGATCATATTTTCATATTATGGCAATGATAGATTTAAACAAGAGGCCCATGAGGGCCTGAGACGCTCTACTGGTTATCAAGTTTTCCGTTAAAGAAATCTGATATTTAAGGAAGTTAATTGCTCAAAGAAGAATGCATAAAGAAAAAAAAAGGGGCTTCATCCCCTTTATCATTTTAAGCAACAATCCTCAAGGCCCCTTTTCCCATGTTTCATAACGGATCCACTCCATTTCCACAAGAAAGTTACCTTATGACCCTACAATCATTCTGTGAATATTTCATCAGAATCTGACAATAATTGTGGACTTAATCACATAAACAGGATTGTTCTGAATGAAAATCAATAAAGCCCCTTTTCCTGTGTTTTCTGATGGATCAATTTCATTCCAAAAGGAACTTTCCTTACAACCCGACAATTGTCCTGTGAAATTTAAAAGACAACTTGATAATGATTGTGATCTTCATCACATACACAAGAATGTTTTGAATGATAATCTGTAAGGCCCCTTTTCCTGTGTTTCAAATGCCACAATTATTCCATGCATCTTTGAAGAGAATCCAATAAAACTGTTGACTTTATTGTGTTAACAAAGATATTAAATTCAAGTTCTCATAGGGCCCCTTTTCCCGTGATATTTTACTGTTGGTTTTATCATTCTATGAAAGTTAAAAGTGAATCGGATGAAATATTGGAAATTCATTATGTTTACTAGAATATTTAAAAAAAGAAAAAATCATATGGCCCCTTTTTACATGATACTTGATGGATTGTACCCAGTTCTGAAAAGAACCATCTAAGTATTTGTACAATCATTCTGTGAAATTTTGAAGTGAATCCGGTGAAATCAAGGGACATCATTGTGTTAACCAGAATATTTAAGAGAGTTTTTCATTAGGCCCCTTTTTATGTGACCCTTGCTATAGTCAGATCCACTGTCAAAATCAACAATTGGAATGATGGTACAATCAATCTGTTTAATCTGTGGAATTAATTGTGTTAATGAGTTTATAGTGAAATATTCATAGGGCCCCTTTTCTCATGATACTTTACAGAACAAACCAAATTTCAAAAGGAACAATTCTAATGAAGGTACAATCATTCTTTAAAAGTTAAAGAGAATCAATGAAAACAGTGGACTGAATTGTGTCAAGAATTTTTGTAACAAAATTTTGATGAGGCCCCTTTTTCTGTGAAACTTAACAAATCAGACCCAATGTACAAAGGAACAATCCTAATGATAGTTTGAAGAAAATGATAAAGACTGAGGACTTTGTTGTAATAATGATGTTTTGTAATAAAATCTTTATAAGGTCCCTTTTCTTATGTCACTAAACCAATCAGACCTAATTTACAAAGGAACAATCCAAATGATGGTACAATCATTCTATTAAAGTTTGAAGAGATTCTGATAAAGACTGAGGGCATTGTTGTGTTTATGAGGATTTGGTAATACTTTTTCATACAGCCCCTTTTCCTATGATACTAGACAGATCAGGCCCAATTTGGAAAGAAACAATCCTTATGATGGTACAAACATTCTGTGAAAGTTTGAACAGAATCTGATGAAAACTGCAGACTTTATCTTGGTGTCAAACTTTTAAAATAAAATTTTCATAAGGCTCCTTTTCCTGTGATACTTGAAGGATCAGGTCTCATGTCAGCATCAACAATCGTGATTATTGTACAATGATTCTGTGAAGGTTTGAATAAAATCCAATGAAAGCTCTGGACTTGGTTACAAGGATTATAGATAAAATTCTCTAAAGGCCCCTTTTCCCATGATACTAGACAGATCACGCCTAATTTGAAAAGAAAGAATCCTTATGATGGAATAATCATTCTGTGAAAGTTTTAACAGAATCTGGTGAAAACTGTTGACTTTATTGTGGTACAATGATTTTAAAATTAAATTTCATAATGCTCCTTTTCCTGTGATACTTGACGGATCAGGTCTAATGCAAATATCAACAATCATTATTATTGTACAATTATTCTGTGAATGTTTGAAGAAAATCCAATGAAAGCTCTGGACTTGGTAACAAGGATTTATAAATGAAATTTTCATAAGGCCCCTTTTCCTGTGCTTCTTGACAGTTCAAACCCTGTTATGAAAAAAATGATAGTTATGACCTACCAATCATTCTGTGAAAGTTTCAACAAAATCTGATCAAAGCTGTGGGCTTTATTGTGTTAACAGGGTTTTATTAATTGAATTTTCATATAGCCCCTTTTCCCATGTTACTTGATGGATCTGAACCAATTCCAAAGGGAACTCTTTTTACAAAAGTATAATTATTCTGTTTGGGTATAAAGACAACCCCATCTCATCTGTGGACTTACAAGCATTAATTAAGATTTTTTTAATTGAATTTTCCTTAGGCCCCTTTTCCTATGTTTCTCAATGGATCAGACCCAATTTGAATGTGAAAGTTTGAAGTCAATCAGGTGAAATCTAGGGCCATTACATGTTAACTAAGATTTTTTTTATTAAATTTTCATAGGGCCCCTTTTCCCATGAAACTTGATGGATCAAACCTACTTCCGAAAGGAACAATCCATTTAATGTAATAATCATTCTGGGAATGTTTGAAGAGAATTTGTTGAAAACTATGGACTCTATTGTGTTTTCGAGGACTTTTTCAATCCAGTTTTAATTGGGCCCCTTTTTCCCTGTGTTCCTTGACTGATCATACCAAATTTTGAAAGGAATAATTCTTATGATGGTACAATCATTCTGTGAAAGTTTGAAGTCAATCAGATGAAAACTGTGGACTCTAGAGTGTTAACAAAGATCTTTGAATCAATTTTTAATAAGGCCCCTTTTCCTATGTTTCTTGAGGAATCATATCCGATTCCAAAAGGTACAATCCTTATGATGGTACAATCATTCTGTGAAAGTTTGAAGAGAATAAACTGTGGACTCTATCGCGTAAACGAGGATTTTTAATGGAATTTTTATTAAATTTTCATCAGGCCCCTTTTCCCGTGTTTCTTGACGGATCATACCAAATCTCGAAAGGAACAATCCTTATGTTGATACAATCATTCTGTGAAAGTTTGAAGAGAATCTGATGAAAACTGTGGACTCTATCTCGTAAACGAGGATTTTTTAATTAAATTTTCATAAGGCCCCTTTTCCCATGTTTCTTGACGGATCATACCCATTTTCGAAAGGAACGATCCTTATGTTGGTACTATCATTCTGAGAAAGTTTGAAGAGAATCCAATGAAAACTGTGGACTTGATTGCGTAAACGAGGATTTTTAATTGAATTTTTAATGATTTTTCATAAGGCCCCTTTTCCCTTGTTTCTTGACAGATCATACCCTTTTTCGAAAGGAATGATCCTTATGTTAGTACAATCATTCTGTGAAAGTTTGAAGAGAATCTGATGAGAACTGTGGACTCTATCACATAAACGAGGATTTTTTAATTAAATTTTCATAAGGCCCCTTTTCCCGTGTTTCTTGACGGATCTTACCCATTTTCGAAAGGAACGATCCTTATGATGGTAAAATCATTCTGAGAAAGTTTGAAGAGAATCCCATAAAAACTGTGGACTCTATCGCGTAAACGAGGATTTTTAATTGAATTTTTAATGATTTTTCATAAAGCCCCTTTTCCCGTGTTTCTTGACGGATCATACCCTTTTTCGAAAGGAATGAGCCTTATTTTGGAACAATCATTCTGAAGAAGTTTGAAGAGAATCCAATGAAAACTGTGGACTCTATTGCGTAAACGAGGATTTTTAATTGAATTTTTAATGAATTTTCATAAGGCCCCTCTTCCCGTGTTTCTTGATGGATCATACCCATTTTCGAAAGGAACGATCCTTATGTTGGTACAATCATTCTGTGAAAGTTTGAAGAGAATCTGTTGAGAACTGTGGACTCTATCGCGTAAACAAGGATTTTTTAATTAAATTTTCATAAGGCCCCTTTTCCCGTGTTTCTTGCCGGATCATACCCATTTTCGAAAGGAACGATCCTTATGATGGTACAATCATTCTGAGAGATTCTGATAAAGACTGAGGGCATTGTTGTATTTATGAGGATTTGGTAATACTTTTTCATACAGCCCCTTTTCCTATGATACTAGACAGATCAGGCCCAATTTGGAAAGAAACAATCCTTATGATGGTACAAACATTCTGTGAAAGTTTGAACAGAATCTGATGAAAACTGCAGACTTTATCTTGGTGTCAAACTTTCAAAATAAAATTTTCATAAGGCTCCTTTTCCTGTGATACTTGAAGGATCAGGTCTCATGTCAGCATCAACAATCGTGATTATTGTACAATGATTCTGTGAAGGTTTGAATAAAATCCAATGAAAGCTCTGGACTTGGTTACAAGGATTGTAGATAAAATTCTCTAAAGGCCCCTTTTCCCATGATACTAGACAGATCACGCCTAATTTGAAAAGAAAGAATCCTTATGATGGAATAATCATTCTGTGAAAGTTTTAACAGAATCTGATGAAAACTGTTGACTTTATTGTGGTACAATGATTTTAAAATTAAATTTCATAATGCTCCTTTTCCTGTGATACTTGACGGATCAGGTCTAATGCAAATATCAACAATCATTATTATTGTACAATTATTCTGTGAATGTTTGAAGAAAATCCAATGAAAGCTCTGGACTTGGTAACAAAGATTTATAAATGAAATTTTCATAAGGCCCCTTTTCCTGTGCTTCTTGAAAGTTCAAACCCTGTTATGAAAAAAATGATAGTTATGACCTACCAATCATTCTGTGAAAGTTTCAACAAAATCTGATCAAAGCTGTGGGCTTTATTGTGTTAACAGGGTTTTATTAATTGAATTTTCATATAGCCCCTTTTCCCATGTTACTTGATGGATCTGAACCAATTCCAAAGGGAACTCTTTTTACAAAAGTATAATTATTCTGTTTGGGTATAAAGACAACCCCATCTCATCTGTGGACTTACAAGCATTAATTAAGATTTTTTTAATTGAATTTTCCTTAGGCCCCTTTTCCTATGTTTCTCAATGGATCAGACCCAATTTGAAAGGAACAATCCTTATAATGGTACAATCATTATGTGAAAGTTTGAAGTCAATCAGGTGAAATCTAGGGCCATTACATGTTAACTAAGATTTTTTTTATTAAATTTTTATAGGGCCCCTTTTCCCATGAAACTTGATGGATCAAACCTACTTCCGAAAGGAACAATCCATTTAATGTAATAATCATTCTGGGAATGTTTGAAGAGAATTTGTTGAAAACTATGGACTCTATTGTGTTTTCGAGGACTTTTTCAATCCAGTTTTAATCGGGCCCCTTTTTCCCCGTGTTCCTTGACTGATCATACCAAATTTTGAAAGGAATAATTCTTATGATGGTACAATCATTCTGTGAAAGTTTGAAGTCAATCAGATGAAAACTGTGGACTCTAGAGTGTTAACAAAGATCTTTGAATTAATTTTTAATAAGGCCCCTTTTCCTATGTTTCTTGAGGAATCATATCCGATTCCAAAAGGTACAATCCTTATGATGGTACAATCATTCTGTGAAAGTTTGAAGAGAATAAACTGTGGACTCTATCGCGTAAACGAGGATTTTTAATGGAATTTTTATTAAATTTTCATCAGGCCCCTTTTCCCGTGTTTCTTGACGGATCATTCCAAATCTCGAAAGGAACAATCCTTATGTTGATACAATCATTCTGTGAAAGTTTGAAGAGAATCTGATGAAAACTGTGGACTCTATCTCGTAAACGAGGATTTTTTAATTAAATTTTCATAAGGCCCCTTTTCCCGTGTTTCTTGACTGATCATACCAATTTTCGAAAGGAACGATCCTTATGTTGGTACAATCATTCTGAGAAAGTTTGAAGAGAATCCAATGAAAACTGTGGACTTGATTGCGTAAACGAGGATTTTTAATTGAATTTTTAATGATTTTTCATAAGGCCCCTTTTCCCTTGTTTCTTGACGGATCATACCCTTTTTCGAAAGGAATGATCCTTATGTTGATACAATCATTCTGTGAAAGTTTGAAGAGAATCTGATGAGAACTTTGGACTCTATCACATAAACGAGGATTTTTTAATTAAATTTTCATAAGGCCCCTCTTCCCGTGTTTCTTGACGGATCTTACCCATTTTCGAAAGGAACAATCCTTATGATGGTAAAATCATTCTGAGAAAATTTGAAGAGAATCCCATGAAAACTGTGGACTCTATCGCGTAAACGAGGTTTTTTAATTGAATTTTTAATGATTTTCATAAGGCCCCTTTTCCCGTGTTTCTTGACGGATCATACCCTTTTTCGAAAGGAATGAGCCCTAATTTTGAACAATCATTCTGAGAAAGTTTGAAGAGAATCTGATGAGAACTGTGGACTCTATCACATAAACGAGGATTTTTAATTGAATTTTTAATGAATTTTCATAAGGCCCCTCTTCCCGTGTTTCTTGATGGATCATACCCATTTTCGAAAGGAACGATCCTTATGTTGGTACAATCATTCTGTGAAAGTTTGAAGAGAATCTGATGAGAACTGTGGACTCTATCGCGTAAACAAGGATTTTTTAATTAAATTTTCATAAGGCCCCTTTTCCCGTGTTTCTTGCCGGATCATACCCATTTTCGAAAGGAACGATCCTTATGATGGTACAATCATTCTGAGAGATTCTGATAAAGACTGAGGGCATTGTTGTATTTATGAGGATTTGGTAATACTTTTTCATACAGCCCCTTTTCCTATGATACTAGACAGATCAGGCCCAATTTGGAAAGAAACAATCCTTATGATGGTACAAACATTCTGTGAAAGTTTGAACAGAATCTGATGAAAACTGCAGACTTTATCTTGGTGTCAAACTTTTAAAATAAAATTTTCATAAGGCTCCTTTTCCTGTGATACTTGAAGGATCAGGTCTCATGTCAGCATCAACAATCGTGATTATTGTACAATGATTCTGTGAAGGTTTGAATAAAATCCAATGAAAGCTCTGGACTTGGTTACAAGGATTATAGATAAAATTCTCTAAAGGCCCCTTTTCCCATGATACTAGACAGATCACGCCTAATTTGAAAAGAAAGAATCCTTATGATGGAATAATCATTCTGTGAAAGTTTTAACAGAATCTGGTGAAAACTGTTGACTTTATTGTGGTACAATGATTTTAAAATTAAATTTCATAATGCTCCTTTTCCTGTGATACTTGACGGATCAGGTCTAATGCAAATATCAACAATCATTATTATTGTACAATTATTCTGTGAATGTTTGAAGAAAATCCAATGAAAGCTCTGGACTTGGTAACAAGGATTTATAAATGAAATTTTCATAAGGCCCCTTTTCCTGTGCTTCTTGACAGTTCAAACCCTGTTATGAAAAAAATGATAGTTATGACCTACCAATCATTCTGTGAAAGTTTCAACAAAATCTGATCAAAGCTGTGGGCTTTATTGTGTTAACAGGGTTTTATTAATTGAATTTTCATATAGCCCCTTTTCCCATGTTACTTGATGGATCTGAACCAATTCCAAAGGGAACTCTTTTTACAAAAGTATAATTATTCTGTTTGGGTATAAAGACAACCCCATCTCATCTGTGGACTTACAAGCATTAATTAAGATTTTTTTAATTGAATTTTCCTTAGGCCCCTTTTCCTATGTTTCTCAATGGATCAGACCCAATTTGAAAGGAACAATCCTTATGATGGTACAATCATTATGTGAAAGTTTGAAGTCAATCAGGTGAAATCTAGGGCCATTACATGTTAACTAAGATTTTTTTTATTAAATTTTCATATGGCCCCTTTTCCCATGAAACTTGATGGATCAAACCTACTTCCGAAAGGAACAATCCATTTAATGTAATAATCATTCTGGGAATGTTTGAAGAGAATTTGTTGAAAACTATGGACTCTATTGTGTTTTCGAGGACTTTTTCAATCCAGTTTTAATTGGGCTCCTTTTTCCCTGGGTTCCTTGACTGATCATACCAAATTTTGAAAGGAATAATTCTTATGATGGTACAATCATTCTGTGAAAGTTTGAAGTCAATCAGATGAAAACTGTGGACTCTAGAGTGTTAACAAAGATCTTTGAATCAATTTTTAATAAGGCCCCTTTTCCTATGTTTCTTGAGGAATCATATCCGATTCCAAAAGGTACAATCCTTATGATGGTACAATCATTCTGTGAAAGTTTGAAGAGAATAAACTGTGGTCTCTATCGCGTAAACGAGGATTTTTAATGGAATTTTTATTAAATTTTCATTAGGCCCCTTTTCCCGTGTTTCTTGACGGATCATACCAAATCTCGAAAGGAACAATCCTTATGTTGATACAATCATTCTGTGAAAGTTTGAAGAGAATCTGATGAAAACTGTGGACTCTATCTCATAAACGAGGATTTTTTAATTAAATTTTCATAAGGCCCCTTTTCCTGTGTTTCTTGACGGATCATACCCATTTTTGAAAGGAACGATCCTTATGTTGGTACTATCATTCTGAGAAAGTTTGAAGAGAATCCAATGAAAACTGTGGACTTGATTGCGTAAATGAGGATTTTTAATTGAATTTTTAATGATTTTTCATAAGGCCCCTATCCCTTGTTTCTTGACGGATCATACCCTTTTTCGAAAGGAATGATCCTTATGTTAGTACAATCATTCTGTGAAAGTTTGAAGAGAATCTGATGAGAACTGTGGACTCTATCACATAAACGAGGATTTTTTAATTAAATTTTCATAAGGCCCCTTTTCCATGTTTCTTGACGGATCTTACCCATTTTCGAAAGGAACGATCCTTATGATGGTAAAATCATTCTGAGAAAGTTTGAAGAGAATCCCATAAAAACTGTGGACTCTATCGCGTAAACGAGGATTTTTAATTGAATTTTTAATGATTTTTCATAAGGCCCCTTTTCCCGTGTTTCTTGACGGATCATACCCTTTTTCGAAAGGAATGAGCCTTATTTTGGAACAATCATTCTGAAGAAGTTTGAAGAGAATCCAATGAAAACTGTGGACTCTATCGCGTAAACGAGGATTTTTAATTGAATTTTTAATGAATTTTCATAAGGCCCCTCTTCCCGTGTTTCTTGATGGATCATACCCATTTTCGAAAGGAACGATCCTTATGTTGGTACAATCATTCTGTGAAAGTTTGAAGAGAATCTGATGAGAACTGTGGACTCTATCGCGTAAACAAGGATTTTTTAATTAAATTTTCATAAGGCCCCTTTTCCCGTGTTTCTTGCCGGATCATACCCAATTTCGAAAGGAACGATCCTTATGATGGTACAATCATTCTGAGAGATTCTGATAAAGACTGAGGGCATTGTTGTATTTATGAGGATTTGGTAATACTTTTACATACAGCCCCTTTTCCTATGATACTAGACAGATCAGGCCCAATTTGGAAAGAAACAATCCTTATGATGGTACAAACATTCTGTGAAAGTTTGAACAGAATCTGATGAAAACTGCAGACTTTATCTTGGTGTCAAACTTTCAAAATAAAATTTTCATAAGGCTCCTTTTCCTGTGATACTTGAAGGATCAGGTCTCATGTCAGCATCAACAATCGTGATTATTGTACAATGATTCTTTGAAGGTTTGAATAAAATCCAATGAAAGCTCTGGACTTGGTTACAAGGATTATAGATAAAATTCTCTAAAGGCCCCTTTTCCCATGATACTAGACAGATCACGCCTAATTTGAAAAGAAAGAATCCTTATGATGGAATAATCATTCTGTGAAAGTTTTAACAGAATCTGATGAAAACTGTTGACTTTATTGTGGTACAATGATTTTAAAATTAAATTTCATAATGCTCCTTTTCCTGTGATACTTGACGGATCAGGTCTAATGCAAATATCAACAATCATTATTATTGTACAATTATTCTGTGAATGTTTGAAGAAAATCCAATGAAAGCTCTGGACTTGGTAACAAGGATTTATAAATGAAATTTTCATAAGGCCCCTTTTCCTGTGCTTCTTGACAGTTCAAACCCTGTTATGAAAAAAATGATAGTTATGACCTACCAATCATTCTGTGAAAGTTTCAACAAAATCTGATCAAAGCTGTGGGCTTTATTGTGTTAACAGGGTTTTATTAATTGAATTTTCATATAGCCCCTTTTCCCATGTTACTTGATGGATCTGAACCAATTCCAAAGGGAACTCTTTTTACAAAAGTATAATTATTCTGTTTGGGTATAAAGACAACCCCATCTCATCTGTGGACTTACAAGCATTAATTAAGATTTTTTTAATTGAATTTTCCTTAGGCCCCTTTTCCTATGTTTCTCAATGGATCAGACCCAATTTGAAAGGAACAATCCTTATGATGGTACAATCATTATGTGAAAGTTTGAAGTCAGTCAGGTGAAATCTAGGGCCATTACATGTTAACTAAGATTTTTTTTATTAAATTTTTATAGGGCCCCTTTTCCCATGAAACTTGATGGATCAAACCTACTTCCGAAAGGAACAATCCATTTAATGTAATAATCATTCTGGGAATGTTTGAAGAGAATTTGTTGAAAACTATGGACTCTATTGTGTTTTCGAGGACTTTTTCAATCCAGTTTTAATCGGGCCCCTTTTTCCCCGTGTTCCTTGACTGATCATACCAAATTTTGAAAGGAATAATTCTTATGATGGTACAATCATTCTGTGAAAGTTTGAAGTCAATCAGATGAAAACTGTGGACTCTAGAGTGTTAACCCTTTCCTGTACAATCACTGGTTTTTACGTCCTTGTGATTTTATACTAGAGAAAACATTGTGTTAAAAGAAGAAATTGCTTGTGGCAAGCAATTTCTTCTTTTTTCACAATGTTTTCTACCCTACTGAATGGCTATATTTCAACTTAAATCCTCTATAAATTTTCGTCTGCAAAACCTTTCAATTTGGGACAGGTCTAAAAATAATTTAAACAGGAAAGGGTTAACAAAGAACTTTGAATTAATTTTTAATTAGGCCACTTTTCCTATGTTTCTTGAGGAATCATATCCGATTCCAAAAGGTACAATCCTTATGATGGTACAATCATTCTGTGAAAGTTTGAAGAGAATAAACTGTGGACTCTATCGCGTAAACGAGGATTTTTAATGGAATTTTTATTAAATTTTCATCAGGCCCCTTTTCCCGTGTTTCTTGACGGATCATACCAAATCTCGAAAGGAACAATCCTTATGTTGATACAATCATTCTGTGAAAGTTTGAAGAGAATCTGATGAAAACTGTGGACTCTATCTCATAAACGAGGATTTTTTAATTAAATTTTCATAAGGCCCCTTTTCCCGTGTTTCTTGACGGATCATACCCATTTTCAAAAGGAACGATCTTTATGTTGGTACAATCATTCTGAGAAAGTTTGAAGAGAATCCAATGAAAACTGTGGACTCTATCGCGTAAACGAGGATTTTTAATTGAATTTTTAATGATTTTTCATAAGGCCCCTTTTCCCGTGTTTCTTGACGGATCATACCCTTTTTCGAAAGGAATGATCCTTATCTTGATACAATCATTCTGTGAAAGTTTGAAGAGAATCTGATGAGAACTGTGGACTCTTATCACATAAACGAGGATTTTTAAATTAAATTTTCATAAGGCCCCTTTTCCATGTTTCTTGACGGATCTTACCCATTTTCGAAAGGAACAATCCTTATGATGGTAAAATCATTCTGAGAAAGTTTGAAGAGAATCCCATGAAAACTGTGGACTCTATCGCGTAAACAAGGTTTTTTAATTGAATTTTTAATGATTTTTCATAAGGCCCCTTTTCCCATGTTTCTTGACGGATCATACCCTTTTTCGAAAGGAATGAGCCTTATTTTGGAACAATCATTCTGAGAAAGTTTGAAGAGAATCTGATGAGAACTGTGGACTTTATCGCGTAAACGAGGTTTTTAATTGAATTTTTAATGAATTTTCATAAGGCCCCTCTTCCCATGTTTCTTGATGGATCATACCCATTTTTCGAAAGGAACGATCCTTATGTTGGTACAATCATTCTGTGAAAGTTTAAAGAGAATCTGATGAGAACTGTGGACTCTATCGCGTAAACAAGGATTTTTTAATTAAATTTTCATAAGGCCCCTTTTCCCGTGTTTCTTGCCGGATCATACCCATTTTCGAAAGGAACGATCCTTATGATGGTACAATCATTCTGAGAGATTCTGATAAAGACTGAGGGCATTGTTGTATTTATGAGGATTTGGTAATACTTTTTCATACAGCCCCTTTTCCTATGATACTAGACAGATCAGGCCCAATTTGGAAAGAAACAATCCTTATGATGGTACAAACATTCTGTGAAAGTTTGAACAGAATCTGATGAAAACTGCAGACTTTATCTTGGTGTCAAACTTTCAAAATAAAATTTTCATAAGGCTCCTTTTCCTGTGATACTTGAAGGATCAGGTCTCATGTCAGCATCAACAATCGTGATTATTGTACAATGATTCTGTGAAGGTTTGAATAAAATCCAATGAAAGCTCTGGACTTGGTTACAAGGATTATAGATAAAATTCTCTAAAGGCCCCTTTTCCCATGATACTAGACAGATCACGCCTAATTTGAAAAGAAAGAATCCTTATGATGGAATAATCATTCTGTGAAAGTTTTAACAGAATCTGATGAAAACTGTTGACTTTATTGTGGTACAATGATTTTAAAATTAAATTTCATAATGCTCCTTTTCCTGTGATACTTGACGGATCAGGTCTAATGCAAATATCAACAATCATTATTATTGTACAATTATTCTGTGAATGTTTGAAGAAAATCCAATGAAAGCTCTGGACTTGGTAACAAGGATTTATAAATGAAATTTTCATAAGGCCCCTTTTCCTGTGCTTCTTGACAGTTCAAACCCTGTTATGAAAAAAATGATAGTTATGACCTACCAATCATTCTGTGAAAGTTTCAACAAAATCTGATCAAAGCTGTGGGCTTTATTGTGTTAACAGGGTTTTATTAATTGAATTTTCATATAGCCCCTTTTCCCATGTTACTTGATGGATCTGAACCAATTCCAAAGGGAACTCTTTTTACAAAAGTATAATTATTCTGTTTGGGTATAAAGACAACCCCATCTCATCTGTGGACTTACAAGCATTAATTAAGATTTTTTTAATTGAATTTTCCTTAGGCCCCTTTTCCTATGTTTCTCAATGGATCAGACCCAATTTGAAAGGAACAATCCTTATGATGGTACAATCATTATGTGAAAGTTTGAAGTCAATCAGGTGAAATCTAGGGCCATTACATGTTAACTAAGATTTTTTTTATTAAATTTTCATAGGGCCCCTTTTCCCATGAAACTTGATGGATCAAACCTACTTCCGAAAGGAACAATCCATTTAATGTAATAATCATTCTGGGAATGTTTGAAGAGAATTTGTTGAAAGCTATGGACTCTATTGTGTTTTCGAGGACTTTTTCAATCCAGTTTTAATCGGGCCCCTTTTTCCCCGTGTTCCTTGACTGATCATACCAAATTTTGAAAGGAATAATTCTTATGATGGTACAATCATTCTGTGAAAGTTTGAAGTCAATCAGATGAAAACTGTGGACTCTAGAGTGTTAACAAAGATCTTTGAATTAATTTTTAATAAGGCCCCTTTTCCTATGTTTCTTGAGGAATCTTATCCGATTCCAAAAGGTACAATCCTTATGATGGTACAATCATTCTGTGAAAGTTTGAAGAGAATAAACTGTGGACTCTATCGCGTAAACAAGGATTTTTAATGGAATTTTAATTAATTTTCCTCAGGCCCCTTTTCCCGTGTTTCTTGACGGATCATACCAAATCTCGAAAGGAACAATCCTTATGTTGATACAATCATTCTGTGAAAGTTTGAAGAGAATCTGATGAAAACTGTGGACTCTATCTCGTAAACAAGGATTTTTTAATTAAATTTTCATAAGGCCCCTTTTCCTGTGTTTCTTGACGGATCATACCAAATCTCGAAAGGAACAATCCTTATGTTGATACAATCATTCTGTGAAAGTTTGAAGAGAATCTGATGAGAACTGTGGACTCTATCACATAAACGAGGATTTTTTAATTAAATTTTCATAAGGCCCCTTTTCCCGTGTTTCTTGATGGATCTTACCCATTTTCGAAAGGAACGATCCTTATGATGGTACAATCATTCTGAGAAAGTTTGAAGAGAATCCCATGAAAACTGTGGACTCTATCGCGTAAACGAGGATTTTTAATTGAATTTTTAATTAAATTTTCATAAGGCCCCTTTTCCCGTGTTTCTTGACGGATCATACCCATTTTCGAAAGGAATGAGCCTTATGTTGGAACAATCATTCTGAGAAAGTTTGAAGAGAATCCAATGAAAACTGTGGACTTTATTGCGTAAATGAGGATTTTTAATTGAATTTTTAATGAATTTTCATAAGGCCCCTCTTCCTGTGTTTCTTGATGGATCATACCCATTCTCGAAAGGAACGATCCTTATGTTGGTACAATCATTCTGTGAAAGTTTGAAGAGAATCTGATGAGAACTGTGGACTCTATCGCGTAAACAAGGATTTTTAAATTAAATTTTCATAAGGCCCCCTTTTCCCGTGTTTCTAGACGGATCATACCCAATTTCGAAAGGAACGATTCTTATGATGGTAAAATCATTCTGAGAAAGTTTGAAAAGAATCCCATGAAAACTGTGGACTCTATCGCGTAAACGAGGATTTTTAATTGAATTTTTAATTAAATTTTCATAAGGCCCCTTTTACCGTGTTTCTTGACGGATCATACCCATTTTCTAAAGGAACGATCCTTATGATGGTACAATCATTCTGTGAAAGTTTGAAGAGAATCCGATGAAAACTGTGGACTTTATCGCGTAAACGAGGAAAAGTTTAACGGACGGACGACGGACGGACACTCGGACGCCGGACGGGAAAAAGCCATCGCTATAGCTCTAGTGGCCTTCGGCCAGTAGAGCTAAAAATAATTCTGTTTATGAATAGAAACTTGAATCAAAGTTTGGGAATCGGACCTGATCAAACATGAAAAAGTATGTTGAAATCGTTCAGATCCATGTTATCAACAGTTCTGAAAGATTTAAGTGGTGATGAATGATAATATGTTGATATAAAAAAATGTTACCACAAAGAACTGTGTTTTCCTACTCCTTTAACGGATTTTCTTCAATGAGGAGACCAGGATGCAGTGCGGGAGACAAGATTCAGAGGGAGAGGAGATGCATATACAAGGAATACAGTGAATGATTTTCTTGGACTATAACTTTATGAATATTACAGGACACTTTTTCTTTCACTTTTACATGGTAAATGTGTCTCTTAGACTCTCTAAAACAGCCATTTTTATATCAAATCGCAAGATTCGAGTTACACAACTCACCAATAAATTAATACAGAACCCGCGCTTTGAGTGGCAGGTATGGTTTACAGTCATTTCATACCATAACAATTTCATACCGTAATTTCTATGGTTATTTCGTACCATATGAGTTATTACGTACCATGCGTTGGTCATTTCATACCAAGGAATTAGTCATTTCGAACCACAAGTAAATGACTCAATCACGTACATAAAATTTTAAAATTAGAATGTTTGTCATTATTTGTGATGTGTAGGGTAAGATAATTTCAGATCTAATTATGGAAGGGTGAGAGATTGTTGATTACTAAATGAAGATTAGATTATTGTTTGTCTTTAATTGGACTGTCTTGTTTTCTACACCAAATCAAAGAAACACTTGGAAAACTATTGTAGAAATTGAAGAAACTGCTAGTGACAAGCAATTTCTTTGTTATCACAATGTTTTCTTTTCCGACATACAAAATTTTTAAAATCCCATCCTAATATAATTGAACTTCTGCAACTTGTTTCAATTTGAACCAGTATAAAATTTTGTGTAGCAATGGGCTAATGGCTACTTTATCACAGTAATATTTGGTTAATTTATACAAATTTGATGGAAATATGTTTCTGATTCTCTACTAATTCTCTTCTAATAAACATAATCCCCTATTCGAAAACAAAAAAAAAAAATAGTCATGAGCTAATACTGCATCAACAAACCTGTTGTCCTGATGGACTGCCTTCATTGATTATCACTTGTGTAATGATTGATAAATTAAAACAAATTGTCACAAAATACGCCTGAAACACTACTGGTTGTTGACTGGGGAAAGGGATTAAAATTGAAGTCTAATTTCAAGAAAGAGTAACAATTCACAATGATATCTTATGGTTCTGGTTTTTTTCTTGTTATCATGAGGTTTTAAAAACCATAGGCTGTCATACAAACTATGAAACAAAATCAAATGTGAAAAACAACAAAGGGGAATAATTAAAAAAATAAACCAGGTAGAGTTATGGTTCTTGTGACCTGCACTTCCCCTTGGTGATATCTACCTACTCATGAAGTTTCATGATCATAGCTATTACACTTTCAGAGATATAATCCAGACAAAATCCAAATATGCACAAAGTCTTAAAAACAACAAAGGGCAATAACTCTCAAAATATGCTAGGAAGAGTTATAGATCTTGTACACTGTACTTCTCCTTTGTGAGATCTATCTACCTATTAGGTTTCAAGATCAGAGCTTATATACTTTCAAAGATATGCTCTGGACAAGATCCAAGTATGAAAAACAACAAAGGGAAATAACTCATAAATAAGCCAGTTAGAGTTTTAATGCACTGCACTTCCCCTTGATGAGATCTATCTACCCATGAAGTTTCATGATCATAGCTTGAATACTCAGGGTGCCCATTCTTGTACTGCAGTACGTAATTCATGTACAATTACATTGGTTCACGTACAAATCTTACACCAAGATGTACATGAACGTACAGAAAAATAAGTTAACGTAGAAACAAAAATGCCATTACATGTGTGCGCATTTAAAAAAGAACTCTATGTGCGGATTCTTTTCCTAAAAACGCAAAAAATTGCAAGAAAAGAAGAAAAAAATCACATCCGGAGCAAGTGATTTCCCTTTCATGCGAGGGAACCATCGCTTCTTTCTGGTCTGTTTTCAACTAGAGAATGGGGGAACCAGCAGTTGGAAAAGTTCGTATACAGTGGATCCTGATGGCCACACCAGTTTGTTTTGAAATAAGTCTAAAGTTATTCATTTAACAAATTGATAGATATTTACGTGTTTTGGGCGATCAATTGACAGGAAATGTTACTATAGAATTTGATTTGAAATTGGTTTCTCTTGTAAGTCCTGTTGTACATGTAAGTCGGACAAGCAAAATGGAGCCATTTACTTAACATTGTAGTTTTGTTTTAGCCACGTAATTTGTTGTCTGCAAAATGTCGTAAGAAAACCTATTCTATTTCTCTACAAATGGTGACTTTTGGACAGTAATAAGGCCATTTG
Source organism: Fragum fragum (assembly GCA_946902895.1). Lineage (NCBI taxonomy): Eukaryota > Metazoa > Mollusca > Bivalvia > Cardiida > Cardiidae > Fragum > Fragum fragum. The sequence continues at coordinate 52,329,896 of OX336367.1, read as the reverse complement.
ATATTTTCTGTACCAGAATCAGTTCAATACTCGAGTTTGAGCTAACAATGAGCTGACATGCCTGGTAAGGCCTGCTCCAAAATGTCATCCCCACCCTTGTAATTAGCTTGTTAAGAGTTGTGTAGCAATCGCTCCAATATCCCATTCAACCCTTCCAAAATCTAAGTTAAGAAAAATTTATCTGAAACTTGCACATGACGTGTGGCACTTATTTGCCGACTATTAACAAAGGGTTCAGATTTGTACGGTGTACCCTTAACTCTGAAAGTAAAGGGTTCATGTACCCTTAGATTTTTCTTTGTACCCCCATTTCAAAAAGCCAGGTAGAGTTTTGGTTCTTGTGCACTGCACTTCCCCTTGATGAGATCTATCTATCCATGTATATCCATGTAACCAGTAGCACAGCTTACATTCAAACCCGCAATCCTCAATTTCCCTCAAATTAAGAGCCCTAGTGCCACAGGACCTAGACATAGTACACAGGGCTCTCACTAGGATTTTGAAAGTAGGATTCCAGGAATCCAATTTAGGAAAAATTTGGATTCCAAACAGAAAAGTTGGATTCCAGTCTGATCGGGCAGTATTTTCATACTAAATGTGATTTCCACAAAATCCTTTTTTACAGAAATTTCTTTGTTGAAAATAGTGTGGACAAGGGAGATACATTTTGGTTCTAAGAATTATCATATTTTCTAGCCGATATTGTTTTATTTACATGTCTGATCAAGTTCATTTGATCTTTAGGAAATTCTCTTAATTAGGATTATTTGTAAATCTAACTAAGAAGTAAAGAACTAATGCCAAAATAGAGCAAAAGATAGAATTATCCAACATGTGTAATTTTTCTTTTCTTTTTTTTTAAGCACACATGGTATTTAAGTTAACCTTTGTCACACTAAAATGTATCATTCCTCTTTTAGCAAAAGGTAAAGACAAAGATGTGCAGTCTGACCTTAGTCTATACCACCTAATTTACCTTCTTAAATTGAACCATTTTAAAAATTGTATTTTCAAAATAAATACTGACTCAAAATCAGTCAATCCCTTCTTTTACCACTTTGATTTTGATGAAATTTTGCAATGATCTTTATTCAGCTTGATAAGGGTTAACTTTTTTGTTGAAATTTGGAGAAAATAATGGCACATATTGACAATTTTTGAAACTAACAAATGACAGTAAATTTATGATTCATGCCAAGCTTTAGAAGTCTAAGAGCCCAAAAAGTTTATCTAATAATTTTTATTTTCAATTGAATTGCCTGTTGTATCCACGAAAACCCATGACAATTTAATTTTGCAATATAAGTTGACTTCTTTATTATGTTCTTGTTACTTTTTCACTAAACTGTACAATAATAATTTAATTTCAGTGAGATAAGAGTGCTACTAAAATAATTTTACCCAAGTTTCACAGGTTTCTAACACCTGTCACTTACGATCGTCAAAGCATGACCCGTCACCGCGAAATGGTAATTGTCAATCAAGCTGGGTGCTATCAATGGTTGTGGTGTATGTTAGGATAATCAATTAACGTTTTCCAATAATATACTAACTATTTAAATGACCCTTGAACCATGACAGATGATTTACAGAGTCACTTGGACATAAAGACTGCTAACGTCGGACGCATGTCATTGAAAAAATTGTCGTCCGTCAGAATCCTTTGATAGGTTTTTTTGTCGTCCCTTGCGGAAAGTTGTCGTCTCAGACGACAGTACTGTCATTTCCGAGAGCCCTGGTACAGACAACAGTAAAACAATTCAAAACTAAATTATCATTACAATGTAATATCCATATCTTTTGTTGATCAAGGTTGCTTGTTGTAAGAGCTTGGTTTTTTGCCGTTTTCTAGGCTTTGCCTAATTTCATATTAGGGTTATTGCATAATTTACTGAAGCATGAAGATCTAATACCTATACTGAAGCTGTAAGAAACTCATAAGGGTGACCATTTTTTTAAACAAAAATAAAATCCAATAACTGTAGAAAACATACCTCCATCTTTTTGATGGTGTCCATGACCTTTCCTTTTCAAGTGGTGTTTCACTGGGATCTGTTTTTTCTACTTGAATAAGACTAGATCGACTCTGGAGAATAGGTGTTATCTTGGGGTTAATTATTGCACTTGAATCAGATTCGCTGTTTCTCTTCTTTCTACTTGGTTCTTTCGAGGCAAGTTCTCTGACTGTTGTCACTGAACTGTCTGGTGGAGTATTTTCAACGAGCACAAGGTCATCATTTAGGATTGGATCTTCTTTTATCTTTTTGTGTTTCCAACTGTGAAAAAGATGGTTTGTATCAGTAAAAGATCCGTCCAAAGATATGTTAGATAAGAAATTTCTCGCTGTCAATCGTCTTAAACACTTTCTGCGCTGATTTTTCATGTTAGCAGCGGCCATTTTTATGAGAAATTTGACTTGTTTGCTTGTTCAGAAAATCACAATTGATGAATTTTGTGCATTGTGTTCGCAAAACGGAATGGTAATATGGTACAAATATAAACGTACAATCGATTTGACTGGGTTTCTGTCCCCAGATCTATCGACTAGACAACGGGCCGCCAGTTTGACAACCGATTCAATGAAAAGCAATTCTGTATTAATTAATCACACTCTGTTGTGTCTCAATTTTGACGTTACATAACTCAGTCCGAGTAGGGGTCCTGCATGACAGAAAGACTCGGAAATAACAAAACCATTAAATTTGACAAAAATAGACCTGTCCAAAATACCCACCATTAAATATGATATGAAGGCACTCTAAAATATCTGATATATGATTTGCTTTTAAACAGTATTTTGATCATTTCGATTTCTTTTACCTTTATTCATTTAAGAGTCAATAGATTATATGAAATTAATTTACTGTTTAACTTACTGTATCCGGATGACAATTAAGTCTCCATCCTCAGGAATAAAGGGATATCCAGATAATCTTTTTCTCTAATATCTCTAGATAAGTAGAACGCTCGCCGCCCTTGGTACGACAAGATGATAAGTCTCTGACTTCTTGGGATCCATAATTTTGTATTTGTTATATTGTTTGTTGTGGTTTGAATGTAGCACTGCGGCTCAAATTTGTAAGAGAGATGTTTCCAATGATTTTTTTAGTTTCTTTTTGAAAGAATTAACACTTGGTGCATTTACTATGTCACTTGTAAGTTTGTTCCATGTATCGACAGCCCTTAAACTAAAACTGTTTCTTCTTAGTTCTGTTCTTGATAATTGTTTCCGTAATCTAAGGCTGTGTCCTCTGATTCTGTTGAACTTTGCAGCTACCAGTAAGCTGGGAGTTGATCGTATGTCGATTTTGTTCACAATTTTAAAGACTTGAAGTATATCTGCACTTTTCCTTCTACATTCTAGAGTAGGGAGACCTAAATGTAAAAGTCTTTCTTTGCACGAAAAGTGACTCAGATTCTTGATTAATTTTGTGGCTCGTCTTCCAACATTTTCTAGCGCTATTTATTGCTCTTTGAGGTGAGGTGACCAGACTGGGCTAGCATACTCCAGGTGTGGTCTTACCAATGATTTATACAAGAGGAGAAAAATTAATTGTCTTGTCAATAAATTTAAATGATCGATAGATAACTCCAAGATTTCTGTTTGCCTTTTTAATTGTTGTCGAAATGCGGGTATCAAAATTTAGTCTATTATCTATCAGTACTCCAAGATCATTGTCTTCTTCTACATTCAAAATTGGTATATTGGTAGATCGTTTCGTTTTCATGTAGTAGGTGTTTATAGCATTCCTTTTGCCAATGAGTAGTCTCTTGCACCTTCTTTCATTAAAGTCCATATCCCATTTGATTGACCAATCACAGACATTTTTGGTTGTTTGTTGAAGACAGTCGATATCATTGGTATTTTGGATTGCTGAATATGTTTTTGTATCATCAGCAAACAACTTTTAAAAACTGCCCGACAATCAATCTCGATTTCAGACCAATCTTTCGATTAGTAAGTGTGTTGCAATGTTGGTAGTAGATAACCCGTATTCAAAAAAAATATCAATGGAAATCGCTTTAATTCCCAACACAATTTTACTTATCACTATACACGGGAGAATGTCTACTGCAAGCCAATTCTTCAACTGATTGAATGGGTTCAACGCCGTTACAACAGTATATATGTCATATCGCAGCACCTAACCATAGATTCCTAGAACTTATCACGCCAGTACTACTATAACATCCTTTCCTATCCTCTCAGTTTCTCATCCTGCATAGGTTTACGATAATTCACCCACTGATGGGACACAAATGTCGGAAAGGATATTCACTGAGGCCGGGGATAGAACCCACAAACCCCATGATAAGCCAATTCTTTAAGGAAAGGATAATTAAGTACATAAATATAGTGCAAAATCTATATCATATGTAAGTTGAATGAGGTTGGGCATATAGTTAATAGCCATGTTATGAATAATGTAGATAAACATAACATACTATATCTCTTACAAAAATTTTAAGGCTTCACTACCATGAATTTCAACTGCTAGAATTCTTTGATGACGTAACAAATAGTGTCAGTAGTGGATGAAGATGACGTTCTTTGCACGCACTTTTGGGCATTTTGCAAATAAACCATACACTCAGACAATAGCACACAAATTAGATCTTTCTGGAATGAAAAGGAACACATCTTACTTGATAAATACCTTTGTTCTAATAACTTTAGGAAGTTAAGATATATCGTAAAGTCGTAAGCAATGCCTATCATCACTCCACATGACAATTAGTCATGTACGAAACAAGGCCTCACAAGGAAATGAAGGTCTGATTCCTGACTGAGAATTACACACTCTATACAATTCTGCAAAAATCATCAATACCACTGCACTAACATTGTATCAACTACAATGTGTAAAGCATTAGATGTAGCATTATCCAATTTCATGATGAAGAACTCTAGGAGAATTACTACAGACCCATTTTTAACCTATTTAGATTTTGTTTGTTTGAATTGGGTTTTACGCCGCTTTCAACAATCTTTCAGATATATAGCGGCGGCTGGAGCACCTAACAATGGAATCCTGGTATTTCTCACACCAGTTCTACCATTACATCCTTTCCTAGCCTCCAGCTGCTATCCCACATAGGTCTACGATTATCGACCCATTGGTGAGAGACAAATAGTCGGAAAGGATGAGTGCCGCCGTCGGGAATCGAACCCAGGAGCTCTAAATTGAAAGTCCGACGCGCTATCAACTGCGCTATGACGGCGGCTTTTAACCTTTTTAGAATCGCACAAAAGACTTTGAAATGAATACAGAGAAAATAGATTTATACTTCTCGAAGAAAATAAGCTCAAGATGTCCTAGCACGTACACATATAATGACCTTCAAACTTAACCAACGACATTCAAAGAACAAGTATCCATATCATCAATCAAGTGCTTTTTTTTTAATAAACTACAAGAAAAAAGGAAAAGGCTATTATCAAAATATTGGACTACTAATGACGTGATTCAGAAAGTAGTTGTATATATCAGGAAACAGCCCCGAGCGTTGTATATCTAGATAAACCCCAAACGCGAGTCTCGATAGTTACTCTTGCTGGGTCATTTAGTTTGTTAATTAAAGGCCTGCTTAAGTCCAGTCGTTCACCTGCCATTGATCCTACCTCTTTAAGATGAAACAAAAATGAAACAAACTTTATCTTGAAGAAAATTTATAGACAAAATTTTTATGTACACTCGGTACATACCAGTAAGCTGGGAGTTGATCGTATGTCGATTTTGTTCACAATTTTAAAGACTTGAAGTATATCTGCACTTTTCCTTCTACATTCTAGAGTAGGGAGACCTAAGTGTAAAAGTCTTTCTTTGCACGAAAAGTGACTCAGATTCTTGATTAATTTTGTGGCTCGTCTTTCAACATTTTCTAGCGCTATTTAGTGCTCTTTGAGGTGAGGTGACCAGACTGGGCTAGCATACTCCAGGTGTGGTCTTACCAATGATTTATACAAGAGGAGAAAAATTAATTGTCTTGTCAATAAATTTAAATGATCGATAGATAACTCCAAGATTTCTGTTTGCCTTTTTAATTGTTGTCGAAATGCGGGTATCAAAATTTAGTCTATTATCTATCAGTACTCCAAGATCATTGTCTTCTTCTACATTCAAAATTGGTATATTGGTAGATCGTTTCGTTTTCATGTAGTAGGTGTTTATAGCATTCCTTTTGCCAATGAGTAGTCTCTTGCACCTTCTTTCATTAAAGTCCATTTCCCAATCGATTGACCAATCACAGACATTTTCGGTTGTTTGTTGAAGACAGTCGATATCATTGGTATTTTGGATTGCTGAATATGTTTTTGTATCATCAGCAAACAACTTTTAAAAACTGCCCGACAATCAATCTCGATTTCAGACCAATCTTTCGATTAGTAAGTGTGTTGCAATGTTGGTAGTAGATAACCCGTATTCAAAAAAAATATCAATGGAAATCGCTTTAATTCCCAACACAATTTTACTTATCACTATACACGGGAGAATGTCTACTGCAAGCCAATTCTTCAACTGATTGAATGGGTTCAACGCCGTTACAACAGTATATATGTCATATCGCAGCACCTAACCATAGATTCCTAGAACTTATCACGCCAGTACTACTATAACATCCTTTCCTATCCTCTCAGTTTCTCATCCTGCATAGGTTTACGATAATTCACCCACTGATGGGACACAAATGTCGGAAAAGATATTCACTGAGGCCGGGGATAGAACCCACAAACCCCATGATAAGCCAATTCTTTAAGGAAAGGATAATTAAGTACATAAATATAGTGCAAAATCTATATCATATGTAAGTTGAATGAGGTTGGGCATATAGTTAATAGCCATGTTATGAATAATGTAGATAAACATAACATACTATATCTCTTACAAAAATTTTAAGGCTTCACTACCATGAATTTCAACTGCTAGAATTCTTTGATGACGTAACAAATAGTGTCAGTAGTGGATGAAGATGACGTTCTTTGCACGCACTTTTGGGCATTTTGCAAATAAACCATACACTCAGACAATAGCACACAAATTAGATCTTTCTGGAATGAAAAGGAACACATCTTACTTGATAAATACCTTTGTTCTAATAACGTTAGGAAGTTAAGATATATCGTAAAGTCGTAAGCAATGCCTATCATCACTCCACATGACAATTAGTCATGTACGAAACAAGGCCTCACAAAGAAATGAAGGTCTGATTCCTGACTGAGAATTACACACTCTATACAATTCTGCTAAAATCATCAATACCACTGCACTAACATTGTATCAACTACAATGTGTAAAGCATTAGATGTAGCATTATCCAATTTCATGATGAAGAACTCTAGGAGAATTACCACAGACCCATTTTTAACCTATTTAGATTTTGTTTGTTTGAATTGGGTTTTACGCCGCTTTCAACAATCTTTCAGATTTATAGCGGCGGCTGGAGCACCTAACAATGGAATCCTGGTATTTCTCACACCAGTTCTACCATTACATCCTTTCCTAGCCTCCAGCTGCTATCCCACATAGGTCTACGATTATCGACCCATTGGTGAGAGACAAATAGTCGGAAAGGATGAGTGCCGCCGTCGGGAATCGAACCCAGGAGCTCTAAATTGAAAGTCCGACGCGCTATCAACTGCGCTATGACGGCGGCTTTTAACCTTTTTAGAATCGCACAAAAGACTTTGAAATGAATACAGAGAAAATAGATTTATACTTCTCGAAGAAAATAAGCTCAAGATGTCCTAGCACGTACACATAAAATGACCTTCAAACTTAAGAAGAAAATTTATAGACAAAATTTTTATGTACACTCGGTACATACAAAAAAGAAGCGGCAAATTTTGAAAATGTGCAGAAAAAGATCCTGCATATCATTAAAAAGAAAGATTATACTCAGTTATTAAAAAGACTTGGACTTCCAATCGCAGAATATAGAATGAATCGATATGTCACCACAAAAGTATTTAAAATTAAAAGAAACCAGAGACATAAATGTTATTCTATGTCTTTGTAAAAACATAGAGTAGAAAACATTCGCTGCTCCCAATTGACAAATGTAAAATACTACAGGACAAGATTAACAAATATAACAAATGTTACATTAAAAGAGCAATTCTAGAACAACCATATGGAAGTTCAAATTTACGATAGAAAATTGCAAACTACAAATGTCGGATTTTAATAAATAGCAGAGCTGTAAATAATCTTAAAATCATACTAAATAACTTCTGGAAGAAAGAAACATAAATGTGTACCCGAATGTCATTGGCCGTAGGCGCGTACAAGAAATAATTATCCTCGAAGAAAAGGATCCTAGAACCATGAAGGTTTCTAGTCACAGGTACGATGGCATCATTTACAGACAATAATCGCGTAAGAGGCGAAGATTGGTCTAAGTACATACAGTGCCATGTCACCACATTTCAGGTATTTAATAATCATGCAGTATTGTACATAACATTGGCAAGTTCCCAGTGAGAACTTCTTGAAAAAAAAAGAAAAAAAAAAAGAAAGAAAAACGAAATCAATAACCAAGAACAGAAATTCGAAAAGAAAAAAAAATAGCCTGGTAGATCAACGGAACGGCTTACCAAAGCATGAAATCTTGTCATCAAGTATAAATTCTTTCTAGTCACAGATAAATAAACAATGGGCAAACATATCTGACATAATTACTCCGTTTCTACACTCAAGCACAAAAGGAGGTATCGTTTTTTTTTCATGTTACAGATTTTAATCATCTTTATTACCTCTCATTTATTATTTGAATACAAAATTCTGAAAAGTCCCTTTTTCGAAATTCAAAGGTCGTTTATAAAAACGAACCACGGTATTTCCCTAAAAGCTTATGTTAACTTTTAATATATTTTTAGATTGCGCATAGATAGTTACAATGTATATTTGGACATCCATGTAGTGCAAATAGCCGTTGAAATAACGCTTTCAGTTTAAATCATAAGGGATTGTGACTCTCAGCAATTCTGTAAATATCAGTCAAAAACTGTCGTAAGAGTCAATATATTGATATAGAGACTTATAAATGTACCGTATTTTCACTACCCATTTGATTCGGCATAATTCAGGACGTTGGTTGTTTCCCTTGTCATTTCTGTTAAAATCAGTGTCAATAACCGAATGCCGTGATTTTTGAAAATAACGTGGATTTCCGCTGAAACATTCCTAGATAACCAGTGTGTTGCTTTTGGAGCTCGGATAATAATCCATAAGTGTGGTATTATAATATTAAAGAAAGATGATATTAACACAATACGTGCATAACATTCATACTTTAATTAACGGACTGGCTGGACCGCGTCTGGGTCTCACATATACAGAATATATAGACATGCGAACAAACCAATATATACATGTATGTACAATATGTTACATCCCCTTTGTTTATAAAAATATAATATAAAATCTGCATAAAGGGTACTGCATCAGTGAATGGAACAAAGTATCAGATTACATAAGTGGCGTTTCCCACTCATCCTGTGAGTATATCGGTGTAGTTTAACATGTCGGCCAGACCTTGTCACTTAATTAGGTGTCTTATTAATCATGATGCTAGGTGATGATACAGAGGGTGGGGTTTCGTTAGGGGTTGTCTGAATGGTTGTATTGCCGTTAATTGAATTAGGTCGTGACACGGTTATGTTAATGAAAACTGGGTAACGCCTATATGTCGCACCGTCTGAGGTCTGGATATCGTACGATCTATCAGTGTTTTGTTGTAATACTTTCGTACGTCCTCAATTATCATAAGGGGATTTTTGAAACACAAACGAGCTCATCTGGCTCAATTGTTGAGAGATTTTCGTTTTCTGATCAAAGTAAAATTTCGATTTTTTTTCGCAGCATATTCTCGCGAGCTTTTGTGATATTGACCAGTGTAGGCGTTAAATGTTTGTTTGTTGATGGTAGAACCGAACGTAAGCGTCTTACCAATATAATTGTGCCGGGGAGTAGCCACATGGCAACGGTGTATTTCGGTACTCAAGTAGAGGAAGATAGGGATCGCAATTAGTATCCTTAGCTTTCCTGAGAATCCGCTTTGCATGTTTGACACAGATTTCATTCAAACCATTTGAACTTTGGCGATTTAAACTAGATGTCACGTGTGAGCAAAATGCAAATCACTTGAGAATTTCGAGAATTCAGCAGACGTGAATTGGGCTTCATTGTCTGATTTTAGCTGTTCGGGTATGCCAAATCGACTAAAGTGAACCTTTTATTTGCGAACTACAGAAACCCTTTTTTTGTAGTTGGCAATAAGTCTATTTCGAAATGTCGACAATATGCATCAACTGTGATGAGATATTGCCGATTTTCAAAAGCAAGCAAGTCACACGAAATATTTTGCAAAGGTCGAAGAAGTATGTCCTGTGACAATCAGGGTTCCTTTGCATTTTTGGAGCGATATTTTTCACAAACGGGGCATGACATAGTCTGTTAACTCTTTGCTCATTCCTGGCAAAAACATAATATCACGCGCTTGGCGTGTAGCCTGGTTCAACATTGATGTCTGTTAACGTGTACAGCTTTGACCATATCTGTATATGATAATTTTGGTATTACTATCTTTTGACTTTTGAATACAAGTCCGTCTTCGAATGACAATTTGTCTCTATGATCCCAATATTCAATGACTGATTTCGGACAGTTTTTGCGAAGTTCAGGCCACCCATTTGCAATAACCTGAAGCAAAATTTGAAAATTGTTTATCATTTTGTGAAGCATCGCTTATTTTTTTCCCCGAGCATTTGGTCGCTTATCGGCAATTGTCTGAGTACAGTATGTACATGGGTGTCTAAACAATCAAACATGTCTCAATAAGTTTTCGACTCAAAAGTTTCTGCTAAGAGCATCGCCTAAGGAAATATTGATACCATTTTTATGTATCACTTCAATGTCAAACGGTTGAAGTTGTAACAACATTCGTTGAAGCCTCGGTGGAGCTATACAAGGGGGCTTTTTCATAATTGAAGATAATGGCTTAAAATCGCTTTCGATCGTCGATCGTTTGCCATAAATATATTGTTTAAATCTTAGACACGCGTAGAGTATAGCTAGCAACCGTCTTGTAGGCATACGCATCCGATGCCTTTCGAAGTAGCATCCACTTGCAAGATGACGGGTTTAGCGGGGTCGAAGTATGACAAAACTGGTGGTTGGGTAATTATTTGTTTAACTTTGTGAAATGCTTTATCTTGCTCAGGTCTCCAGTGAATTCGGTGTCTTTTCTAAAGAACAAACGCGTAGGGCCATGTGAGCATACCTAATATGGTTTAAATGTCTTATCAAGACTCCGGATTTTCATATTCAAAATCGCGGATAATTTGTCCTTGTCTATGGATAAACCCCTGTCCGTGATCACATGACCAAAATATTTGACCCGTTTTTGTCTGATTACAGTCCTTTTGGGATTGAACTTTAACCCCTTTTTACCTTGCAAGAATAAGCAAGTTTCTTAGATTTTTATCATGTTCACTCTCAGTTTTCCCACAGACAATTATGTCATCTACTATACAGGTTTATCCGTTTAATCCTTCCAAAATTTCGTCCATTTTACGATTATAGATTTCCTGGAAATTTTTTAACCCATCGGAAGCCGATGATATCTAAATCTCTTGAATAGCGTCGCAAAAGTCGTTAGACGATTCTTCGGTTAACTGGCAAGAATAGTAGCCTTTTGTTGCGTGTAGCACACTAAAACACTTTGCGACAGTAAGTTTATCCGTGATGTCGTCTTTTGTTCTCATCAGGTGAGACGGCCGCTGAATACAACCGTTAAAAGCTTTTGAATCTATGCAAATGCATATTTTCCCATTTGGATTTTCGACGCAGACCAGCGCGTTTACCCATTCGGTCGGTTCCTATACTTTCGCGATGATGCCTTTACTTTCCATTGAATCAAGCTCAGATTTTAACTACTCCTACAGCGCGTGAGGTACTTTTCTCGCGGCGCATACTACATGTTTAGCATTATCATTCAACCTGATAGAACATTGAAATCGCGAAGTAAGGGCTCTGATTCCGTTTCCATGTTTAGCAAAACGGGTGCCCTTTCCTGATCAACAATGTAAAAGTTAGCCTGCGTAGACCTATCCCCATATTTATATTCCAGTGGCATTTTACCTAGAACAGTCAAGGTGTCTCCGCCATATGACCTTAATCTCGAGTCGGGGGGTAACATAGGGGCATTTAATTTCAATTGATTTTTAAGATCGACTGGTAGAATATTAACCTGGCTGCCTGTATCAATTTTAGCATCAATGGTATTGCGAATTGAAATGTTGACAAGTGCAAGGTATGAACGATAAGAAGAACCACCTACCGTATACATATAGAAGTCCTCACTACAGTCCGAATGCTCAACTAAATTTACACTGTTCTCAATTTGAGACTTGCATATTTTGGCAAAGTGATTAAGTTATGAACATTTATTGCAGTTTTTGCACATCGTCGGGCCGTCTTTTTTGTCGTGTTTCTGATGTCCTCACAGAGTACAAGTCCCCTTTTCTTTGTTGAGGTAAGATTGTGACTATGCGTTTCATGTCGTCGGCGTCGGCGGGGTCGTCCTGGCCATTTCGCTTGTACAGCGTCGACGTCTTTCTCGTTCCGCATAGCGTCCATTTGCCTCTTATTGAACTCGTACGTCTGAACAATTTGCTTAGCACTGTCCATTTTTAAATCCTTGTCCTTTTCGATTATCTTCTCTCTTACACGATCAGACTTGCAACCGAGTACGATTCTGTTCCTTATAATCTCCGCCTCTTTGTTTTCAAAATCACATTCTTTTCTTAGGCGGCAATTGTAAGTCGTGCGATCAATTCGTCGATCGTATCGTCATTCTGTAGTTCGTGATAAAACATATGTGGCGAAAAACGGATTTGCTTTTTAGTTGTACAAACTCCTTGAATTTATTGTGCAGAATTTGAGGATTATTACTATCGTACTCGCTCAAGTCCCATGATTCGTGGATCGTCCTGCCTCTGTCGCCAACCCATAATAAGTAAGCGCATTGTTCCTTTGGACTCTTTCCTTTCAATGGATCGTCGAACATGAGTTTGCAATGATTCTGAAATTTATTCCACTTGTCTGGCGTGTTTACTGAGTTCCAGTTCATTGCCAGGTTTGGAAGAGCATCCGAGGCTGCCATTTTCCACTCTGTTATTGTCCAAAAACAAAACTGTGACAATGTCCAAGGATGTCTAACTCGAATTGTAAACAGATTTTAACCACCCGAAATCTATCCCACTTCTGACACCATGTTTCTTTTGGAGCTCGGATAATTATCCACAAAAATGGTGTTATAATATTGAAGGAAGATGTCATCAACACAATACGTGCATAACATTCATACTTTAATTAACGGACTGGCTGGACCACGTCTGGGTCTCACATATACAGAATATATAAACATGCGCACTAAACAATTTATACATGTATGTACAATATGTAACACACAATAAGCAACTTTCATCCTATCAGATAACTGTGAAGATTCATCCTATTAGATAACTGTGAAGATATTATTAGAATCATATTTAAGCACCGAACGGCCGTTTGAGCCTTTATTATGGCAATTAGGATTTTTTCTTATCTAGGATTTAGAAACATCGATACTCCCTTAGATTAAAATTGAAAGCTTACCATCTGTCCGGTTATAGTAATAAACAGAGTATATAATTCCTTAAAACACGTATAGAATTAATCAGTCGTTTTTATGAAATATCCATTGTGTATTTTAAATGCAATCGTTGAAAAAAAAGACCCGATAACTAATCTTATGCTGAGGCCAATTTTGGGTTTCCTGCATATAATAAATACAGAAAATCAGTTTTTAATTTTTCTTTCAAAATTCGTGGAAACATACCTATCTAATACAAGATAAAACCAATTTACACACGCATAAAAATAGTTTGGGAAGTGTATTTCTTTATTCACCGAAATACAGTATAGAATTACATAAACGTGCTTTCGGACCCGAATTTTGGTATTTGTTAAAGAATACCCATCTTACATACAGAGTACAAAATCAATCAAGTTTATACTCAGAAGAATTTGTTTTGTACCCGATTTTTTTTATTTTAAGAACGTACATAGAGAGTACGCATTCAAGATGAATTGGCCTAAATATATTTTTAAATCATTTTTGAACGTGTTTTTCGGTATTTACTGAAACAAACCTTTCATAAGTAGAAGGTAAAACATAATACCGAATTTACCGAAATACGCTATAATTAATTTCGGAAGTGTATTTCGGCATTCGTAGATTGATACCAATCATATTTAGAGAGGGACCAAGCCGAAATACACTTTATGGATATTATTGGAATTTTATATACCTAAATATGCCAAAATAGCTTGTATAGAGAAGTCAAGATCATGCCGATTTTACCGAAATACAAAACAATTGTTCGATTTGTTCTTGTACTATCTTGTGATTTGATAGTTTCAAATACAGAAAAACACTTCCCAAACTATTTTTACGCGTATTTCTATAAATTGGTTGATCTTGTAATCTCTATATTAGATAGGTATGTTTCCACGAATTTTGAAAGAAACTTTCAAAACTGATTTTCTGTATTTATTATATGCAGGAAATCAAAAATTGGTCTAAGCATAAGATTAGTTTACATCTACCCGAAAATTGTCGAAATGTGGTGAATTTGTTGGTATTTCGGTTTATTTCGGTGTATTTCGGCATATTTCGGTGTATTTCGGTATTCATGCGTATGTCGGTATTTCCACGCACCCTACTAATCGAGTTGTTCTTTCTCGTCTCTTGCGAGAATTAACGATAACGTTGTTTTTATGTCGGAAGGAAAGTGACATTTTCTGAATATTTTTTACTGTCAGGTGTCATACATCAAACCTTCAACATTGATCTGAATGTAATGGACCCGACCACGTCGGGTTCGAACCGCGTGGTCAGGGTCAACATGATGGAGGGTGTGGGAGCTCGGGTAATCCGAGGACCAGACTGGAAATGGGGCAAACAGGATGGTGGGGAAGGCCACATTGGAACTGTCAGAAACTTCGAGAGCCCCGAGGAGGTAGTTGTAGTATGGGACAATGGCACTGCAGCCAATTATAGATGTGCAGGAGCGTATGATTTGCGAATATTGGACAGTGCTCCAACAGGTAAACAGAAAAAATCATCAAGAACTGTCAAAGTTCTATCCCTCCTATCGACTTTTAGTTGAAAGAGCCAATGTAAAAAACTGAGATCGCTCATAACCGAAACAGCCTTTGATTCAGTCAAAATTGCCCCAAACCATTCATTACATTTAGTAAGAACAGCACAAACCTCATACTTGGTATGATTTTTATGTTGCAAAATGTCAATTTGGCTGACATTTTGTCATTGCGTGGGTGTGTTCAGGGTGAGTGAAATGGTGTATGCACAGCATGGTAGTCTGTTACCAACATGATTCGAATATATAATATAGGTTATTAAATGTGCCATGAGGACTTTTTCAACTATGAAGAGATTGTTTGAACAATTGCCCTTCTCTAGAAAAAGTAAAAAATCACTATCTTTTATAAAATACCTGGTTCATTTTCAAATATTGCCTCTTGAAAAGAACCGTTAAATTCCCTGTTTAAAATTTAAAAAGTGTTCGATAGCATTCCATTTAGTAGCTCTTATGTATCCAGGGTTCTCCCCAGGCCCTTATGGCGTATTGGCCCCGATACGCCTTCATAAATTTAGAGATTTTCCGATTCGCCTTCAGATCGCCGATACGCTTATATTTGTTCACCGATACAGCTTAATTTCCAGCTGAAGAAAGGGTCAAGTAAACCTTTAAAATTGGTTGCAGAAGCGTGGACACGACATGCTCTTTATCTATAATGTTGTATTCCATGTATTACATAACATCTCTATTGATAAGGCCCTTACACTCTTACTAGTTGGTGATTATTGATTTTTTTCTCGCGTTTGCCACTGGTACCTGGCTATCAGTCAGATTAATTGGGTCAGTTTTTTCATACATTTATCGCTGAACACATACCCTTTTTGCGATCGTTTTTCCTTACGAGAATTTGCCAAAATAATAAAGACAGATTTGTATAGAAGCCATCCTAGTTATACCTATTTCTTTTTTCAACTCAGTTTAATAATAAAACACATGAATCTTCTGGATTAACTCCATTTATTTTTTATCCAACATGGAGGGTATTATCTCAAACATTCGTTCCCTGGTTTGTTCAACCAATTTTTTCAATAAATTTGTTTTAAAAGTTTGATGAAAATATTATTATACTTTTAGTAATCATCTAATGATATCTCACCCTCTCATGTTTTTTGCCCAAAAAGAAATATTGCCCCCATAAAAATCAAAGTGCTGAAAGCACTTCAAGAAAAGAATGCCTTAGACCAATAAGTAATGGTTTAATAATTATTTTGAATCGGGAGAAGATAATTCACTCTATAATCCTCTTGAAAATCAAAGTGCTGAAATCACTTAAAGAAGAGAAGAGTAAAGACACTTGTTTAATAGATTTGATCAAGATTCATGTTATAATTTGAGAATTAAGGTTAAGATTGGACACTGCTGATATATTAAACATTTTTTATTACCTTATTGAAATCAAAGAGCTGAAGTACTGTTAGAAGAATAGTTATAGTGTCAGACAGCCAAAGGCTTCTGAATGGGTAAATAATGAGCATTTCAATTTTAACACAGAGAATCTAATGGATCTCTTCAAGATGCAAAATTTGAAAATGAAACCAGGTATATCATACAGGAACCTTATAAATACATTTTTGAAATTACTGATAATAATTTCTATTTTTTTCTGATGAAAGGCATTTTTTTTTTCAATCCAACACTCCATGCTTTTTATAAAGACTCCTCAAGGATATGATTTTTAGACAGACTTTATAAAATGGCCAAGCATGAAAAGCTAATCCTATCTAATAGACAGGCAATTGACACTTTTTTTTAACTCATTCTTTTGAGACTTTTGGGTATATTCTTTCATTATCTTTCCTTTTCACACCCTTTTTTATCGGACAATTTAGTGCCCTTTCTAACAAATAGGATAGTTAAAATAAACTGAGTAATGTCACAATTAGTCGGAATCAAAATAAGCCTCAGAGTAAATAAATCAACTCAAAAGTTGAAGAATATTATTCAAGAATAACTCTCATTAAAAAAAACAAGATGTCAATAATCAAGCTAAAAAGCACTTTTAATGACCTTTATTATGTATAGTCATACCAAGATGTTACAGACAACACTTTGCACATTTGCCATTACGCCTTCAAAAATTTCTGGGGAGAACCCTGGTATCCGACACTAGAACTATTCTTCAAACAGTACTTTTAGCTCTTTGATTTTAGTAAGTTAAATAATTGAGAATAATTAGAACATCAACAGTGTCTTATCGAATTACGGACGTTTCGTACCATAACAATTTCGTACCATGGTATTGGTCATTTCGTACCATGGTATTGGTTGTTTCGTACCATGTTTAGAAAAAAATCTTAGATTATTTGAATAGTAAAATAACGCTTTCAACATTGGCAAACGAAGAGTTGATGATATAGTATTAGCGTATCAGCACATTACTTTTTTTCTAACAGGGGGATTGTGCTGGTTAGAAGAAAATTAGTAGGGAATCAGAACTGTCAATATTGTATCATAGTTAACCAAATAATTTGACAAAGTAACCATTAGTCAATTGCCACACAACGATACTTAAGGCAGGTCCAAATATAAAGAAATTTACAGACCAAAATTTCATGAGGACGTAATTTTTTTAAATATTTGTCTTTTGGAGAAGAAAACATTGTGATAATTATTGCTTGTCTCCAGCAATGTTTTCCTAAGTATTTTTCTTGATGGGTGTAAAAAAGTGGGACAGTCAAATGAAAGGCAAATACCAATCTAATCATAATTAAGCAACCAACAATCATTCACCTTCCACAATTAGATCTTAAATGATCTTACCTAACATGTCGCAAACAATGACAAACAATCTAATTATAAAATTCTCTGAACCTGATTGAGTGTTTTTTTGTGGTACGAGATGGTACTAAATGACTAATTATTTGGTACGAAATGGCCAACGCATGGTACGAACTAACCATTGTATGGTACGAAATAACCATAGAAATTATGGTACAAAATGGTTATTGTAAGAAATGACTGTATACCGTCTTATCTGAAACCTGATTTTCAAATTATTACATTTATCCTGATCAAATTTATAAAATAAAGTCTCCCTACGTTTCTCATCTCTTCAAGTGATTTTGGCAATTTGATTTTCAAAAGAGGTTGTTGTTTTCAAAATATCACAGTGCACTATCATTTCCCTGAAATCATAATAATGATTGAAACGTTACTTTGAATAAAATTAATCCCAATTAATAAACCAATTTGCCAAAGACATTCTCCAGGGCTCTGCAGAGTGGGCCACTCAGGAGAAGAAGTCGCCTGGTTTCATAAAACTTCGCCTGAGTTGCTGATCAAAGTCAAAGTCACCTGGAAAATACGTTATGATAGGCAATAATCGCATTTTGCCAAGAGGATATCAAATCAGGGGACAGTAAATCAAGCATACAACTGCTGGCCTTTTGATTGTAAATCAAGTGTGTATTGATAGACAACATGCTTGCTTTATTCGCACCTCAGCTGACTGGATGGCTGCAAGACCTTGTAAACTGTCGGCATTATGGGAACTTTTTGATACCAAACCCTTTACTTCTTAAGGTTCAATTATTTTAGTGGCACATTATTTTTATCTTATCCAGGGCTCCGGAAATTTGGAAATTAAAATCGGTCTGGGACAATGCCCAGCCCTCTCCCGCGTCAAAAAAAGACCCCCCCTCCCTTCCGCCTCAGAAACGAATACCCCTGCCTTTTTTCACCTTTCCCATACATAAAAGGGTTCATCATTCATTCAGTAGTTGCCTTCTTTTTCAAATTTTCCAAAGATTATTATTATCTTCAACAACTGGAAGATAGATAAAAGCAACTGACAGATTCTACTTTCATTTTGTTTTCGAAAATTCTGCTGTGTATAAATTGCGATTCCAGCAGTCCATGAAATTCCAATATATTGTGAAATTAGATAGACAAATGAATTACATTATTTAAATTTCCGTGTTTTTGGAATATAAGCTAGTTATTGAAGGTTCTGTTAATTTGACACAGTCATAGCAATTTTCTCTCAACCGAGCCTCTGTTGATAGAAAAACACAGCTGACATCAAAAAAATGTCTGGTCATTCCATTCTACTCCATGGGATGGTAGGGTCGTGACATACATCAAAAGGACCGACAAGACAAGCTCGAGTAGGTCGCCCACGTGTTGCACTAGAATTCGTGCACAAATCTCGCTCATTTATTAATTGTAGTTGATTTGCGATTTATTATTGGGACGTTTTCCACCCCTGAAGTATGATTTCATGATTCGTTATTTCCTTAATTTTATTGACAGAACCAGCCATGTTATTAAGCAGTCGTTTTTATTTATATTCAAATTTCTGCATTCTGCTGATTTCCACTTGTTGTTTGAATTCTATCGGCCTCGATTCTTACCGTGAATGAAATACCATAAAACATATATAAACGAAGTGACTTTGTTATACAAATTTCCAAAACCGATCTCACGGGCTTACTTGTGATAAATTAATTTCATAATAGTGTTGTGCTGAGCTATTCTGACTTTATACGAACGGCAACTGAAGTCTGTTCATGTCTCGATTTATATACGCATCCCATAGGCTATTATAGTAAAAGAAATTTGTTTCACAAGTAACGGCAATTTAAATTGACACAGTATTAGATGTCCATTTTAATAAGACCTCGAAGTGTGTTGTCAAACCGATTCTCTATTGCAAACTCGATACCCGAAGTTTGGTCAATCATGAAACTGTGGCTACTTGGACACTCGACTGGCCGGCTGTTAAACTAGTAATCGATTTTGGCACTTTTGTTAATCGCTTAATCTGCAGGTAGCGTGTGAAACCCTTGAATTATTTCAGTTTGAAGTGGATTTTGATAGATAGTGGGCGTGTTTATCAATATTTCAACATGAAATTTCATGAAAATTTTGGACCGATTTTGGTGTTTTTTGGGGGGATTTTAATCGGTGTGGCAATTCAAAATTCAGTCCCGCCCGACAATTTATCGGATTTCCGGAGCCCTGATCTTACCAATATATGAGATTTGTTGCATACTTTCAAGCAGCAAGAAATAAAATTAATCAATAAAAAAATAAAATCTGGGTAATAAAGACTGGTTTTTCTGTAAAACTTAATGGAGAACAAAAATTTTTTTCAATGAAATCCTTGGACTCTAGTTATCTACTTTGATTTAACAAATATAGACAAGCTTAGACAAACAATTTACGGTCTTTTCATATGTAACATTGTTAGGATTTTATCCAGAAATTAAATTTCACTTATCTTATTTTTGGTAATGCTTATTTCCATAATGATATATGGTGAAAGCTTTGAAAATCTTTTTCACAGAAACCTTTAGATGGATTTCAACTGAATTCCACTGGATGATCCCCTGGTGACTCTTTTTTTGAATTCCATCAATTAATTTTGTTTGTATAAAACATAGCTTTTATGGTCATGGCTGATGTCCATGTATGGTATGCAGTAAATTTTTTAAAAAAAAATGTTAATACCTTTTCATCTGGCTCAGAAAATGAAATGACTTTTGTATAACAATGAAACTTTTGAAATGTTAAAAGATTTCATTGACAAGTTTTATTTTCCACACATGGTGAATATGGTTCTGTTTATATTGAATTCCTGAAAACACCATTTTCTTAATCAGTACAATCAGGCCTGTGGAGCCATACAGGCGCTTAAGCTCCTCTTGTTTAGTATGTTACTTAGAGTAATGTCCTTAGGGCCCTAAATAGATCTATTCCGGGATCCAAAATTAAATCAAAATTGAGTAAGTTAAAAAAAATTTATTATTCCTAACTACAAAGCATAGGACAATTAATTTGGAATGTTGCATACCCAGATAGTAATCTATAAATTTTCTTTGAATTATCCCCCCTGAGCATTGGCTAAGCGGTTCTTATTTGGGAAAAATGCTCAATAAGAGCAAGTTCAAAAGTCTTCTCCTCCTAAACTACGAGGCATAGGGCATTTACATTTGTTATTTACCATAACCAGACAGTTTTGTACTAACTTTCTAAAAACTATACCAATGGGGTAAGAAACAGATTCAAATATTACTGTTAAAATTATTTGGCTGCAGTTGCAAATTCTTAATACCAGAAAGTCCTTTAACTAGCAGATGAATAAGGTGAGGGATTTAGGACTCATGGTCCTCTTGTTTGCCATCTGGTTCAATTGAGGTAAAGCATTTTGCCATGAGATGGAATGATAATAGAATTATATTTGAAAATCTTATTTGTTAGCAACAAAATAGCAACGAATGTGATTAGGGATTAAGAGGGTGCCTAGGTTAACATGGGTTGGTCTGATGAGTCTATATTGCTTTTTGGATTTGGATACTTTTTGATTTAAGAGATGAAAGAGAATATTTTTTGTTTTCATGGAGGTATGAACCGAAAAAACTAATCACACTGTATGAATGCGCTGATTCATACATAAGCGTGATTAGGTTTTTTGGTTCATACCTCCATGAAAACAAAAAATTCGTCAATTCTTATGATTTGATAGCATCGAGCAAAAAAAGCATAATCTGTAACTTTTTTGTATAGGACTATTTTGTTTGGAAGCATACAAAATAGTTGCGTGCTCAAAATTTTGTTCATAGAGTTATGAATAAATTTTTTTGACCAATCAGAAAGCCCGTTTTTGATAGACGAAACTAAAAATTAAATAATTACAGGTATAAAGCATGACGGGACAATGTGTGATACTTGTCGACAGCAACCGATATTTGGTATTAGATGGAAGTGTGCTGAATGTACAAACTATGATTTGTGTTCTGTCTGTTATCATGCAGATAAACATAATATGCGACACAGGTTTTACAGGATGACCACACCTGGCAGTGAGAGGTGGGTCTTGTTTATAGCTTAAACCATTACTAGCTGACAGAGTTTTAGACTTGTCCAAATTGAAAGAAGTTGCAGGCAACAACTTAAAGTCTATTTTAAAATTTTTTGACTTTCAGGGAAGAAAACATTATGGTAATACTTTCTTCATTTTCCACAATGTTTAATAAGGAATTTTAAAAAAAATTGTGTGGGAAAGGGCTAAATGGCCACACATGTTCTTTACCCATTCCCACACAACAAAGTTTTAGACTGGTTCAAATTGAAAGAAGCTGCAGACAACAATTTCAAGTTGGCGGAATTTTAGTTTTTCCCATCTTTTAGGATAGAAAACATTGTTGATAATGAAGAAATTGCTTTATACAAGCAATTTCTTCATTTTCCACAATGTTTTCCCAGGCTATTTTCTTTAGAAGCATAAAAAGGAGGGCTTGTGTGGGAATGGGTTAAAGATAACACTTATTACTCACTAAATTTACAGATTGCTTGCCGCATCCACTTACCTCTTTCACACTGCTGGTAAATGCCAATTAACCCATTACCACTTGATGGAATTTTAGACCGGTCCACATTCAGAGGTTGCAGACAACAATTTTAAGTTGATGAAATTTTTAAAATCTCTGTCTTTTGGGGTAGAAACATTGTGGTCAATGAAGAAATTGCTTTAAACAAGCAATTTCTTCATTATCCACAATGTTTTCCAAAAGTTTTTATATTGAGTGTTGTTTAAAGGTGTCACTATGTGGGAATGGGTTAAAATGTCACATTACTGTATCAGTCATTGTTTTTTTAAATAATACCATATCAGTCTTTGATTTTTATGAATTAAACAATTTTGTAGAGTACTAATGGAACCACGGAGAAAAAGTAAGAAGATAACTGTTCGAGGTATATTCCCTGGGGCCAGAGTCATTCGAGGGGTAGACTGGCAATGGGAAGATCAAGATGGTGGGAATGGAAGACGAGGCAAAGTTACAGAAATACAGGTATGAAAATAATTTATATTACACACTGAATATAAAAAATGACTCAAATGACTGCTGATTTGATTTTAGCTTGCCTAAGCACAAAATGCAAAGTGAGGTACTGTATCTGCCCTGAAATTAGCTTTACCATGATACAACTATTTTGTCAAGCCCGCTTGTGGTGAGCAAGACAAAGTTGTCACTATGACAAGAAAGTGTATGTGTGTTAGTCCGTTAGTTAGTCCATTAGTCTGTCCGAATTTGTCCTGACAATTTCTCCTATATTTATGGATGGATTTCGAAATAACTTGGCATAATTATTCTCCATCATGAATAGATGTGCCATTTGAAAGAATTTTTTGGATAGTTGTAATGTCAAGGTCACAGCTCAAGGTCAAACACAAAAATTGTGTTTGTCCTGACAATTTCTCCTACAATTATGGATGAATTGTGTTTGTCCTGACAATTTCTCCTACAATTATGAATGGATTTCAAAATAAACTGGCACAATTATGCTCCATCATGAGTAGATGTACCATTTGAAATAATTTTCTGGATAGTTCTGATGTCAAGGTCACAGCTCAAGGTCAAACACTAAAATTGTGTTTGTCCTGACAATTACTCCTACAATTATGGATGGATTTCAAAATAAATTGGCACACTTATTCTCCATTATGAGTAGATGTGCCATTTGAAATAATTTTCTAGATAGCTTGAAGTTGAAGATCAAACACTAAAATTGTGCTTGTACGGAGCATGATACCTACAAAACTTTGCGGGCTCTACAGCAGTTGTCCTGGGACGACCATCTAGTTTTGAAGATTTTTCAAAGTGGTGTTAAACCAATTTTAACTCATCAAAATTTTAGACTCGTCCAAATTTGAAGAACCTGCAGACAACAATTTCAAGTTGATGTAATTTCAATTTTGAGCTCCACTGGCTGAAAGCAAGCAAGCTTTTGTTATGGCGTTGTGTCTGTGCATCCGTCCGTGTGTCCGTTCATAAACTTTTACTTTAAAAATCTTCTCCTCAGAAATTACTCAACAGAATTTAACCAAATTTCACAGAAATGATCCTTTGGTGAACCTTTATCAGATTCCTTCAAAGAATTTTGATCATATGAATAACATGGCTTTAATGGGTGGGGCCAATTTCCATATATGGTGAAACCTTTAAAGATCTTCTTCTCAGAAACCAACTGATGGATTTCAACCAGAATTTACAGGAATGATCCTTGGGTGACCTGATTACTTTAAAGAATTAAGCTCAGTTGAAAAACATGGCTTACATGGGCTGGGCTTATTTCCATACATGGTGAAATCTTTAAGAATCTTCTTCTAAGAAACCAATGTATGAATTTCAGCCCAATTTCACTGAATTGATCCTTGGGTGACTCTTAGTCAGATTTTTTCAAAGAATTTTGATAGGACAGATAACATGCCTTAAATGGGTGGTGTTTATTTCCATATATAGTGAAAGCTTTAAAAATCTTATTCTCGGGTAACAGATATATTTCAAATTTCACTAGAATGATCCTTGTCTCCGTATATGACATATAGTGAAATTTTGAAAATCTAACTCTGGATAACCGCAGGATGGTTTTTAACCAAACTCCTTAGGAATGATAAGTAAATTCAGGCCGGTGGAGTGAATCAGGCGCTCAAGCGACTCTAGTTTTGTCTTTCTTGAAAGAAAACATTGTGGATAAAGAAATTCATGGATACAATCAATTTCTTCAATTTGCAAAATGTTTTCCAAAGCCTTTTTCCTAAGGGGCGTAAAAAGGAGGGATTGTGTTGAAATGGGTTAAACTCATAAAAACAAACAAACATTTAGAACAGGACATACTTTTTGGTTATCTGTTTTTATTTAAAAAAAAACCAACAATGAATTAAGTAAGTCAGGCTGATATTTTCTGTTAATTAGATATACATAATTTCTTTCATTATTTCTGCCCCAGCTTTTCTGCCCCGGCCATAGCACAGTTGGTAGTTCATCAGACTCTCAATCATGAGGTCTAGGGTTCCATCCCTGGATGCGGCAAACACCCTTTCTGACATTTGTCTCCCACCAATGGGTGGAGAATCATTAACCTAAATGGGATGAGCATCTGGGATGAGCAGTTGGATGCTTGGAAAAGATGAAGTAGTAGTACTGGTGTGAGAAATACCAGGAATCCATAGTTATGTGCTACAGCGGCTGAGATATGACTGAAGTACTGTTAAAAGTGGTATTAAACTTTATTCAAAGAAACAAATCCCTGGATTTTCTTATCTGAATTTGAATATCATGTGATATTTCAGGATTGGAGTGCTGCTAGTCCTAGAAGTGCTGCCTATGTGTTATGGGATAATGTTGCAAAGAACTTGTATAGGGTTGGCTTTGAGGGAATGGTAAGTTATTTTGTTACGGAGGCTTGACAACTAAAGATCAGTTCCAGGTACTAAGGATTGGACTTGTTCAAATTGAGAAAGGTTTTTTATGACAATGTGCTTTAGTTGTGAATTAACCCTTTCCTATACAAACCCAGGATTTTACATTACTGTGATTTTATACTTGAGAAAACATTGTGGGAAAAGAAGAAATTGCTTGTCACAAACAAATTTTCCTTTTCCCACAATATTTTGTACCTTATAAGATGGTTTCATTTCAAATTGCATCCAACTGACTGCATCGATGGCTGAGTGGTATAGGTGCTTGACTCTTGATCTGAAGGTCACAGTTTGAGCCCCACTGTCACCAAGGTTCGTTCATAGGCAAGAAACTTAATAGCTAGCCTCAGTATACCCATCTTTAGAATGGGGTAACAGTTAGTTTAAGCCATTACCTCTCTTTCAGTGATGTGTGATTTCAGTGATTGTGAGCCTTCATAATAGAACTAAAATCGATTTGTATAAACTGAATTGCATCCAATTTTCATTGTTGGCTGCAACCTCTTTCAATTTGGACCAGTGTGAAATTTAAGAAATAGGAAAGGGTTAAAAGAATGTCATAGGCTAGAAACTTGATCTGCCTGGCCATGCCCACTGATTCTGACAGGAAGTTCCACTTCCATATTAAACATTGTTTTAAGTAAAATTATTTGTTGATAACCTAAATGTCATTACTGCAGCTTATTCTGTCCTAACTATAGCTTCAATAAGCTGAACTTTAGACGTTTAGGTAGCCAAACAAACAAAAATGCTCTACATAAATGTTGGACGATGTCTGAGTTCAAAGTTTATTTACAGTCATTGAATCATTTGATTGGTCAATTGATTGACAGCTGTAATCAATTCTTGTTGGTGGAGAAAAAGCTAAATTTTAAAATGTTAAGAAAACTTCTGATACAAAATAGAAATGATATGACGTAATCAATCCAATTCTACTATGAAGAGTGGGTGTAATGAAACAAGGATGAATTTACCCCAACACAGTGAACTAATTATTTTGATGAATTCACTGGTCGTTCAAATATCACATATTAGTAATTTGCTGAAGTTGAAAAACTGGCGTGTCTATCTTTGTTTGACCACAGCATAGTCTATTATAAGTTTTGGATAGAGAAGATATTCTGTTTGTTTTTCAGGCTGATCTTAAAGTTGTCACTGATGCTAAGGGTGGAACTGTTTACAGAGATCATCTTCCATTGCTTGGTAATCTTGTTAGGTTTCATTCTACGTAAAATTTGTATGTTAGTTTGCTTTTAAACCATTATTGCTTATTTAACCCATTCTGACGTTATAAAATTTTACACTGGTCAAAATTGACAGAGGGTTTAGATGACTAAATAAGTTGGTGTATATTGAAAAAAAAAGGTCAAATGAAGTAGGCACATTGTGAATTAAATTCGAAAATGCTTGCTACAATTAATTTTCTCCTTTTTCCTGCAATATTTTCCATAGCTTTATTCCTTTGTAGCCTAAACATGCAGGATTATGTGGTATAGGGTTAAGCTGTTATGACAGTGTTTTGAAAGGCCACGAAAAACTAAGTGTATAATTTGTTAATTAAGTATTTTGGAAAAAGTTAAAAAAGATGGATACATATAATATGTTCTATACTCATAATGAAAACAAAATTTGTGTCAGTGTTTTGTTCGGCACTGAAAAGGATTTGAATGAGTTTCTAGCTATTTCAAATGTCATAATACTTTTAAAAATCTTGGTAATTTCAATTAATTGCCATTATCTGCAATAAGTTTCATGGTATAACACACACTGTGTGGAAAAAAAGACTTAACACATTGTCATACAATAGAATTTTAGATTGGTCTTATTTTAAGGAAGTTGCAGACAATTTTTTTTTGTCTTTCTGGCTAGAAAAACTTTGTGGATAATGCAAACATTGCTTGTTACAAGCAATTTCTTCACCTTCCACATGGTTTAAAAAAAAGATATTGAGTGGAGTAAAAAAGTGGGAATGTGTGGTAATGAATTATTTTATATTGTTCATGTTTCTGAGGTTGTGTGAGTGGATTCAGTACGGATATTTTAATTATTTTTGTTGTACAGTGATTACATTTTTACATTATCTGAAGGAAAATTATGAATATTGATAGAAAGGAACTTTATTACAGGTGAGCAAGGCCCAGGTTCTAGATCTGGTCCTGGTGGCTTGGCTATTGGTGACCAGGTAAATGTAGATCTAGACTTTGAGATTGTCCAGTCATTACAGCATGGTCATGGTGGATGGGCCGATGGAATGTTTGAGGTTAGTCTGTTTAACATACACAGCATAAACCTTTTACCAGACAGCAAAATTTAAGACTGTTCCATATTCCATGAGGTTGCACATAACGAATTTTAGTTAATGAAATTAAGGAATTTTAGCTCGGCTGTTTTTGGGTTAAACCCAAGTCTTTGCTATGGCCAAGTCATTATCTGCATCCGCATCTGCGCCGTCATTGGCTGAAAACATTTTGTAATATCTCTGGTATTACAGAACGCATTCTGTTGAAAATTTGAATATATATTAATCACCAAAAGACTTTTTAGCTCACCTGAGCACGTAGTGCTCAAGTGAGCTATTGTGATCGTCTTTTGTCCGGCGTCCGTCCGTCGTGCGTCGTGCGTCGTCCGTCAACAATTTCTTTAAATGACATCTCCTCCTAAACCACTTGGCCAATTTGAACCAAATTTGGCAGAAATGTTCCTTAGGTGGTCCCCTTCAAAAATAGCTAAAAGAATTGAAATCCGTTAAAAACTCTGGTTGCCATGGCAACAAAAGTGAAATTTTAAAATAATCTTTAAAAATCTTCTCCTCCTGACCCAGAAGGCGTAGAGCCTTGATATTTTGCATGAAGCATCAGTATATTGACCTCTTTCAAAAAAGCTAAAATCATGATCCTCGGGTCCCCAGGGGCCGAGCCCCAGGGGGGTGGGGTTTATATAGAAATAAAGAACGATTTTTTAAATGACATCTCCTCTCAAACCACTGGGCCGATTTGAACCAAATTTTGCAGAAATGTTGCTTAGGTGGTCCCCTTCAAAAATAGCTAATAGAATTGAAATCTGTTAAAAACTCTGGTTGCCATGGCAACAAAAGTGAAATTTTAGAATAATCTTTAAAAATCTTCTCCTTCTGATCCAGAAGGCGTAGAGCCTTGATATTTTGCATGAAGCATCAGTATATTGACCTCTTTCAAAATAGCTAAAATCATGATCCTCGGGTCCCCAGGGGCCGAGCCCCAGGGGGGTGGGGTTTATATAGAAATAAAGAACGATTTTTTAAATGACATCTCCTCTCAAACCACTGGGCCGATTTGAACCATATTTGGCAGAAATGTTGCTTAGGTGGTCCCCTTCAAAAATAGCTAAAAGAATTGAAATCCGTTAAAAACTCTGGTTGCCATGGCAACAAAAGTGAAATTTTAAAATAATCTTTAAAAATCTTCTCCTTCTGACCCAGAAGGCGTAGAGCCTTGATATTTTGCATGAAGCATCAGTATTTTGACCTTTTTCAAAAGAGCTAAAATCATGATCCTCGGGTCCCCAGGGGCAGAGCCCCAGGGGGGTGGGGTTTACATAGAAATAAAGAACAATTTTTTAAATGACACCTCCTCCCAATTCACAAGGCCAATTTGAACCAAATTTTGCAGAAATATTCCTTAGGTGGTCCCCCTTAAATTTAGCTAAAAGAATTGAAATCCGTTAAAAACTCTGGTTGCCATGGCAACAAAAGTTAAATTTCAAAATAATCTTTAAGAATCTTCTCCTCCTGACCCAGAAGGCGTACAGCCTTGATATTTTGCATGAAGCATCAGTATATTGACCTCTTACTAAATAGCTGAAATCATGATCCTCGGGTCTCCAGGGGCAGACTCGGGGGGGGGGGGTTATAGGCATGAAGCATAAGTTCACAGATTCTTTCTTATTTCTGAAATTATAACCCATGGAAAAAGTTTCTGCTTTCAAATCGTGGCCCACTTGTTTCATGATCCTAACCTTAACATGAAATTAGACTGTTGAAAGAAAAAGAGCCTTTAACTCAGGTGAGCGCCCCAGGGCCAACGGCCCTCTTGTTTATACAAACAAAGGGAATAACTCTAAATGCATTTTTTAACAAATTATACTTTTTGACTTTAAAGAACTGATTATATGTAATATCTCTTATATGAAATTAACACATTCACTTGAAATTTTGAATATATGTTCACTCTCAAATGAGCGATCTATACCAACAAGGGGGATAACTCTGAATGTATTTTTGAACAAATTATGCCACTCTTTAGACTTAAAAGTTTTACCTGCCATCAAGTTCTTCAACAGCCAAGTGTTGACACCCATATGCCATGCCCTTGTTTCACTTTTAGGGTAGAAAACATTGTGGATAATGAAGGAATTGCTTTTAACAAGTATTATCTTCATTTTCCGCAATGATTTCCAAAGATTTCTTTCTAAGGGGCGTCCAAAAGCATCATGGTGTTTGAAGCTCACCTTAATACAGCATGCTCTTGGAAAGCTTTTGTGATACTTTATCGTCCCTTCTCAAAATTCAGTGTTAAAACTCTAAAGGTCACAGTTTTGGCTAAATCTTCCTCAAACTTAATGAAAATGTTTGTATAGGCAAGAGGGAAATTCCTATTGAATATGGTGACATTCCGACCAATATCATAAGAAAAGGGGTCTTATAGATTATTTCCTTGTTTCCACTCTACAGGTCACAATTTTAGCTCAATATTCCCCAAACTTGCTAAAAATGGTTGTATGATCATGAGGGATTGACACTTACACCAGTCCTTGGGGTCTCAAGACCTGCAAATTAAGAAGGAATGGAATAGCTCCTATGTTACAGGTCCTTCAGGCCTGTGGGCATTTGCAGACTTAATACTTCCAAACCATTGGGATGTAAGGTTTCATTTCCAAAAGGAAAGCATTGTCGGAAAAGGATTTCCTTGTCACAAGTAATTTCTTCTCAACAGGTCTCAAGCAAATTTCTCTTCTTTAACCACACTGTTTTCCTTTCAATACTTTGCATTTCTTTGTGTGGCTAAGAATATATGTAAGTTCATGATATTGCTTAGTCGATTGCATGGAGGTCTTTAGGGAGGCCCTGTAAGAATTAGAAACTATAAGTTCAGCAGGCTTGTGTAAAAAATTAGTTTTTCATTTTCCACTATGTTATCAAAAGCTTTTTTTTCTTTGAGGGACATAAAATGTAGGATTGTTAGGGAATTTGTTAAAGTGATTTGTATACTCAGTAGAGGATCAAACTATGAGACAATAATTGTAGTTGTTGTATTGCTTTAGACACATGGCCCAAAGGCTAAAGTAGTGAATAAATATTGTCAAGAAAGACAAGTGCCTGATTTTGGTATATCGGAACTGTTTGTCTATAAAATATTCATACTTCTTCTGATTTATATGAGACATCTAGAATTATCTGTTTATATTATCTAGGTATATTTTTAAGGAACAAGAACTTGATTCAGGAAATTTACTGATTGAATTGCTTAACCAATTCCAACACAGAGACGCTTTTAAACGCCTCTCAATATAAAAGCTTTGGAAAACATTGTGGAAAATGAAGAAATTGCTTGTCACAAGCAATTTCTTCATTATTCACAATGTTTTCTACCCCAAAAGACAAAAATATTTAAGATTTCATCAACTTTAAATTGTCGTCTGCAACTTCTTTGAAATTGGACTGGTCTAAAATTTTATTGTGTTGGAATGGATAATGTTATTATTTTTTAATGCTGTATCAATTATACTGCAGTGTTTAGGCCAGACTGGTACTGTAGTTGGAATAGATGAAGATCATGATATTGTAGTCTCATATCCCAGTGGAAATAGGTTTGTCAATAATTTTCTAAATAACTGACTTAACTAAAGAATATCTACCCATTTTCATAAGGTTATCTTAAAATAGATGGTTTTATACGTTATAGTAATATTTTATGAGATGTTAAATTCTGTTGGTTTTAATTGGGTTTGTTAATGCAATCTCTAGGAAGCTACTAAGAAGCCGACTTTGGAATTGTATGAAGAAAAAATTGTATTGAAAAACTTAAAGGTACTGTAACAAATATCAAGATTTTACATTCTTTACATTTTAATTTCTGAAATTCATGACTTTTATGAATTGGAGAAAACAAAGAACAATTAACCCTTTCCTGTTTTTGGAAATTTTAGACTAGTCCAAATTGAAAGAGGCTGCAGACGACAATGAAAATTGGATTCAATTAGAAATAAAACCATCCTATGTGGTAGAAAATATTGTGGGAAAAGGAGAAATTGCTTGTCAGAAGCAATTTCTCCTTTTTCTACAATGTTTTCTCAAGTATAAAATCATGGTGACGTAAAACCCCGGATTTAAACAGGAAAGGGTTAAATGCAAAACTCATTCTATCAAGGTATTTCTTCCCGTCATGAATTGCGGTTCAATTCAGAAATGGTCAGGGAGCTGATATTGGGTTATGTAAGCAACATTGTTGTGTCAATTTTACATGGGTATAATTCATCTTATTACTCATGAAGCAACATTTTCAGGGAAATAGCATATTCATATGCTGCTACACTTAGGTTGTTTTGATTGCTCGGCGGTTGTCATGGGCTGAGTCATAGCAATTTTACTTATTTGGTGTAAAATGATTAATTTCGAGAGTCATTCAATAAAAACGAACTAGATTTGGCCAGCAGGCTATTGCCATGGAGTTGTGTTGATCATGTGTCTCTGTCTGAAGCAGGGCTGATTTCCCTATATGCTGTATAGCAAGGATTTCATTGTCAAAAGCTATCAATTTTTTTCAACCAAATTTTATCTTAATGTCATTTGAGTGATAAAATAAAATTCTTTGAAACAACTTAGTTTGTTTGAAAATAGTGGGCCTAACTTCTAGAATTTAAAGGGAGGTAATGATTTTCAAGATGTTTTCTACTCTTAAGCTGCTGTACAGAGTGACTTTTCACCATAAATTAATACAAGTGAAGTAACATTTCTTGTTGCATTTGAGTTGCTTCCCACGTTTTTAACCCATTCCCACACAGTGAAGCTTTTAAACGCCTCTCAATATAAAAGCTTTGGAAAACAATGTGGAAAATGAAGAAATTGCTTGTGACAAGCAATTTCTTCATTATCCACAATGTTTTCTACCCCAATAGACAAAGATTTAAAAGATTTCATCAACTTTATATTGTCATCTGCTACTTCTTTGAATTTGGACTGGTCTAAAATTTTATCATGTGGGAATGGGTTAAACAAAAAGAAGAGCCAAACTAGTTACTTGTTACAAGAGGACAACATGTTGGACAGGTCCAAATTTAAAGAAATTGAAGACAATTTCTCAAAGTAGATTTAAATTGATAATTGGTGACAAATGGGGTAGAAAACATTGTGATTAAAGGAAAAACTGCTTGTTTCAAGCAAATCTGCTTTCCAAACTATGTTTTCTATAATACAATTCTTGAGGAGTGTAAAATTATGAAATTATGTGTTAATGGATTAAATCAGTAAATGTTGAACAATAAAGGCCCTTAAGCACCTTTACTTTAGGAGATGTATCTTGAAATTAATATCCAAGCTTGGAGTCCCCAATCCCTTTGTCTAAATGTTCAATTGATACTGGCTAAAGCCAATTATAACTGATTTTGTTAATAAGTCACCTTGACATCATGATATCAGAGTTTTGTTGCTCGTACATGAACTATAGTAGTCCAAAAGAAACAGCAAGATATGGTAACAAAAGAATCCCTGGGTCAGAACTAACATGCCCTTTCAAGCCAATAAGAAGACAAGTGACACTTTGCATTTTCTGGTATCTGAACAATTTTCAGTAAACCTCTGTTCTACAAAAACATGAGATTCAACTTTTAAATAGTGCACAAGATCAACTATAGTATGACTTTGCAAATATTTGAATATGACATTCAAATGACACAGTACTTAATAAGTGATATTAAACTATTAAGAAAAATATTATTCAAGATGTAATTATTCAATACACTTTACTGCTCAGTACATCTGTCCCTTTGTTTATTTCATATGCATTATTTCATTTCTGATATTGAATGTTCAAAAACAATAGACATTTGTATTGAGTGGATATTTCAATCTTTATTTACTCTCCACTTTATCTTTTAAAAATGGTATTGCTTTGTTTTGGAACTATAGAATATTTGAATCTTAATATATAAATTTCTTGTTAAAATCACAAATCTTTGAGAAAAGTTTTTGTGAATTAAATGTACAGAATCAGTGTTACTATCTTTCACCTATTATTTCTACCAAAAGTAAATTGTATATTGTTAAACTATTATATATAGCAAGATACATGTAATTTTATAAGTCCATATGATCTATAGTGTTTTAGTGTCTGATGTTCGATCCCCCATGGCGGCACATATCCTTTGTCTCTCACCAATGGGCGGATAATCATAAACCTAATTTGGATAGCAGCTGGAGGCTAAGAAAGGATGTAGTTGTAGTACTGGTGTGAGAAATACCAGAAATCCATTGTTAGATGCTCCAGCATCCGCGATATGACTGAAATACTGTTAAAAGTGGCGTAAACCCCATTCATTCAATCAATCAAATATCTGATTAATCAAAATTATAACAATAATTACCAGAGAAAAACAAATTTTGATGGGGACTTCTGCAATATTCATGCATGTTTTAAATCTGCAAGGAAATTAGGCAAGCAGGTTTTTGTGCTTGTTTGGTTGATAGCCTGCTCATTGATCAATGAAGAATGTAACTCCAATTTTCCTATGACATATCTTTGATAAAGTGAAATAGTAATTACAGGTACTTAGCTCATGATGGCCTTGTTACAAAAATAGACCAGATTTTCTTTTAGATTCAGTCTGGGATTGATCTAATCAAGCATAATAGTCTGAACCATTCATATTGTAGCAAAATGATAAATAAAATGTTTTTTGTTGTTGTGATTTTTGGTGTATATCTCATGATCTTATTGGCTGATTCACTAAATATTCTACACCCATGTAAATCTTGATGTAAGCAATTGTGCTACTCTTGACTTGGCTCCTACTCTTAAGCTCAAGATTATAGCAGGTCAAAGGTCAGTTTTTAAACTTATCTATATCTCTTGATGTCAAGTTTTGAGTCTCTTAATGTTTTTCTCTAGATGAGAGCAAGGGTGCAGTGTTTGATTCAGTCCAATACTCTAAAGGCCAAGTATAATAGAATTCAGGGGTCAAATTTTGTCATAGCATTTATCTCTTGGTCCAATGGTCTTACTCTCATAATATTTACACACTTGCACATCTTTTTGTGTGCAAATTTGCTTTTCTTATTGCAAGTTTTTTTTGTCAATTGTCAAGATCAAAGAAGATCAAATTTTGAATTTCGAATACTATGGTCCAATTCTCAAATAAACTATCCAGCCCCTGCAGCTGAGTATTTGGGCTGCATCCCTTGTTATTAATTTTATCTTGAAAAGTGATAAAGACTTGGCAAAGCCTCATTTTCTTTTACCATCATTTTAGGCTCCTCTCGCTGAAAGCCAGGGAGTTTTTCTCGTTGTGTTGTATCCATCATACATCCGTAAATTCTTACTTTAATAAATCTTCTCCTCAGAATTTACTGAACAGAATTCAACCAAGTTTTACCTAAATGATCTTTGGGTGACCCTTTATCAGATTCCTTTAAAGACTTTTAATCAGATAAAAAAAAACATGGCTTTCATGGGCGAGGCCTATTTCCATTTATGGTAACAAGTAATTTCTTCATTTTTCACTATAGTTTCTTCACAGAAAGTTGAAAAAATCTAAAATTTCATAAACTTCAAATTGTCTTCTCCAACTCCTTTCAATTTGGAACAGTCTAAAATTTGCTGTGTGGTAAAGGGTTAAAAAGCATGCCTTATGATCATACATGGTATAAGGTGAAATTTTTAAAAATTTTATTAATACCTTTTCATCTGACCTAGTAAATAAATTTCACAAATCTTGACCTGTAAAACACTGAAATGTTTAAAATGCTTGTCCACAACTATCTAAAGAATTCAGTGACAAGATTTATTAGACAGACATGTGCAATATGATTCCGTTTATATTGAACTGTTTTGTATTGACATTCATGCTTGTTAATCTCCAGATGGACCTTTAATCCAGCAGTCCTTACCAAAGTTACAACACCCAGTAGTTCTGGAGCCAGTGATACTGGTACATCCAGTGCAGCTGCTGGATCTTCATCTACACCACAGTTCACTGTAGGTGATCTTGTACAGATCTGTAGTGATGTAGAGAGAATCAAGGTGTTACAGAGAGGACATGGAGAATGGGCAGAGGCCATGTTACCTGTAAGTTTTATAGTAACTCACCTGTTGGATTAAGCTATTACCACATGGCAAAACTTAAAACTGGTCCAAATTGAAAGGATTTGCAGACAACCTTTTCAAGAAGGTGAAATTTTAGATTTTTCAAGTTTCTAGTTTGAAAACATTGTAGAAAATGAAGAAATTGCTTGATTCAGGCAATTTCTTCATTGTACACAATGTTTTCCCAATTTTTCTTTTAAGGGACATCAGAAAGCGTCTTTGAGTTGGAATGGGTTAAAAGAAATAGTTGATGAGTTGCCATCAGGCTTTTACCATTAGAAGTGTATCATTTGCTTTGTCATAAGAAATTCAAACTTGATAATCTTTGATTTCTGTTTACAATGTAACTTGGTCAGAGCAAATGATGAGCATGTCAATTGGACACTCACCAATACGGTGCAGAGGGAGAATGGAGCAAAAGCCAAATTTTGACATTTCTTCATCCCTTGATCCTATCTTAAAATGCCAAAATACTTCATAAACATTGTAAAAAACCCTGTCAGATATCATTCTTAGCTCATAGATAAGGCCTATTACCTTAAGATGGATTTTACAATAGGGTTAAAAAGGGTTTGATAGTTTATCAAAACCAAATCCTATGTTGGTTGATTTCATTAGAATTGTCTCAATAGGACAATTATAATGAGTTCCATCAACATAGGAATAAATTCTGCCATAATTGATGTATGCAGTCAAACTGATTCCTCATGGCAAAAAGTTTATCAAGTGAGCAAACTCTTTAACAACCATATATTGGCCGTCCTTGAGTTGCAGCTTAATAAAAGTCCCTTGATTTGCAGCTTAATAAAGGTTTAACTAATACTTAATGAAAGCAAACTTACATTATCATTCACATTTAGACAGTATGAAAAATCAGAAATCTCGGAAGACATCTTTTAACCCTTGTCATGCTGAATAAATTACCTTACTGAAATGTAGTAAAATCAAAGGGCTAAAAACACTGATAGAATGTGTTGTTTAAAATACAATTTTTTTTTTTAGAAATCAAATTCAAAAGCAACTCTTGCAGGAAAAGTACATGCAGGAGGTATAGACTAAGATCAGCCTGCACATAAGTGCAGTCTGATCTTAGTCTACACCCCCTGCCCAAACCGGATTATTCCGGGATCAGCATGACAAGGGTTAATCACGTTGATATGAGGATCTTGCGCGGAAAGCAGTGATTGACATCTGACTATACATTTTTTGTGATCTTGATCCATATATTGCTCAAGTCTTAAAACAGCATACTGCTTATTATGGCCCCTAATATAAATTGATAAAAGCCCTATAGTATGCATGTTTCCTGTCTGTCTGGTGCTTTGACATAAAATAACTTCTTTGTTGTCAGCACAGATTTTAAGGAAAATTTATTTATGTCTCAGACAAGTTTGAATTTCTCAAATCTTTCATTTCAAAGATGACCAACAGAATGACTGCTATTAGACAAATCCTTTGACCAATAATGACTTCTCTTTCTCATTTTTTTTATACCCCTCACAACGAAGTTATGGGGGGGTATACTGGAATCAGGTTGTCCGTCCATCCGTCTGTCCATCCGTCTGTCCGTCCGTCCGTCCGTCCGTGGACATAATTTTGTGTCCTCTTCTCCTCCCACATTTTTTGACCAATTTTGCTGAAATTTTATCAGGTTGTTTCCTATCATATGAAGTTGTGCACCTGCAATTTTCATCTAGATCCAGTAGTTAGTTTCAGAGTTATGCCATTTTGAACTTTTTAATGGGGGGGGGAGTAGTCAAAATTTAAAATTGCAAAACTCAGTAACCATAAGGGGAGTTACCAAATTTGGTAAGTAACATCATCTTGTTGACCTTTACAAAATATCGAACGGTTTATTTCCTGAGGTCAAATTTGACTCCGCCCCCCCCGGGGGTCAAAAATTTAACATAGGCTCATATTGACTTTTCGTGGATATAATTTTGTGTCATCATCTCCTCACACAGTTTTCTTTAACATAGGCTCATATTGACCAACCTTTCCTAATCAGTCAACTCTAGCACCAAACACAAATCAGAAAGAGGTGGAGGGTTGGCAATGTTCATCCACCATGACATGCATGTGATTAAACAGCTTCAAATTCCACTCCTTCATAGAAAAGCATTTTTAGCGGTGTGGGGGGTATTCTCGTCAGCCCTTGAGGGCGACAGCTCTAGTTTTTTCTGAATTTGTTCATGGATACCTCTTGTCAATACCCTGGGCAAGTGTAAGTTGAATTTTAGCTCATCTAGTTTGGAGAAAGACCGAAGTAATGCTACGGCCAGGTTGTCATCAGGGCGTCGTCCAAAAGTTTTGACATTTTGTAATATCTCTAGTATTACTGAACATATTCACTTGAAACTAAGAATATTTGCTTACTGTCAAAAGAGCAATCTATACCAACAAGGGGATTACTCTAAATGCATTTTGAATTAATTATGCCTTTTTTTGTTACTTAAAAGTTTTTACACACTGTCAAGCATTTGAACAGCCAAACATTGGCATCAGTGTGCAGTGCTTTTGTTTTTTTCTTACAGCTAAAATTCAAGATAGTCAACAAAAATGGCCACTATTCTTTATTTCTCAACAGACTAATATTTTCAGGGATTCTGCTCTTTTCTCTGAAAAAATAGAATATGAAATTTTTCCTATAGCTCATCTCTAAGATTTCTGACAAAATGGAAGCGATTCCACAAATTGTTTAATACTCAGTAACTTCCCTTAACACTTAACCAATTACCAGAAAGCAAAAATTTTGATTGGTCCAAATTGAAAGGAGTTGCAGACAACAATTTCATGCTTATTATTTTTTAATATTTTTCAACTTCCTAGGAAGAATACATTG
Organism: Fragum fragum; assembly: GCA_946902895.1. Classification (NCBI taxonomy): domain Eukaryota; kingdom Metazoa; phylum Mollusca; class Bivalvia; order Cardiida; family Cardiidae; genus Fragum; species Fragum fragum. The sequence goes on along the minus strand of OX336367.1, from coordinate 52,291,305 downwards.
TAGAAATGAGGAAATAACTTTGTTCAAGCAATGTCTTCATTTTACACAATGTCTTCTTTTTACACAATGTTTTGAGATGCATCAAAAGGCATCACTGTGTGGGAAGGGGTTAATGGATTTTATTCTAAATATTTTTGTGTGTGCTTAATTCTCATTAGTATCTCTGCCAATTTTAATTCACTCTTATATAAGGATTTTTTTCAAGATGGCTTACAATATTTTTGCTGTTCGAAAAATTATTTGACGTAACTCAGACTAGTTGAGCGGTTTGACTTGTGATTTCAAAGAAAGAGTGCTTTCAGCCTGACCACATCTTAATTGATTTATTGAATGGGGTTAAATGCTCCTTTAAACAGTAATTCAGTGATTGCGACAGCTTGAGCAATTGACTGTGGATTTAAAGGTTTTTCACACGCCATTAGTACACCTACATCCTTTCTGAGTGTCCAGCTACTCAGATCTATGTAAGACTTCTAGTTTTCTTGTCTGGCCTGTTGTCATTTCTCTATAGTTCTGGATTATCAAAGGTTGTTGTTAATGTACCTCTTTCCCTTTTCAAAATTTTAGACTGGTCCAAATTGAAAGAGGTTGCAGACAACCATGAAAAGTGTGTGTGATTTGTAAAGAAAATGTCCTATGTAGTAGAGAATGTTCGGGGGAAAAGAGGAAATTGCTTGTCACAAACACAAATTTTCTGTTGTGCACAATTTTCAGTAGCTATGAATCACAAAGACTAGAAGTTCAGTTTTGTACATTGTCTTTGTTTCCTACACACTTGCTGAATTTAGGTCTCCCGGGATTTCTACTTAAGTTTTCCCAGCATGTCAAGGTAAACATATTGTGAATCAAAAGCCTATAGAAACTTAGTATGGCGCTTCAGATAGAAGTCATACTTGTCATGGAAATTTTTATTTCACTTGGCTTGTCAGGTCACCTATTTTCAGATCATCTTTCAATACCCCATGTGTAGTGCGTAGGACTCCTAATCATGGGGTCCTGGGTTCGATCCCTGATCTCTACAAATATCCTTTCTGACATCTGTCTACCACCAATGGTTGGATAATCGTAAACCTAAGTGGGATGAGCAGCTGGAAGCTGAGAAAGGATGTTGTGATAGTACTGTTGTAAGAAATACCAGGAGTCCATGGTTAGGTGCTCCAACTGCCACAATATGTCTTTAATACTATTAACAGTGGTGTTGATACCCCTTCAATTAATCAACCAATCTGAAAGCAGCTTAGGAGATGTGGAAACTATTGAAAGTAGGGGAACACTCTGTGATTATGAACTCATTGATTTCTTGTTTATTCTTCAGACCTTAGGTAAAATAGGCAGAATACAACAAGTATATCATGACAATGATCTAAAGGTAGAAGTGTGTGGTACATCCTGGACCTACAATCCCTCAGCTGTCACTAAAGTGGCATCGTCAGATGGCACAGCTATTGGGAACTCTTCTGGTGGTAAGATTTAAAACATTCTTCTTGTATCCTAAGACTTATGGCCAAAAGTATACCACAACTCTATAACCAAAGCTTAATTATTCTGTGGTAATGAAGGTAAGTTAGCTTAACCCTTTCCTGTTTTGCAAGACTTTAGAACCGTCAAAATTAAAAAAATTGCAGATGAAAATTTAAAGTGGATTTAATTTGAAAAATAACCAATCAAAAGGGTAGAAAATATTGTGGAAAAAGAAGAAATTGATTTTTTACAAGCAATTTCTACTTTTCTACAATGTTTTCTAAACTGTAAAATTTCAGGGACGTAAAAAAAAAAAAACAGGTATTGAACAGATAAGGGCTAATACAACATTTTACTTGTATGAGAATCTACATGTTTATGATTTTCAGCCTCATTGCAATAAAAACATCTCATGTTCCAATACCAGAGGATCAGATTTGTAAGTTTTTTGTTGACTTCAGTCCTATTGTATTAATCAATTACCAGAATATGAATTAGAAAATATGTGCCATATTATTGAAAAAAAAGTGGGAGATGCTGCTTGTTAAAAGCAGTTTCTCCTTTTCCACAGTGTTTGAAAAGCTATTTTTAGCTCACCTGGGCACAAAGTGCTCATGGTGAGGTATTTTACATCGTTCTGCGTGCATTGAACGTTGTTTGTTATGTGTCAACAATTTTAAATGACATCTCCTCCCAAACCGCTGGGCAGATTTCAACAAAATTTGAGAGGAATGTTCCTTGGCTAGTGCCCTTTAAATTTGGTAAAAGAATTGAAATCGGCTGAAAACTCTGGTTGCCATGGCAGCAAAAATGAATTTTAAAGAAATCTTAGCAAATTATCTCCTCCTGACCCAGATGGTGTACTGTCTTTATATTTTGCATGAAGCATCAGTACATTGACCTCTTTCAGAATTACTAAAATCATCACCCTCAAGTCCCAAGGGGTGGAGCCCCAGGGTGGGTGGGGCTTATATAGAAATAAAGAAGGATCTTTGAATGACATCTCCTCCCAAACCATTGGGCCAATTTTATCAATTTTGACAGAAATGTTCTTTTGGTGGCGCCCTTTAAAAGTAGCTCAAAGAATTAAAATCCGTTAAGAACTCGGGTTGCCTTTACAACCAAACTGAATTTTAGAAAAAAATCTTTGCAAATTATCTCCTTCTGACCCAGATGTCATACAGTCTTTATATTTTGCATGAAGCATCAGTACATTGACCTCTTTCAGTATTGCTGAAATCATCACCCTCAGGTCCCTGAGGATGTGTGGCTTAAATAGAAATAAAGAAGTTTTTTTTGAAATGACATCTCATTGGCCAATTTTAACCAAATTTAGCTGAAATGTTCCTTAGATGGTGCCCTTTTAAAATTGCCAAAAGAATTGCAATCTTTTGAAAACTCTGATTGCCATGGTAACAAAACAGAAATTTTAAAAAAACATTTTAAAAAATTATCTATTCCATACCCAGTAGGCATAGAGTCTTGATATTTTGCATGAAGCTTCAGTACATTGACCTCTTTCAGAATTGCTGAAATCATCACTCTCAAGTCCCAAGGGGTGGAGCTCCGGGGGTGGGGCTTAAATAGAATGAAGAAGGATTTTGAAAACAAAATCTCCCTCCAAACCACTTGGCCAATTTCAACCAAAGAATCAAAATCAGTTGAAAACTCTGGTTGCTACAACAACAAGAGTGAAATTGAAAGGAAAAAAAAACAAAAAAAACCCCCCACACACACACAAAAATAATCTCCTCCTGACCCAGATGTTGAAGAATCTTGAATTTTGCATGAAGCATCAGTATATTGACCTCTTTCAAAATTGCTAGAATTTCAGGGCCAGAGGGTGATTGGGCCTAAATAGAAATAAAAAAAAGGCAACTCTTTCAAAACTATTGGCATAAATTTACCTTAGGTTGCCCCCTTTGGATAATAACTAAATGATTGGAAATCTGTTGTAAGCATTGATTGGCATGGCTGCCTAAGTTCGTTTTAGTTAAATTTTAAAGGAGGTCTTCTTCCGACTTGTTTATAGTATCTTAAAATGCAGGATTGTGTGTTGATAGATTAAGAATCATATGATAGATTTTGACAAGAAATTTATGTGATGCTTCTTTTGACAAATTTGCTTCAGGTGACCTCATTTAATAATGAAACCCCGAAACTGTCAGTGATTTTAAATCATAGGACCGATAGAATTTATGATTTCATTGTGAGAAAAATCTTTATGTATACTTAAATTAGTTGCCCTTTCCTTTTACATTTACAGAGAGGCTTAGTGCATTACTTAAGAAGTTGTTTGAGACACATGTATCTGGTGATGTTAACGAGGAACTAGTGAAAGCGGCTGCAAATGGCGACGCTACCAAAGTAGACGAGATTTTGTCGAGGCCAAATGCTGAAGTCAATGTAAGTTTTAAAGTGCATGATTTTTTAGGAAGAAAATCTGAGTTATTGTATAAGGCCTTTTAGCTCACCTGTATACAAAGTTCAAGGTGAGCTATTTTGAACGGTCATTGTCTGTCCGTCTGTCCGTCCCGACGCCCATTTGGTGATTCACTTGTGCATATCTCCTCCTACATTTATGGTGGAATTTGAGTGAAACTTTCAGAGAATATTTCTAGTTACCTGACCTTGTGCATATTTTCAAGTTTTTTTTCCATTTTAGGCTGCATCACAGAAAAGGGGGGGAGTCTTGTTCATTCATCTCCTCCTACATTTATGGACGAATTGGCATGAAATTTTCCTAGAATGTTTCTATGCATATTGTCATGCCCTTTCTATGCATATTGTCAGGACCCTAGATTTTACAAAGTGATAAATGAGCAAATCTTAAAAATCTTTTTCTCCAAGAATGTTTAAACTGATATTTGCTATATACCATCACCTTATCACTCACTTCTTAAAAGATTTACTCAACTCTTGAAATTTGTCCTATTTTGTAGGATCCCTGATTTTACATAGGATTGAAGAGGGATAACCAAAATTAATAGGCCTAGAGTTTTGATATTCTGCATGTAGATTTGCCATATGGTCCTCTAACTTAATACTCCAAATTATGTCTCCTAGATGAAAAAGCTCTGAAGTTATTGGATCCTGGATTTTCTCAATAGGAAAATCTTTAAAAATCTCCCAACTGGTAGGCCTAAAGCGGTCAGAATTTGTTGGTAACATTACCTTATGACTCTTTACCAAAATGCTTCAAAATATTGCTCTATATTGTCAGATCATGTACTTTGATTAACCCATTTCCACTCAGTGACGCTTTTGGACACTGCCAAGGTAAACTATTTGAAAAACATTGTGGAAAATGAAGAAATGTGACAATTGTTTTCTTCATTTTTCCACAATGTTTTCTACCCCCCCCCCCAAATCCAAAATTTCATAAACTTTAATTTGACATCTGTAACTTCTTTCAATTTGGGCCAGTCTAAATTTAGCTGTGTGGTAATGTGTTGATAGATGAAGAAGAAAATCTTTTAAACTATTAGAGTGTTCACATTTAGACTGTTGAATTCCCTTATGTTGGTTAAGATAACTAGCTTTGGTCTTTCACTAAAAGATTAAGATTAGTCGTATGTAAAATCTCAAACTCTGTGAAGCCTAGAGCTATCACACTCAGTAGTGATATAGGACCATCAAAGGTACTCTTGTCAAAGGTAATACTGTAGTGAATTAAACATTTCTAATGGTTATAAAGAAATTATAGACATTAACCCATTAACAGATGTCAAATTGTTAGACTGGTCTAATTTGAAAGAAGTTGCAGACAACAATCTCAAGTTGAGAGAATTTTGAGAAGCTTTGTCTTCTGAGTAGAAAACAAGGTTGAAAATGAAGGAATCGCTTTTAACAAGCATTTTTTCATTTTCAACTTTCAGTCTTTTCTTGAGGGGTGTAAAAATGTGAGATTGTGCCAGAGTGGAATAATACAGGCACTTACGATAGTATTGCGCTTACCCTTCAAAGTGATATAACATTTAGAGCATTTGTATTTTTACCGAAGGTAAATGGTATATTTGCTGGTCATACTGCCCTACAAGCAGCCTCACAGAATGGCCATGTGGATGTGATCAAAGCCCTCATGAAATATGACCTGGATATGGAAGTCGAGGTACAGTTTTAGCTATATCTTATGTATTAACCCTTTCCTGTTCATTCCCTGGTTTTACTTCCCTGTAAATTTATAATTGAGAACACGTAGAAAAAGAAAAATTGCTTTTAACAAGCAATTTCTTCTTTTCCACAATATTTTCTACCCTACTTAATGGTTATTTTGCAAATTAAATTCACTTCACATTTTTGTCTGCAAAACCTTTGAATTTGGACAAATCTAAAATTTTGCAAAACAGGAAAGAGTTAAATGTAGTTCTGTATTAAAATTGCTAAATAATTTGAAGAAGGAAAGCTTCTACTCTTTACTAACAAGACTGTCTTTGACTGCATATAGTTTTCCAGAATGATAGTTCAATTTATCGTCGTTAGTTGTGCAAAATGTTGTAACTACAGCTTTATTCAAGCTCTAGTTACGACATTTTGCACGCTCATTGACAATATGTGCATTAGTGAATTTGTTAGTGCATCTGTTGGTTGGTACCTTGCCCTACCCATAGTTTTTCGCATATTAAATAAATTTCACAATAACTTGGCACAGATTCTCTATGATAAGTGGATGTAAAATTTGAAAAATTGTTCTCCCAGTAAGGTTCAAGGTCAAGTTCACAGCCAAAGGTCTAAGTTTTTTCAGATCATAGCTGAAGGGCAAATGTTGGACACCATTTGCAGATTGGACACCATTTGTCTTGGGACAACTATTTTAGTTTTGCATAAAAAGCTTCTTTACCCATTCCCACTCATTCCTGCTTTTTTACATGCTTCATGAAAAAAGCTTTGGAAAACATTGTAACAAGAAATTTCTTGAATTCAAATAACTTTTATTAATTTGAGATTGTCCTTATCAACATCTCTTGATTTGGACCAGACTAGAATTTTGCCGTGTGGTGATGGTTAAAATGACGTGCTTGTAGTTGGCATCGGCGTTGGAGTTGGCATGACTAACTTTAACTTGGTCATATCTCTGTTGTTATTGAAGATATTCTCATGAAACTTGGCATGTGTATTGAACATTACAAGAGCTATCTAGATTATCAAGGAGGATAACTCTAAAAGTGTTTTTGTAAGAGATATGCCCTTTTTTCGATTTAGAATTTTTGCATTATCTAGCAATTGCAGCTGAGCTTTGGCACCCATGGGCGATGCTCTTGTTGTTCTTAATGTAATGCCTCATAACATATGAGATTAGAATTTAATAGTTTGTCAATTTTTTAACACAAAAAAAAGTTTTGGCAGGAATATTGTTGACACATAAAGCATATAGGCCTTGGCACATTGATGGTTCAGCAAAATAGTTGTAACTGCCTATAAACATATAGGCAGTTACAACTTACTGTTTTGCACTGAACCATTGATATGTCATTTTGTCTCCTCATGCATTGACAATATCTTGGGCTTTCACTGCATGTAAGACTTATGTTACACACCCATGTATAATGTTTTATTATAAACACCTTTCTTCAAATAAATAAATAAACTGCAGGATAAGGATGGTGACAGGGCAGTTCATCATGCTGCATTTGGTGATGAACCGGCAGTGATTGAAATTCTACATCGTGGAGGAGCAGATCTCAATGCTCGTAACAAACGTCGCCAAACACCTCTACACATTGGAGTCAACAAAGGTCATATTGGTGTGGTGAAGGCTTTACTAGAAATAGGTTGCCATCCAAGTTTACAGGTAAGTTTGACTACAGAACTTACAGAGGTGCACACGAGGAGTGATGACATTTGAAAGGATCGCAGCTGTAAGTCAAAAAGTCCATAGAGCAATCAAATCATACATTTAGACAGGAAGTGTTCATTGCACTCCAACTTTGGTGGACATGTGAGTAAAGGGACTTAACATTGTAACTACATTTTGAATAGGCTGTAGTTACAATGTTAGGTCCTCAACTTACTTTTTTGGCGGCACTCATCCTTTCCGACTATTTGTCTCCCACCAATGGGTCGATAATTGTAGACCTACGTGGGATAGCAGCTGGAGGCTAGGAAAGGATGTGATGGCAGTACTGGTGTGAGAAATACAAGGAAGCCATTGTTAGGTGCTCCAGCCGCCGCGATATAACTGAAAGATTGTTGAAAGCGGCGTAAAACCCCATTCAAACAATCAAATCAACTTACTTTTTTAATGTTGCAGAACTTCAGTTTGGCTGACACCTTTGCAGTCATGAGGGTTAATGGTGATGGTGTTAAGGGTGTTAGTAGTTTGTTTGCCTGACTCTTGAGATCTAGATAACAAAGTTATCTAACTCTTTTATTCCTCTTCTTGTAAGAACTCTTTGGTATTGTCTTTTTGAGCCCTATTCTGAGCTTCCTAAGAGTACCAACATCATAGAAATTTACATTTCAAAATATAAGTCACTCTCTTTATCTGGAGCATGAACTACTTTATTGTGGAACATGTTCTTTGTGTAAGGGCCAGTCCTAATAACTCGGCTATTTAGACTAAAAAAAAGTTCTCTTATTTTCAAATCCTTTCATTTCATATCTGTTTGGTTTAGTGTGTGAAATCGTTTCCATTTGATTTATAGTCTTTGAATTAATGCTTACAAAAATGAAAATACATGTTATACTTTTGATAATGTCTTCAATGCTTTTCAAGTGTAGTAATTTTGTATATCAACCATTTCCAAATACATTCTATGGTCAAAGGTAAAATTCCCTCTTCCTGTCTAATTTGAGTCAGCCTTTCTAAACAATTATCTACTTAATCCTTTTCTTTTGTTCTGTTGTTTTTTTATATAAATCTTGAAAATAGTGTGGAAAAAGAAGGAACTATATTTCATTATATGCTTAAACTTAGAAGTTTATGTCACTCACCCTGATGGCTGGATAATAGTAAACCTAAGTGGGATGAGCAGCTGGAGGCTCAAAATTGACGTTGTAGTAGTACTAGTGTGAGAAATACCAGGAATCCAGGGTTATGTGCTCAAGATGCCATGATTTGACTGAAATACTGTTAAAAGTGGCAACCCTCTGCAATTACTCAATTTTATACCTCGGTAAAAAAATCGACAATTAATTTAATGAAATAAATGTCAAATGTTGGTTAATCAGAATTAAAATTACTTATTCAAATGGTGTTTGATAGACATATTGTCTGATTAACAGACAAAATTCAATGTGAAATTTTAAGTTCAGCTCAAAAAAAAGCAAAACAACAATAAAAACTCGACATAACAGGAATAGCTGATATTTCTGATACAAGATAAAGATTCAATTTTATATGAAATAAAGAACGTATGAAGTTGAAGATTTCCAATTTGAGATCATGAGTCTGGACTGTAATTGTACATTATAAAAGATCTGTGATACTTTTGTTTAACTTCAAACCTGGCTAGATTAACATGATACAGTTATATTTGCCTAAAACTGAGAATGTTACTTTGTGATATTTTTTATTAATTTCTCTATGAGTAATGAAATCATAAACCCATCTGGAACATGGGGACATTCAGGACCTTCAGTCCTTTGATTAACATTTTTAGCTCACCTGAGCACGTAGTGCTCAAGTGAGCTATTGTGATCGTCTTTTGTCCGGCGTCCGTCCGTCGTCCGTTGTGCGTCGTGTGTTGTGCGTCGTGCGTCGTCCGTCAACAATTTCTTTAAACGACATCTCCTCCTAAACCACTGGGCCAATTTGAACCAAATTTGGCAGAAATGTTCCTTAGGTGGTCCCCTTCAAAAATAGCTAAAAGAATTGAAATCCGTTAAAAACTCTGGTTGCCATGGCAACAAAAGTGAAATTTTAAAATAATCTTTAAGAATCTTCTCCTCCTGACCCAGAAGGCATAGAGCCTTGATATTTTGCATGAAGCAACAGTATATTGACCTCTTTCAAAATAGCTAAAATAATGATCCTCGGATACCCAGGGGCAGAGCCCCAGGGGGGTGGGGTTTACATAGAAATAAAGAACGATTTTTTAAATGACATCTCCTCTCAAACCACTGGGCCGATTTGAACCAAATTTGGCAGAAATGTTCCTTAGGTGGTCCCCTTCAAAAATAGCTAAAAGAATTGAAATCCATTAAAAACTCTGGTTGCCATGGCAACAAAAGTGAAATTTTAAAATAATCTTTAAAAATCTTCTCCTCCTGACCCAGAAGGCATAGAGCCTTGATATTTTGCATGAAGCAACAGTATATTGACCTCTTTCAAAATAGCTAAAATAATGATCCTCGGGTACCCAGGGGCAGACCCAGGGGGGGGGGGGGGGTTTATATGGAAATAAAGCAATTATTTTTTAAATGACATCTCCTCTCAAACGACTGGGCCGATTTGAACCAAATTTTGCAGAAATGTTCCTTAGGTGGTCCCCTTCAAAAATAGCTAAAAGAATTGAAATCCATTAAAAACTCTGGTTGCCATGGCAACAAAAGTGAAATTTTAAAATAATCTTTAAAAATCTTCTCCTTCTGACCCAGAAGGCGTAGAGCCTTGATATTTTGCTTGAAGCATCAGTATATTGACCTCTTACAAAATAGCTAAAATCATGATCCTCGGGTCCCCAGGGGCGGAGCCCCATGGGGATGGGGTTTACATAGAAATAAAGAACAATTTTTTAAATGGCACCTCCTCCCAATTCACAGGGCCAATTTGAACCAAATTTTGCAGAAATGTTCCTTAGGTGGTCCCCCTTAAAATTAGCTAAAAGAATTGAAATCTGTTAAAAACTCTGGTTGCCATGGCAACAAAAGTGAAATTTCAAAATAATCTTTAAGAATCTCTTTCCCTGACCCAGAAGACGTAGAGCCTTGATATTTTGCATGAAGCATCAGTATATTGACCTCTTACAAAATAGCTAAAATCATGATCCTCGGATCTCCAGGGGCAGACCCGGGGGGGGGGGGGGTATAGGCATGAAGCATAAGTTCACAGACTTCTTTCTTATTTCTGAAATTATAACCCATGGAAAAAGTGTTTTCCTTCTTTCAAATCGTGGCCCACTTGTTTCATGATCCTAACCTTAACATGAAATTAAACTGTTGAAAGAAAAAGAGCCTTTATCTCAGGTGAGCGCCCCAGGGCCAACGGCCCTCTTGTTGTTACTGGCCATAAGCTTTGAAAAACAAAGCTGTTAAATATGAAAGTCAAAATTCGTGTCGGAGTCAGTGGGCATGGCTCGGGCTTTGAAACTCATCTCTACTAAAAACCCAATGTAGTGAGTACTTAATCCACAACATAAGGTTTGCTAGACTAAGTAAGAAATTATATTCTTTACTCTGAAAATCTCTCCCCCTTTCTAGAGCTCTGAACATATTTTAGAATTACCTCCCTTTGACTGTAATATAATAATCAAGTGAAAAAAACAAACAAACAAACAAACCTGGGAAGGTAATGTGCAAGATAATATATTTATTAATCTATTTATTAAGTCTTACAATCAATTTTTTTAGATTTCTTGTTTGTCCATCTACTTGGTCATTCATCTGTCTTCATTCTATTAACCCTTGTCATGCTGAACCAGGAATATTCCTGTTTTACCAGATAGTGTAGACCAAGATCAGCCTGCACTTAAGTGCAGTCTGATCTTGGTCTACACCTCCTGCCTGTACTTTTCCTGCCAGATTTGTTTATGAAATTGATTTCTAAAAGAAATATTGATATTTGAACAACAAGTTCTATCAGTCCTTTCAGCCCTTTGATTTTACATCAATTCAGGAAGGTAACTTATACAGCATGACGAGGGTTAAATATTCTTTCATTCTACAAGTGGAGTAAGTTGCATTGATGATAGTTCAAGATGATTAACAAACCATCCATACTCATTCGAAATCTTTTCTTATAAAACAGAGTACTTTTGGTAAGATATTTAACCATATATCTTATACTCCTGTTTTATGATGTGTTGAAGAAAATGAATAGCCGGAAACTTTTGGAAAAAGGAGAAACTGATTGTAACAATTCAGCACTTAAATCTCAACTTGAAATACAACCCAGTTCAATGAAGAAAAGCTCAACTTTTGTGGTCTTTGTAGATTAACCCATTACCTCACAACACCTTATAGACTGATTCACTTCAAAGGAGATCTAGACAACAATATTTAAGGTTTTAAACATTTGAAAACCCTATTTCTGTCAGGAGAGAAAACAAACAAATTGCTTTTCGCAAGTAATTTCTTCATTTTCCACAGTACCTTCTAAACCTTTAACCCATTCCCACACAATGACGCTTTAAACTCCCTGACATATAAAAGCTTTGGAAAACATTGTGTAAAATTAAAAAAATTGCTTGTTACAAGCAAGTTCTTCATTATTCAAATTTTTTCTATCCCAATAGATTGTTCTTTGAATTTGGACTGGTATAAAATTTAATCGTTTGGGGTTTGGTTAATCTTTATGGGCATAAAAAGCGGGACTGTTTCACATTGAGTTTCTAGGTACAGTGGTGTAATATTTAAAAAATTCCATCTTTGTTATGTAGGACTCTGAGGGTGATACACCACTTCATGATGCCATCAGTAAAAAACGAGATGACATGATTTCCTTGTTGTTAGAATACCATGCAGATATGACAGTCACCAACAACAATGGGTTTAACGCTCTTCATCATGCTGCACTGCGGGGTAATCCCAGGTAAGTCGTAGTGTGATGTTTGGCATGTATCAGTTTGTTTGAATTATTGATCCTATATTAGGTCAATACGAATCTGCCCAAATTGAGAAGAAATAGGGAAAAGATTTATTAATTTTAGCCAGTTCAAATTAATACATTGATTCTGTCAATGTATAAATCAATTGACCATTCAAACCATTTGTTTAGGCAATAGTTAACTTTGAACTCCGACATTAAGCAATTTTAAGCATTTTTTTTTCGGGGGGGGGGGGTTGATGAGAAAAATCTCATAACTACAGCTTTTTCAAGCTATAGTTACAATGTTTATATCACCAAGTCACAATTTTGCCTTTTATTTCATGTCCCTTCTTACAAATTTTACTAAATGATTATCACAATCAAACTCGGTTGGCAGTGGGTGTGGCCAGCAAACTGTAAATTATGTGATTTGTCAAAAGAAGATAAAAGATGAGTTCCTGCATGCAGTATATACATCCATGACTTCTGATGTGAAAGGGAACCTGCCTAAAGAAATGCGAAAAAGAAAAGTATCAACTTCATAGGAAGGTTATAAGAGGCAAGCACACTCTTTTTTGGCAGGTTTTCAGATATAGGAAAGGGCCTTCTATATGACATACATTGTTTCAGTATCAAGCTAGTTGACATAAACTGGTTTACCTATCGCAAATGTATGTTTTACATTGTTATCTAGTGGTTCTTTTTCACATATTGGAATAAAAGTCCTAACCCCTGCTGCTACAGATCCTGATGTTTTCAGTTAACCCATTACCAGATGGCAAAGTTTTCTACTGCTCCAAATTGACTTGCAGAAAACAAATTAAAGTTCATGACTTATTTCAACTTTCTGGATAGAAAACATTGTGTAAAATGAAGAAATTGTTTGTCACTAACAATTTCTTCTTTTTACACAATGTTTTCCAAATTGTTTATCTTGAGGGGCGTCCAAAAGCATGGCTGTTTGGGAATGGGTTAACCCATTACTAGGTGACAAAGTTCAAGACTGGTCAAACTGGGAAAAGACTGCAGATGTCAATTCAAATAAATTGTATTTTAAAAATAAGTACCATATTTTGTAGGAAACATTTAGGGTCAAGAAGAAATTGCTCACTTCATGCAATTTGTTTCTCTTCCATGATGATTTCCGAAAAGATTACTGTCTTGGTTGCAAAAAGTTGAGATGGTTTTAGTAATGCGACAAGGAAAGCATCTCAGGAAAAACGAATGTTTTGCTTGTTGTTGTTTTTGTTGTTGTTGCAAACAATTTCTCTTTTTATTTATAATATCTTCTATGCAGTAAAATACAGAGTTGCTAACATTCAAAAGGTCTGGAATGATATTTCAAAAGCTATTGGATATAAGCTTCATTATTATTTCCCCTAGAATTAGATTGAATTCCTTCCCTTGGATCTTCTGTAAATTTTGGGAGCATTACTCATCAACAGCTTTTCTGTGCCAAGATAGATCAATAAAGATTTGAAAGGCTTTAACTTTTTATGAAATGTATCTACCATGCTCCAATTTTCTCAGAATGATAAACGCAGTCATTGACTATGTACTTATCTGAAAACATATCTTAATAAATATGAAGTTAACCCATAACAAGATTGCAAAATTTTAGACTAGGAGTTGCAGATGAAAATTTTAAGTTTATGAAATTCTAGATTTTTTAACTTTCCAGGTTCAAAGCATTAAGGAAAATGAAGAAATTGCTTGTTTCAAACAATTACTTCATTTTACACAACGTTTTCCAAATTGCTTGTCTTGAGGGATGTCATAAAGCATCATTGTATGGGAATGGGTTGAAGTACAGTACCTACACATTAAAGAAAATAATCATAATTACCTGTAAGAATGTTTCTCAACAATTTTTTTTCAATTTTTAACCCTTGTCATGCTGAGTATATCTTTTTCAGAATTACATGAAAATCAAAGGACTGAAAGCACTGATAGTACATATTGTTCAAATATCAAATTCTTCTGAAAATTAATACCATAAATCATTCTTGTTTGAAATGGACAGACAGGAGGTGTAGACTAAGATTAGACTGCACTTAAATGCAGGTTGATCTTTGTCTATATATACCTCCTGCCCAAATCGGAGTATTCCGTGTTTAGCATGACAAGGGTTAAAGGATTAAAAGATTATCAATTTGTAAACAGATCTACTAGAGTAATTTATACATCTTATATAAAAAAAAATAAGTGCATTACTTAAAATTCACAAAGAAATTCTCCAACCCATCACTAGACAGCAAAATTTTAGAATGATTCAAAATTCTAAGAAGTTGTAGACAATTTTTAATTGATTGAATCTGAAAAAATATTTCTCTTCTGGGTTCAAAACTTTATGGATAATGAAGAAATTGCTTGCAACAGTAAATATTCTGATATAGAAAATTAACCCATTACCAGACAGCAAAATTTTAGACTGGTCCAATTTGAAAGGGGTTACAGAAAACAATTTTAAGTTTATGAAATTTGAGATTTGTTCAATTTACTGTGTAGAAAAATTCATGGAAAATGAAGAAATTGCTTGGTCCAGGCAATTTCTTCATTTTACAAATTGTTTTCCCTATTTCTTTTCTTGAGGGGCACCAAAAAGCGTCATTGTATGCGCCTGGGTTAACTAACTTTTCAATTATCATGTATTCTACTGAGTAGGGTTAAAACTTTTCTAATATTTACAGTAACTGTTCTAGTCCAGTAACCTTTCAACTTAATTGACATTTACCCCTAATTGAACATGAAGTGATAGGAAGCATATGTTTTAACTTGTGTGTGGGTGAAAAAAAAACCCTAGGCCTATCCTTGTAACCCTTGGGCCTGTAAAGGTTGTGTATTGTGTATAAGGTAGCCATGCATGTATAGCAACATTTATTTGAAGATTAATCTGTGATCTTTTTAAACTTGATGAGATTTGACCTTTTCTTGTACACTCCCTGATTCGTATATCCCTGATATTATACTTCAGATTGATTTTGTTGAAAAAGAAGAAATTGCTTGTAAAGCAATTTCTTCTTTTTCAACAATATTCTCTATGATATAGGATAGCTACTTTTTGTATTGCACTTTACTTTATAATGTTGTCTGGTACCCCTATGAATTTGGACAAGTCTAAAATCTTGAAAAATAGTAATGGGTTAAGATTTGTGAGAGGTTGAAGGCATTTAAAGTGAATAAAATGTACAACAACAGGCACGTAAAAATCAACAGAGGCTGCAGACATTCATTTGGAAAGGAGAATTTGCTTGAAATCATTTCTGATTTGCTTTTTAAGTAATGTTATCTACCATTCTGATAATGATTGATTGATTGTATCTACCATTTTGATATCAACTCCATAATTTCAGTAAACAATTGGGAGTTTGCAGGTCTATTTGCATGTTGAACCTGGCTCAATTTACATTTTCATTGTAAACCCTTGTGATTTTTCCTTCGCATTGAAGAAAGTAAGAAAGTTGTTAAAGCAGGTTTCATATTCATGATTTGATTGTAATGATGATTATTGGAAAATTGGTTTTCATGTTCATTCTTGGAAGCAACCATAATTGTAGGGTTGTGTCTGTCAATGAAAAAGTTAAATGATCAATCGAGTTATCCAATCAGTAGACTGGAACTGAACTTTGAACTCTGACATTTATGTTAAGTATTTTTGTCAGTTAAGCGACTTAAACATTTCAACTACAGCTTATTCAAGCTGCAGTTGTTATACTTAGGTTGCCAACTAACCTTTTTATCTTTTTTTGACATGTTACTAACCATAAATTTTGAAAAAAATCTGGTTTTATTTTTAAGTTAAATTAGTAATTTTCAATCTTTTTGTCAAAGATAAGCCCCTATTTGACTAATCTCATAACATTATTATCACTCAGTCATACTTTTGCTGTTGGCTTGTTGAGATAAAGGGTGAACTGTCTGTAAAGATTTCCTGTATAAGAGTAGGATTTATCTGGAAAACACATGATTCTTCATAGAAGGGGTACCTGGGGGGGTACAACTAAATTCAATTTTTTTTAGCAGAAATTTCTCTGAAACAAGTGATAAGAAATTTAGATTGTAGAATGAGATTGAAGTATTTCACCCTGTAATGTTTGGAAAAAAAAAATTCTCTTTACCCTATTTGTGCTGAGAAAATCCTTTTCAATATTGCATTTAAATCAAAGGGCTTAGGCATAGGAAGCTATAGTTTTGGGTCATTAATTCTTTTGCAAATAAATTTCATAACTAATTTGATTGAAAAGGATAAGCAGGTGCCCATAACAATCTTTCCTCATTTGACAACAATGAGTTTTTAAGTAGTTTTCCTTCACTGTGATGAAATGCAGGATTGTTTGGTAATTGAAATTGAAATGAAAGCATTTTATAGTGGACACTGCTGAAAAAGAGGAAATTACTTTTTAGCATTTTCTCCTTTTCCATGGTATTTTCTTTAGGACATAAAAGATCATGATTGTTTAGGGATGAGTCATGATCAACTATCTATCCACACTGTGATTTCTCCAAGCTCTCATACTGAGCCTGAAATATGTCTGCCTTTTGGTAGGAGGTATAGTCTAATATATTAATATATATATTTATATTATATGCATTCTGATCTTGGTCTACACCACCTGCTTGAGATTGTTAGAGAGAGATGTTTATTAAATAAGTAAACAACAACAGCAACTACAGCAAAAGACTAGCAATTAGAGACTTTCATGTCTTTCAGCCCTTTGATTTTATAGCAATTTTGATACAGGATTTTATTCAGCTTGAAAAGGGTTAATATTGGCCTAAAGTGAGGTGACTTGTTTTCATTCAAAGTTAGTAAAATGTATGTAAAAGACATGGTATGAAAAACAAAGAAACTGCTTGTGGCAAGAAATTTCTCCTTTCCCTCAATGAGTTTCTTCTTTGTCGTATTATATTCCAGGGTCTTGAAAAAGAGCCTTTGCTTTGAAAAGGTTTTGTATAGGTTTGCAAAAGGAAGAGTCATAATCAATCGTTGAACCTTATTAATCTTCAGCAGATGTGCATTGCTTTGATGTTGTGTTGGGGGCTTTCACTTCAAACATAGCAATAAGTAGAATAAATCAGTAAAGTCTGTGAGGCAGGGCTGATGGTTACCATCTTTTTATAGTAATGGTTCTGTTATAAATATTCAGCAGTTGCTCTGTTCAAAATATCCCTTAACCCATTACCAAACTACAAATCTTAGATTGGTCCAAGTAAAAAGAAGTTGCAGAAGACAATTTTTTAATCAATTGAATTTGAAAAAATATTTTTCTTATTGGGTAAAAAACTTTGTGGATAAGGAAGAAATTGCTTGAAACATGTAATTTCTTCATTTTCCACAGTGTTTTCCAAAGCCCATTTTCCTAAGGTTGTCAAAAACATGAAAGTGTTGGAATAGCCTATCTAGACTACTAAATTCTAAATTTTAATAAGTTACGGGCGACTTTCTAAAGAGTGAGTAGTAGATAAGTACAGTAAAACCCCTCTAATGAGACCTCATGTGGTACTTTTTGAAAGTTGTTGTAATAGCGGGATGGTCGTATTAACGAGGTTTGGTATTATCTGGATTTGGTACTGTATTTAGTGGTTGTAATTCGGAATAGGGGGATGCCCGTGTTAGAGGGGTTTGCGACCATTGAAATAAAGAACAAGAAAATCTGTTATGTCAAAATTTGGTCTTAATAGTGGGGTGCCTGTATTTCCGGGGTGGTCGTTTTCAAGGGTGGTCTTTTTCAAGCTGTAGTTATGATGTTTAGGTGTACCAGCCAACCATTTTACCATTTTGTTGGATGTTTTGCCACATATTTTGTAAAAAACACCATGAAATATCAAAGTGGGACTTCCTGTTGGAGTCGTTTGGTGGGGCCAGCAGAGTCAGTGTGTGTGTGTGTGTGGGGGGTCTGGTCAATCTTCAGCCATTTCAAATGTGTGTGAAGGGTAATTAGTAAGCACATACTGTACAGCCATACAATGCATATAGAATATTTGCTGATGGTTTAAAGAAAACTTTGAGTCAGTGGTCATCTTCAGAGCGCAAAGTGAAGATTCTGATCAGATTGGAGATGCTCAGGCTGATCTGAGTCTTTACTGGAGACACATAAATAGTTGTTGGCAATGTCATGCTCATGCTTATACTTAAACCCTTTCCCAGGAAAAACAATTGGGAAAAATGTGTAAATTGAAGTACCTGTAGTTGCTTGTGACAAGCAATTTCTTCGTTTTCTATGTTTTCTACATAGATCGTTGAAAAAATCTAAAATTTCATAAACTTTTGATTATAGTCTGTAAAGTCTTATTAGTTGTCTACAACTCCTTTCAATTTGGACCATTTCAAAATTTTGCCATCTGGTAGTGGGTTATTCAAGTTATCCCCTTTGTTCCAAAGGGTTTTCATTATCTATGAGGTTAGTTGACATATGGCACTCATTCAGTGTTTTGTGGTAGGGTGACTTATTGTTGAAGCTCATTGTTGTAATTGTTCTGGATTCTTACTCAACAAAGACTTGAAGAATGAAAGCACACATGTACATGATTACCAGACTAAAACATAGTTTTATCATCTAGAAAAAGATAGAATGTCACAAGGGATTTTCTTCTTTTTGCCACAATATTAAATCTTACTAAACAACAATATTTTAGACTTGTCTAAATTGAGAGAGGTTTTCCTGCAACATATCAGTGTGTTTAGATTGAAAATCAAAAAGCCATAAAGGGTAGAAAATAATGATAGAAAAGGAAAAAATTCATCTTACAAGCATTCCTCCTTTTCCAATCATGTTTTTCCCAAATTTTTTTCTTCGGCGGGTCAAAATGGGGCTAGTGCGGTTATTGGTAAATTTTGTTTTTAGACTAGTTTATTTTGAAAGGTTTTTAGGGAAAAATTTAAACTGAAAGTTATTTGAAAAACAGAAAACAGTGTTAGAACAGAAGAGGTTGCTTATTTTCTGGTGATGACTTCTTTTCGAAATTTGTTTTCCCTATATTAAAGTATACATGATTAGCAATATTTTAATTTGCCTGATGTCTAGGACATAAAACAAGATGGCCCTTAATCACATATCTTATTTCAAATTTTCATGTAGTTTTGTCAACCCAAATTACTTTATATAGATTAGAGTATCATTCTTAGAGGGAAACAATGTAAACAGATGACCTGTAACCTTGATATTAAGTCCCCTTAAAAATGTTAAGGTAAAATTATACCTCTAGAGCAGTAACACTGAAACTGTCATTAACCCATTACCAGACTGAAATTTTTTGAGACTAGTCCAAATTGAAAGGAGTTGCAGACAAAAATTTTAATTTTATGAAACTACACATTTTTTCAACTTTCTTGGCAGAAAATATTGTGGAAAAAGAAGAAACAGTAGGAGCAAGGAAATAGTCATTCAGGCCCCCTTTCCCTTGATATGGGACAGAATGTCACCATTATTCAATAGGGATCTTCTTTAAGATAAAAAGAATATTTTCAGCAAATTTGAGAAACATTGATCCCAAATTGTGTCCTCTGCAGCAGTAATAAGGAAATAGCATTGTTGCAAGCAATTTCTTCATTGTTCACAATGTTTTCTAGAGCTTTATTCTTGAGGGGCATGAAAAAGCGTGATTGTATGGGAATGGGTTAAAGGATGGTGTTGTGCATGATGACTAATTGGGCTTGTTTGGGAGAAAGGGGAATGATCTATGTATGGGCCTTTGTACCTAGTATCTGTTTGTAGCTCATCTGCTGCTAATTACTGAACAGTGCAATCTTGCTCCTTTTTGATAAACCCTTATTGCATTACCAGACAAAATATTATAGACTGTAGATGCAGGCCACAATTGAACTAACCCATTCCTACACAAAGTAATTCTAGACTGGTCCAAATTGAAATGAGTTGCAGACCACAATGTAAAGTTTATGAAATTTTAGATTTTTTTCTACTTTCTGGGTAGAAAATATTGTGTAGAATGAGCAGTTTCTTTATTCTACATAATGTTGTCCCAATTGTTTTTCTTAAGGATTGTACAAAAGTGGCATTGTGTGGGAATGGGTTAAATTATGAATAGAATTATAACTGCATTACAGGTTAAAAAAACATCTTGAGAAATGAAGAAATACTCTTTTTACAACTTTGTTTTCAATACTAATTTTCTTGAAGTGAATCATTGTTAAAGAATAACCCGACAATATTTTTGACATGTCCAATTTCAGAGAAGCTGCAGAGAGCATTTCAAATTGATAGCATGTGGTGAAATATAGTCTGGCTACCAGACTCTTAAAGGGAACTAAATATTTCCAAGGTTGGACAAGGATGCCAATTATGTCCCTTGTCTTTAAATTTTTTTTTTTTCAGGACTACCCTTAAAGATAAACTTGGATTAAAGGTATTTTATTCCAAAATTATTTGGGATAGGGTCAATTAAACAATCTAAATCACTGCTAGCCTGCTACCATACTACAAAAATTTTAGACTGGTCCAAATTAAAAGATGTTACAAACAACAATTCAAAATGTTTGCAATTTGAAAATTGAGTACCATTTATTATAGAAGAAAATAGATGAGGGAAAATGAATGTTTGAAGCTATTTTTCTTTATCTCTCAATATTGTCTTTAAACACATTCTGAAGGATGTCAGGAATGCAGAAATGTCATCAATGAATTACCAAAATATCATAAATACAGCTTGAGTAAAGCTCGGTTATGCACTGACTTTTAGACTGGTCAAAATTGAAGGAGGATGTAGACAACAATTTTGAGTTGTTGAAATCTTAGAAAAATTTGTCTTTAGGGGTAGAAAACATGGTGGAAAATAAAGAAACTGATTGCAGTTAGCAATATCTCCATTATCCACAATATTTTCCAATGCTTTTTTCTTGAGGTGCATGAAAAGAGATGGGTAATCTCATGATAGACATCATTCAAGACTGGTTCTACTTAAACCCCTTGTCAGACAACAGAATTTTAGTTTCAAATAAGTTGCAGAGGGCAATTTTTTTTGATGAAAATTTTAAAAAATACATTCTGGCCATATATCAATTCAATTGAGCCAAAAATAGGGTCTCTAGAGTAAAAACAAGATGTTTATAAGATTTTGACCTATTGACCTATTTTTTGACCACATGTTAACAAAATCTGAACTTAATAACATTCTGGCCAAATAGCAATTCAATTGAGCCAAAAATAGTGTATCTTAAAAAAAACACAAGATATTTCTAAGATTTGACCTATTGACCTAGTTTTTGACCACATGTGACCTACATCTGAACTTGACTAACATTCTGACCAATTATCAATTCAAAAAAGCAAAAATTGGGACCTCTAGAGTGCACAAAAGTATTTCTAAGATTTGACCTAGTCACCTAGTTTTTGTCTACATGAGACCCCAATTTGAACTTGCCTGAGATAAGACGGTAACAAACATTCTAGCCAAATATTATTTGATTTGAGGCAAAAATATGACCTCAAAAGTTCACTCAAGGTATTTCTAGGATTTGACCTAGTGACTTAGTTTTTGACTCCATGAGAGCAATATTTGAACTTGGCTGAGATAAAATGTGGCCTCTAGAGTGTACACAAGATTTTTTTCTAGGTTTTGACCTAATGACCTATTTTTTGACCTCACATAACCCAATACTGATTGTCCTATGCAGACAAACATTCTGACCAAATACCAATTTTGATTGAGACAAAAATATGATCTCTTGGGTGCACACAAGGTATTTCAAAGATTTGACCTAGTGACCTAGTTTTTTACTACATGAGACCAAAATTTGAACTTGCCTGAGATAACAACTTAACAAAAATTCTAACCAAATATTATATGATTTGAGTGCACACAAGGTATTTCTAGGATTTGACCTAGTGATCTAGTTTTTGACCAAACATAATGGTATATAGAACTTGTCCTAGATATTAATGCAGACAAACATACTGACCTAATGTCATAAAAAATTGTGCCCAAAATATTGCCTCTTGAGTGCATACAAGGTATTTCTAGGATTTGATCTATTGACCTAGTTTTTAACTACATGAGACCAATAATTGAACTTGGCTGAGATATCATGGACAAAAACATTCAGAACAAATATGACCCAACATAACCCAATATTGATTTGTCCAAAATATGCAGACCAACATTCTGACCAAATATCAAGACATTTTAGCCAAAAATATGGCATCTGGAATGCACACAAGATATTTCTAACATTTGACATAGTGACCTAGTTTTTGACCTCATGTGACACAGATTTGAAATAGGCTGAAATAGTGATAACAAGCATTGTAACCAAATATTATTTGATTTGAGGCATAAATATAACCTCTGGATTTCACTGAAGGTATTTCTAAGATTTGACCTATTGACCTAGTTTTTGACTACATGAGAGCCAAATATGAAATTGGCTGAAATATCATGGACAAAAAACATCCTTAAATGTGTCCTTTGGTGCACACAAGATTGTTTCTAAGATTTGCCCTGGAGACCAAATTTTTGTCCCCACATAACCCAATATTGAACTTGACCTAGATATTAATGCAGACAAACATTCTGACAAATTATCAAAACATTTGTGCCAAAAATATGGCCTCTTGAGTGCACACAAGGTATTTCTAAGATTTGACCTAGTGACCTAGTTTTTTGAGCCTTAAATGTGGTCTCTAGAGTGTACACAAGATTATTCCTAGGATTTGACCTTATGACCTTTTTTTTTTACCCCACTTACCCCAATATTGAACTTGTCCTAGATATTAGAGGACATTTGAGCCTTAAATGTGGCCTCTAGAGTGTACACAAGATATTTTTTAATTTGACCCAATGACCTAGTTTTTTACCTCATGTAGACGAAATATGAACAGGGCTGAGATTTCAAAGATAAAAACATTCTAACCAAACAATATTTGATTTGAGGCAAAAATATGACCTCTAGAGTGCACTGAAGGTATATCTAAGATTTGACCGATTGACCTTGTTTTTGACTACATGAAACCCAAATTTGAACTTGGCTGAAATATCATGGACAAAAACATTATGATCAAATATTTCATTTGAGCCAAAAGTGTGTCCTACAGTGCACACAAGATTATATCTTAGATATGCCCTGTTGACCAAGTTTTTGTCTCGACAAAACCCAATATTGAACTTGACCTAAATATTAATGCAGACAAACATTCTGACCAATTATCAAAACATTTGTGCCAAAATATGACCTCTGGAGTGCACTCAAGGCATTTCCAAGATTAAACCTATTGACCTAGTTTTTGACTTCACGCGACCAAAAATTGAATTTGGCTGAGATATCATGGACAAAACATTCAGAACAAATATTTCATTTGAGCCTTAAATGTGGTCTCTAGAGTGTACACAAGATTATTCCTAGGATTTGACCTTATGACCTTTTTTTACCCCACTTACCCCAATATTGAACTTGTCCTAGATATTAGAGGACATTTGAGCCAAAATATGGCCTCTGGAGTGCACACAAGATATTTCTTACATTTGACATAGTGACCTAGTTTTTTACCTCATGTGACCCAGATTTGAACTGGGATGAAATAGTGATAACAAGCTATTCTAACCAAATATTATATGATTTGAGGCAAAAATATGACCTCTGGAGTTCACTGAAGGTATTTCTAAGATTTGACCTATTGACCTAGTTTTTGACTACATGAGACCTAAATATGAAATTGGTTGAAATATCATGGACAAGAAACATCCTAAAATGTGTTCTACGGTGCACACAAGATTGTTTCTAAGATTTGCCCCGGTGACATAGTTTTTGTCCCCACATAACACAATATTGAACTTGACCTAGATATTAATGCAGACAAACATTCTGACCGAATATCAAAACATTTGTGCCAAAAATATGGCCTCCTGAGTGCACACAAGGTATTTCTAAGATTTGACCTAGTGACCTAGTTTTTTGAGCCTTAAATGTGGTCTCTAGAGTGTACACAAGATTATTCCTAGGATTTGACCTTATGACCTTTTTTTACCCCACTTACCCCAATATTGAACTTGTCCTAGATATTAGAGGACATTTGAGCCTTAAATGTGGCCTCTAGAGTGTACACAAGATATTTTTTAATTTGACCCAATGACCTAGTTTTTTACCTCATGTAGACGAAATATGAACAGGGCTGAGATTTCAAAGATAAAAACATTCTAACCAAACAATATTTGATTTGAGGCAAAAATATGACCTCTAGAGTGCACTGAAGGTATATCTAAGATTTGACCGATTGACCTTGTTTTTGACTACATGAAACCCAAATTTGAACTTGGCTGAAATATCATGGACAAAAACATTATGATCAAATATTTCATTTGAGCCAAAAGTGTGTCCTACAGTGCACACAAGATTATATCTTAGATATGCCCTGGTGACCAAGTTTTTGTCCCGACAAAACCCAATATTGAACTTGACCTAAATATTAATGCAGACAAACATTCTGACCAATTATCAAAACATTTGTGCCAAAATATGACCTCTGGAGTGCACTCAAGGCATTTCCAAGATTAAACCTATTGACCTAGTTTTTGACTTCACGCGACCAAAAATTGAATTTGGCTGAGATATCATGGACAGAACATTCAGAACAAATATTTCATTTGAGCCTTAAATGTGGTCTCTAGAGTGTACACAAGATTATTCCTAGGATTTGACCTTATGACCTTTTTTTACCCCACTTACCCCAATATTAAACTTGTCCTAGATATTAGAGGACATTTGAGCCAAAATATGGCCTCTGGAGTGCACACAAGATATTTCTTACATTTGACATAGTGACCTAGTTTTTTACCTCATGTGACCCAGATTTGAACTGGGATGAAATAGTGATAACAAGCTATTCTAACCAAATATTATATGATTTGAGGCAAAAATATGACCTCTGGAGTTCACTGAAGGTATTTCTAAGATTTGACCTATTGACCTAGTTTTTGACTACATGAGACCTAAATATGAAATTGGTTGAAATATCATGGACAAGAAACATCCTAAAATGTGTTCTACGGTGCACACAAGATTGTTTCTAAGATTTGCCCCGGTGACATAGTTTTTGTCCCCACATAACACAATATTGAACTTGACCTAGATATTAATGCAGACAAACATTCTGACCG
The DNA here is from genome assembly GCA_946902895.1 of Fragum fragum. Classification (NCBI taxonomy): domain Eukaryota; kingdom Metazoa; phylum Mollusca; class Bivalvia; order Cardiida; family Cardiidae; genus Fragum; species Fragum fragum. Next base: position 52,266,050 of record OX336367.1, on the reverse strand, counting down.
AATATCAAAACATTTGTGCCAAAAATATGGCCTCCTGAGTGCACACAAGGTATTTCTAAGATTTGACCTAGTGACCTAGTTTTTTGAGCCTTAAATGTGGTCTCTAGAGTGTACACAAGATTATTCCTAGGATTTGACCTTATGACCTTTTTTTTTACCCCACTTACCCCAATATTGAACTTGTCCTAGATATTAGAGGACATTTGAGCCTTAAATGTGGCCTCTAGAGTGTACACATGATATTTTTTAATTTGACCCAATGACCTAGTTTTTTACCTCATGTAGACGAAATATGAACAGGGCTGAGATTTCAAAGATAAAAACATTCTAACCAAATATAATTTGATTTGAGGCAAAAATATGACCTCTAGAGTGCACTGAAGGTATATCTAAGATTTGACCGATTGACCTTGTTTTTGACTACATGAAACCCAAATTTGAACTTGGCTGAAATATCATGGACAAAAACATTGTGAACAAATATTTCATTTGAGCCAAAAGTGTGTCCTACAGTGCACACAAGATTATATCTTAGATATGCCCTGGTGACCAAGTTTTTGTCCCGACAAAACCCAATATTGAACTTGACCTAAATATTAATGCAGACAAACATTCTGACCAATTATCAAAACATTTGTGCCAAAATATGACCTCTGGAGTGTACTCAAGGCATTTCCAAGATTAAACCTATTGACCTAGTTTTTGACTTCACGCGACCAAAAATTGAATTTGGCTGAGATATCATGGACAAAACATTCAGAACAAATATTTCATTTGAGCCTTAAATGTGGTCTCTAGAGTGTACACAAGATTATTCCTAGGATTTGACCTTATGACCTTTTTTTACCCCACTTACCCCAATATAGAACTTGTCCTAGATATTAGAGGACATTTGAGCCAAAATATGGCCTCTGGAGTGCACACAAGATATTTCTTACATTTGACATAGTGACCTAGTTTTTTACCTCATGTGACCCAGATTTGAACTGGGATGAAAGTGATAACAAGCTATTCTAACCAAATATTATATGATTTGAGGCAAAAATATAACCTCTGGAGTTCACTGAAGGTATTTCTAAGATTTGACCTATTGACCTAGTTTTTGACTACATGAGACCTAAATATGAAATTGGTTGAAATATCATGGACAAGAAACATCCTAAAATGTGTTCTACGGTGCACACAAGATTGTTTCTAAGATTTGCCCCGGTGACATAGTTTTTGTCCCCACATAACACAATATTGAACTTGACCTAGATATTAATGCAGACAAACATTCTGACCGAATATCAAAACATTTGTGCCAAAAATATGGCCTCCTGAGTGCACACAAGGTATTTCTAAGATTTGACCTAGTGACCTAGTTTTTTGAGCCTTAAATGTGGTCTCTAGAGTGTACACAAGATTATTCCTAGGATTTGACCTTATGACCTTTTTTTTTACCCCACTTACCCCAATATTGAACTTGTCCTAGATATTAGAGGACATTTGAGCCTTAAATGTGGCCTCTAGAGTGTACACATGATATTTTTTAATTTGACCCAATGACCTAGTTTTTTACCTCATGTAGACGAAATATGAACAGGGCTGAGATTTCAAAGATAAAAACATTCTAACCAAATATAATTTGATTTGAGGCAAAAATATGACCTCTAGAGTGCACTGAAGGTATATCTAAGATTTGACCGATTGACCTTGTTTTTGACTACATGAAACCCAAATTTGAACTTGGCTGAAATATCATGGACAAAAACATTGTGAACAAATATTTCATTTGAGCCAAAAGTGTGTCCTACAGTGCACACAAGATTATATCTTAGATATGCCCTGGTGACCAAGTTTTTGTCCCGACAAAACCCAATATTGAACTTGACCTAAATATTAATGCAGACAAACATTCTGACCAATTATCAAAACATTTGTGCCAAAATATGACCTCTGGAGTGTACTCAAGGCATTTCCAAGATTAAACCTATTGACCTAGTTTTTGACTTCACGCGACCAAAAATTGAATTTGGCTGAGATATCATGGACAAAACATTCAGAACAAATATTTCATTTGAGCCTTAAATGTGGTCTCTAGAGTGTACACAAGATTATTCCTAGGATTTGACCTTATGACCTTTTTTTACCCCACTTACCCCAATATTGAACTTGTCCTAGATATTAGAGGACATTTGAGCCAAAATATGGCCTCTGGAGTGCACACAAGATATTTCTTACATTTGACATAGTGACCTAGTTTTTTACCTCATGTGACCCAGATTTGAACTGGGATGAAAGTGATAACAAGCTATTCTAACCAAATATTATATGATTTGAGGCAAAAATATAACCTCTGGAGTTCACTGAAGGTATTTCTAAGATTTGACCTATTGACCTAGTTTTTGACTACATGAGACCTAAATATGAAATTGGTTGAAATATCATGGACAAGAAACATCCTAAAATGTGTTCTACGGTGCACACAAGATTGTTTCTAAGATTTGCCCCGGTGACATAGTTTTTGTCCCCACATAACACAATATTGAACTTGACCTAGATATTAATGCAGACAAACATTCTGACCGAATATCAAAACATTTGTGCCAAAAATATGGCCTCCTGAGTGCACACAAGGTATTTCTAAGATTTGACCTAGTGACCTAGTTTTTTGAGCCTTAAATGTGGTCTCTAGAGTGTACACAAGATTATTCCTAGGATTTGACCTTATGACCTTTTTTTACTCCACTTACCCCAATATTGAACTTGTCCTAGATATTAGAGGACATTTGAGCCAAAATATGGCCTCTGGAGTGCACACAAGATATTTCTTACATTTGACATAGTGACCTAGTTTTTTACCTCATGTGACCCAGATTTGAACTGGGATGAAAGTGATAACAAGCTATTCTAACCAAATATTATATGATTTGAGGCAAAAATATGACCTCTGGAGTTCACTGAAGGTATTTCTAAGATTTGACCTATTGACCTAGTTTTTGACTACATGAGACCTAAATATGAAATTGGTTGAAATATCATGGACAAGAAACATCCTAAAATGTGTTCTACGGTGCACACAAGATTGTTTCTAAGATTTGCCCCGGTGACATAGTTTTTGTCCCCACATAACACAATATTGAACTTGACCTAGATAATAATGCAGACAAACATTCTGACCGAATATCAAAACATTTGTGCCAAAAATATGGCCTCCTGAGTGCACACAAGGTATTTCTAAGATTTGACCTAGTGACCTAGTTTTTTGAGCCTTAAATGTGGTCTCTAGAGTGTACACAAGATTATTCCTAGGATTTGACCTTATGACCTTTTTTTTTACCCCACTTACCCCAATATTGAACTTGTCCTAGATATTAGAGGACATTTGAGCCTTAAATGTGGCCTCTAGAGTGTACACAAGATATTTTTTAATTTGACCCAATGACCTAGTTTTTTACCTCATGTGACCCAAATTTGAACTGGGCTGTGATAGTGGTAATAAACATTCTAACCAAATATAATTTGATTTGAGGCAAAATATGACCTCTAGGGTGTACTCTAGGTATCTCTAAGAATTGAGCCTTTTACCTAGTTTTTGACTACATGAGACCAAATTTGAACTTGGCTGAAATATCATGGACAAAAAACATTCTGACCAAATATTTTATTAGAGCCTAAAATGTGGCCTCTACAGTGCACACAAGATTATTTCTTAGATTTGCCCAGGTGACCCCACTTAACCCAATATCGAACTTGACCCAGATATTATGCAAACAAACATTCTGACAAAACAGTAATTTTGATTGAGGCCAACATATGGCCTCTGGAGTGCACACACAGTATTTCTAAGAATTTATTTAGAGATCAAGTTTTTGACCCAATGTGACCAAAATTTGAACTTGGCTGAAATAACATGTAGACAAATTTTGACCAAATTTGATTTGATTTGAGCCTAAAATGTAGCCTCTAGAGTGCACACAAGGTATTTCTAGGATTTGACTAGTGACCTAGTTTTTGACTCCATGAGACCAATATTTGGACTTAGCTGAGATATCATGGACAAAACATTCAGAACAAATATTTCATTCAAGCCAAAAATGTGGCCTCTAGAGTGTACACAAGGTATTTCTAGGATTTGACCTAGTGATCAAGTTTTTGACCCCACATAACCCAATAATGATTTGTCCAAAATATTATGCAGACAAACATTCTGACCAAATATCAAGACATATAAGCCCAAATTTGGCCTCTGGGGTGCACACAAAATATTTCTAGAATTTGACCTAGTCACCTAGTTCTTCTAGGATTTTACCCTGTGACCTAGTTTTTGACCCAAATTAATCCAATATTGAACTTGTCCTAGATATTATGCAGACAAACTTTCTGCCCATATATCAATTCATTTGAGCCAAAAATATGGCCTCTGGAGTGCACACAAGGTATTTCTAAGATTTGACCTAGTGACCAAGTTTTTGACCTCATGTGTCAAAATTTGAACTGGGCTCAAATATCGGTAACAAACATTCTGACCAAATATCATTTGATTTAAGCCCAACATATGGCATTCTTACCAAATATCAATTCATTTGAGCCAAAAATATGGCCTCTGGAGTGCACACATGTCATTTCTCAGATTTAATCTATTGACCTAGTTTCCATCCCACTCTAATTTGAACATGGTTGAGATAACATGGAAACAAACATTCTGACCAAATATCATTTGATTTGAGCCTAAAATGTGGCCTTTAGAGTGAACACAAGATTATTTCTAACATTTGACCTATTGACCTAGCTTTTGACCCCTTAAAACCCAATATTGAACTTGACCGAGATATTATGCAGACAAACATTCTTAAGAAATATCAAGGCATTTGAGTCAAATTCAGATTCTAATCAAGTTCAGATTTGGGTCACATGTGATGCCTGACACAGCTTGATCACAATAGCTCACCATGACCATGAGCTAATAAAAGATATCCTATGAAATAAATTTCTTGAAAATCATTATTTAATGTTTTGTGTTCTTTTTTTATGATTAAATGACTATTTCAGGGTGAATATTTTGCTAATTCACTGCGCAGCATTGAAAATCTTGAATAAAGTTGGAGGCAAATAAGCAATTCTCCTCAAATTTCACACAAGGAAGACTCGTAATGAATGGGTATATGTAAAGTTTCAAACAAATTGATCAGAAATTGTGTTTTCTATGGGTATTTTTGCAACAGTTGTCACACTTGGAGGATATCACCATCATGTCTTTTAATTGTAACATTATTTATTGTCTCAGAATTTCAAATTCGATATATTTATTACCCCTTATTCAATGCTTAAGGTTAAACATTGAGGCGTGTGCAATGTCGATTTTTCTAATTTGATTATTCTAAACCTAATTTCTGATTCGTTGAACCCCTTTTTTCTTTGCCTATTGGATTTTGTATATTTTGATCTACAAAATAGGACATTACTATGGAAGGAATCTTATTCTAGAAATAGTCCTGAAAACTTCAGTGTGAATTCAGGTTTAATAGAAAATTAACGCCATATGAAGCCACCAAATATGGCACTGTGTTTGGTACTTTCTAATACAGACTTTTTGGCCCCTGCATCTATAAGATCAGACTATATTGTTTTACTGATGTTAATTTGTGTGTCTGTCTGTCAATCTATCAGTCTGTCTGCGAGCAGTAAACTTAATGCAAAAACATTTAGCTGTTATTCAAACACCATTCAAGATACATGGCTCATATTTGGGACATAGGGTCCTTGCATGGATGTGCATCATTTGGTTGTACCTCAAGGTAAAGGTTACTTATCAAGGTCACAAATTTTGTAAACTTAATGCTAAACTAAAGATTTGATCTTATTCAAAATATTTGGCTCATATTTGGCACATAGGTTCCTTGAATCAGTAAGCATCAGTTGGTTGTAAAGTAAGGTCAGATAAACCATCAGGGTCAAATTCACTCATGAAGGTCATTTAATTCAAAAACTTAATATTTTGCTCTTATTCAAACAACATGCAAGATACAAGGCTCATATTCAAGACAAGGGTTCCTTGCATTGATAGGCATCTGTTGGTTGTAACATCAAGGTCATCAATCAAGGTCAAGGTCAATTTAATGCAAAAAAACACATTTTGCTCTTGTTCACACACTGTTCAATGAACATGGTTCATAAGTCTGTTATGGGGATATGGAGTTTCACAAACACATCTTGTTTTGTGTTGTCATCGATTTTCCAAAATGTCTTGTATCTGTAAAATTCTAAATATATGGTAAATATTTATATGATGAATTCACATATTGATGAACATGTGTGGATTATTTGTAAATAAGTGAAAAGATCTTTCATAAATCACATTATTTTCATCATAGATGACAACTTTATCATACTTTATCACTCCTTGATAAAAAATGCTCAAAAATATCTACTGAAACATATGTCATGCTTGCCATGAGCTTAATTTATCTTGGGACTTCTTTATAGCATGTTTTATTAAGATATTTTCTTTAAGACAACATGCTGTTGAGACAAAATTCACTTAACCCTTATCAGATGAGAATTTTTGTAGACTTTTCCAAAATGAAGACTGCCTACAAACATTCATATTTGTGCTTTTAAGAACAAAGTGATATGTAAAATGTTTTGGAGGTAAAGAAAAGCTTCTATGCAGAAACATTAGGGACTTTAATCCATTCCCACATGACAAAATGACCGGGCTGGTCTAACTTGAAAGAAGTTGCAGACAACAATTTTTGTTTGATGTATTTCTAAAATTCTTTATCTTTTTGGGTAGAAAACATAGTGGATATTGGAGAAATTGAATTGCTTGTTACAAGCAATTTCTTCATTTTCCAAAATATTTTTCTAATTTTTTTTTGTGTTGTTTAAAAGGCCTCATTGTTTGGGCATGGGTTGATATATAGCATATATTTTTGTCTGTGTTGATATGAAGTTTTCCAGAGAATCTTTGGAGCTACTCCAATCAGTTAGAGCTTTTTATGCAACTGCGTAGATAGTTTATACAATATCCTCATCTGAAAGTACATGGAAAAAATGAGACATTATACTGTAGAATTTATCGTAATATAATTATCCCATTTCCATACAGCGACAATTTTAAACGCCCCCCTCAATATAAAACATTGGAAAACATTGTGGAAAATGAAGAAATTGCTTGTTACAAGCAATTTCTTCATTCTCCACAATGTTTTCCATCCAAAAAGACGAATGTTTAAAGATGTCAACAACTTAAAATTGTCGTCTGCAACTTCTTTGAATTTGGGCTGGTCTAAAAAATGTTTGGTTATGCAGTAAATAGCAATTTGCTACTGAACATCATAAGTGGGATTTGAGTTGATGGATGGTAGCTGTCAATCATAATATCAAATGACCAATCAGGTCATTCATTGAGACCAGAAGAGAACGTTGAACTCTGACATTTATGTTAAGCATATTTGTTGGTTTGGCTACTTTAGATGTCTTAACTACAGTTTATTCAAGTAGTTGTTATGCCTAATTGATTGCTGACCAATGATTTTCCATTTATTTCATGTCATTGCCCACACATTTCACAAATAATGATTTTTATTACATCTATCAAACTCCCTTGTCAGAGGTCAGTTGGCATGGTCATTAATCCTTATCCTTCTTCATTTGTTACAAATGAACGCACACGTGACATTTCAAACCATTACTCATGAGCGCCATGTAAAGACTCAGATCAGCCTGTGCATCTGCACAGTCTGATCAGAGTCTTTACTCTGCGCTCTGTAGATAGATACTGACCCAAAGCTTCTTTAAACAATCAGCGAATATTCTAATTGCCCCAAATGACTGTCCAGGGTGCTCAATTTGTGCGAGTCATGCACATGCGAAATAGTTGGAAATGTCAAGCATAGGCTCATATAATAGTTACACATGATTTTGAGATATGTAATGAAGTTTAAAAATTCATCTTTTACCTGGATTTAAATCCCCAAAAAAACACCAAAAGTCGGTCTGAAATCTTCATGATATTTCATGTTGTAACAATGATATACTCATCTGCTTAAAACAAAAAATAATTCAAGACTTCAACATTACCTACAGATTAAGGACACAAGAACAAAAGTGACAAAAATCGATAGGTTTATCCTTGAGTTTAAGGTGGACATCCACACACGTTGTCTGCGCATGTCATATTCTCCGAAGATTGACCTGTCTTCGGGACCGTATCACTGATCCAGATTGGGATAAATATTACTACGTCGTACGCATAACTCCATAATATATCGCCAAAAAGTAGCAATTGGATAACTGTAATTAAAAGTACAGTAAAACCCCTCTAATACGACCACTTGTGGTACTTTCAGAAAGTGGTCGTAATAGCGGGGTGGTCGTATTACTGAGGTTTGGTCGTTTGTTGTCAAGTAATGCATGTTTATTTTATTTTCGTTATTTGAATATATTAATACTATACATACAATAGTGAAACTATAAGAACATGTATTACAGCGAAATCTTATGTCATTTTCAAATTTACGATCTTCGGTAAGTTCTACTTTCTCTATTCTCCATTTGGATCTGATTAAGAACTCCGACCTCAGATTATGCATTCGTAAGTACAGGTTCAAAGTGTCAAACTGTCGATATCATATCTTCTATAATGCGAATACCAAGCATCAATTACGTTGAAATCAAAACTTATTTGCTAATTAACTGATCGGAACACCGTAAACAAACTAATCGTAACTTCTCGGATACGTTATCACTTTCGAATTTAATACTCGAGTCAAAACCTGTGAAACATTCAAATAACAATTAAAAATAATTCAAACTATAATTTCTAAAAGTGATCGGCCACTTTAATCATAACACCTATTATAATAAAGGATATCACATAATCAAAAATCCGATAATGTATTTACAATGTATTCGTACCCAATTAGTGTCGCTCTTATCAAGTGTGAAATTCGGATGATCGGTCTCAATGTGTGAAGTTACTGGTCGTTTTAGTGGGGTTCAAAATAGTGTATTAGCTATGGTTGGTACTGAATTTAGTGGTCGTAATTCGGAATAGCGGGTGCTCGTTTTAGAGGGGTTCGCGACCATTGAAATAAAGAACAAAAAATTCCGTTCTGTAAAAATTCGGTCGTAATGGAGGGGTGCCCGTATTTCCGGGGTGGTCGTAAGGAGGGGTTTTACTGTACAAATGTGGAGAAATCAAACTTGATTGTCACCCAATTTAATTAGAAAAATAATTATTTCAAATTGCGAAAGTACTCATGTCTTTCCTGTCCTCCAAGAACAGGTGTCAAGAAAATGAAGCGTGCATTTCATGGGCGCTGACATTCTGAATGTAGTTGGATGGAATAGACCGAGTTGTCAAGAATGACACTACCAAGAATGCTCAAATTAGATAGGTCAGTATTTGAAAAATGCCACCAATTGGAAGATAATGCATCAACACATGGACCTTGCATTCATGTAATATTGTTTTTACAGTTAACCAGTAATGTTTCATGCTTGACTGAGCATAGAGTATTGAGTTGTGTTAGTGCATTGGTTTAACAGACGCCTGCGATCTTCTTGTGTTTGAAGTCATAAAATAATGGACATCAAATGCTGGCTGTAACTCATGAAACAAATTTGTTTTACCATAACATTGGAGATGTATAAAAAGTGAGACATGAACTGGTTAGTGGCAGGGTTTTTATGTGCTGCCGCAGGCGATCATATATTGGCGTCATCTTCTCCGTCTGTCCATCCGTCCATCCATCCATTCGTCCGTCTGTACTTACGTACATACGACCACTTTTCACAACTCCTCCTAAGTTTCTGGATGTATCTTTTTGAAACTTGGTCAATGTTATCACCTGAATTGGTAGATGTGCATGAAGTAAGGATTTTATGGTTCATTGATTTTTGCCTCAGTTATGCCCCCTTTAATCTTAGTCTCTGGGGCTTATTGACATTGCAGCCTAGTGAATGTAACTCCTCCTAAGTTTCTGGCTGGATCTTTTTGAAACTTGTTCTATGTCATCACCTTAATTAGTAGATGTGCATGAAGTAAGGATTTTATGGTTTATTGACTTTTGCCTCAGTTCTGCCCCCTTGAAACTTAGTCTCGGGGGCTTATTGAAATTGCAGCCTTGTGAATGCAACTCCTCCTAAGTTTCTGACTGGATCTTTTTGAAACTTGTTCTATGTCATCACCTTAATTGGTAGATGTGCATGAAGCAAGGAATTTATGGTGCATTAATTTTTCCCTGACTTATGCCCCCTTAAAACTTAGTATCTAGGGCTTTTTGAAATTGCAGCCTTGTGAAGGCAACTCCTCCTTACTTTTTGTCTTGATTTAAATGAAACTTGGTCAATGTCATCACCATAATTTGTAGGTGTACATGGCTCAAGGATTTTATGGTTCATTGATTTTTGCAAGAGTTATGCCCCTTGACACTAAGTCTCTGGGCCAATTCAATCAGTTTGAATTTGACAATTTAAAAAGGTAGTCTGCAAACGTTTTGAATTTGGTTCTGTCAAAATAAGTAGTGTCTACAATTATTTTTGTGAAACAGCAGCAAAGTGACGGCGTATATTGTGACTATTGCACTCTTGTTATACTTCACATGTGTATTTGTTGGTAAGAATTTTCTGTCGATGTAGATTCAAGGTCAAAGTCATTTTTCAAGGTCATACTTATCAACGATAAAAACTTTATTATCAATAGCTTTTCATTTGTTAGTATCATTACTTTCATATCTCAAAGTTAAAGATCACACTCATCTAAATTAAAATTTAACTAACGTTGGAACCTTTTTTAAGCTAACCTGAGCACGTAGTGTTAAAGTGAGCTATTGTGATCCCCTTTTGTCCGGCATCCGTCCGTCGTGCATCGTGCGTTGTCCGTCAACAATTTCTTTAAACGACATCATCTCCTCCAAAACCACTGGGCCAATTTGAACCAAATTTGGCAGAAATGTTCCTTAGGTGGTCCCCTTCAAAAATAGCTAAAAGAATTGAAAACCGTTAAAAACTCTGGTTGCCATGGCAACAAAAGTGAAATTTTAAAATAATCTTTAAAAATCTTTTCCTCCTGACCCAGAAGGCGTAGAGCCTTGATATTTTGCATGAAGCATCAGTATATTGACCTCTTTCAAAATAGATAAAATCAAGATCCTCGGGACCAAGGGGCGGAGACCCAGGGGGGGTGGGGTTTATATAGAAATAAAGAATGATTTTTTAAATGAAATCTCCTCCCAAACCACTGGGCTGATTTGAACCAAATTTGGCAGAAATGTTGCTTAGGTGGTCCCCTTCAAAAATAGCTAAAAGAATTTTAAATCCGTTAAAAACTCTGGTTGCCATGGCAACAAAAGTAAAATTTTAAAATAATCTTTAAAAATCTTCTCCTTCCAACCCAGAAGGCGTAGAGCCTTGATATTTTGCATGAAGCATCAGTAAATTGACCTCATTCAAAATAGCTAAAAATATCATGACCCTCGGGTCCCCAGGGGCGGAGCCCCAGGGGGGTGGGGTTTATATAGAAATTAAGAATGATTCTTTAAATGACATCTCCACCAAAACCACTGGGCCGATTTGAACCAAATTTGGCAGAAATGTTTCTTAGATGGTCCCCCTTAAAATTAGCTAAAAGAATTGAAATCCGTTAAAAACTCTGGTTGCCATGGCAACAAAAGTGAAATTTCAAAATAATCTTTAAGAATCTTTTCCTCCTGACCCAGAAGGCGTAGAGCCTTGATTTTTTGCATGAAGCATCAGTATATTGATCTCTTACAAAATAGCTAAAATCATGATCCTCAGGTCTCCAGGGGCGGACCCAGGGGGGGTGGGGGGTATAGGCATGAAGCATCAGTTCACAGTCTTCTTTCTTATTTCTGAAATTATAACCCATGGAAAAAGTTTTTTCCTTCTTTCAAATCAGCACTAAAGCCTTGGAATTTGTAATTTAGACTTTTCGATCCCCAGGTTCATAGTCTTTATATGTAATTGTGGCCCACTTGTTTCATAATCCTAACCTTAACATGAAATTAGACTGTTGAAAGAAAAAGAGCCTTTATCTCAGGTGAGCGCCCCAGGGCCAACGGCCCTCTTGTTTCATATATATTTCATCTGGTAGTATCCATTTAGTGATGCCAAGTTCAATGTCGTATGCAAAGGCTGAGGTCAGTTGTTTCATGGGCATATTTTAACATTGGCTATAAATATGGATTGGTAAATGCTTAGGCTTCCATATTTCATATGTATATTCCTTGTGTCAAGTCCTTTCTACTGGTTCCAAGTTTGAAGTCACCTGTGAAAGTCATATTCATCTAAGATATATACTTAAACTTTGACCACAGCATTTGATTGGTAAATAAAGTGACGGGCTAACACATTCTATATGTAAATCTATTTTTGGAGCCATTTCTGTTGGTACCAATATCAAGGTTGTATAGCAAAGTCAAGGTGAAATATCAAGGTCACAATTCCGAAAAAAAAGCCAATATGCAGGACACTCAGGCTAATGAAATACATCTTGTTTAGTTAAAAACATTTTGAGAGAAGAAGAATAAATGAGAACATTTTCTTCTTTTCTGGTAATGTTTTCCTCAGTCTCTCATTTCATGATGGTGATGACAATAACGATAATTACATCAAGAATGATAATATTACTGATGATAATCACTCTAGACTCTGGATCTGCCTGTTGCATCTCTGGCTTGTTTTTACAAGTTTGTGTTAAATAACAAATATAGATTAAAATCACTTTGTTTCATTGAACATAGTGGATAAAATATTTTCAGAATTGCATTGAAATAGAGGGGATAAAAGCACCGATAGTACCGGTACTTGATTTTGATTGTCAATACTTCTTTTGAAAGCTATTATCATGAAAAACTCTGGTTTGAAAAGGAGAGACAGGAGATGTAGACTAAGATCAGACTGCACTTATGTGCAGACTGATCCTTGTCTATATCTCCTGCCCAAACTGGAATCTTTCAGGTTCAGTATGACAAGGGTTTAAAACCATTTGGGTAGAGGCATTGCTGCCTATTTAGTTACTTCACTAATATTTTGGCATTGTTATTGGTATTGTTTATTTGAACTTTGGTTTACCCTGGTCATGTCTGAGATCATGTCTGGGGATATGTATTTCAAAGTTTAATTACATAAATAACTCTGACTTGAAAGCAAAATAGGATAGTGTAGACTAAGATCAGACTTCAACTATGTGCAGTCTCATCTTTATCTATATCACTGCCAAATCAAGAATTTCAGGGTTAAGCATGACAAGGGTTAAGATGAGTTTTGAGCATCCTTGAAGTTCTGGGCTGAAATATTACAAAAGCTGGTAAAATATTAAAAAGTTATACACGTATTTTCACACAATCACTAAATTGGCATTAGATGTATTACCTGTCAAGCAGACTCCAAACAAACCATTAGATCTATCATGACCAACTGAAAGAAAAACTAGGTTGCTTCAAGTGATTGGTAAGGTAGAATGGCAATGGACATTTTACATAAACATTGCACTATTAATCTATTCCCATAGAATCCTGCTTTTTTATGCCTCTCTAAATTAAAGTTTTGGAAAACATTGTTGAAAATGAAAAAACTGCTTGTAACAAGCAACAAACAACTATTTCATTAATCACAATTTTTTTCAACCTTCAAAGCCATAGTATTTTAATATTTCATCAACTGATATTTGTAACCCGAAGCTTTAAATTTCAAATTTTGGACTAACCAAAAATTTGTTGTCTGGTAATGGTTTACATGAAGAAATTTATTTAAGACAAGTCCTAATTGAAAGAAATTGCATATGACAAATCAAATTGCCTTAATATTGGGAAATAAATGGCAAATAGGGAAAAAAACATTGTGAAAAAAGGAGATATTGCTTGTAACAAGCCATTTCTCTTTTTCTAACAATATTTTCCAGGCCCTATTTCTTCAGGGCGTCAAAAAAATTATTGTTGTGTAGTAATGGGTTAATCAAGATTCTAAAGGGAGATAACCCATTCCCACACAATGACGCTTTTGGACACCCCTTTAGATAGTCAATTGGGAAAACATTGTGTAAAATGAAGAAATTGCTTGCAACGTTTCTTCATTTTACTCAATGTTTTCCATCCAGAAAGTTAAAGATAATCTAAAATTTCATTAAATATTAATTGTCGTCTGCAACCTATTTCAATTTAGACGAGTCTAAAATTTTGCTGTCTGGTAATGAGTAAACCGGTTTTCATATGATGCCACTGATCATCAGCTCCTCTTTACATGTGTGCAAGATGCCTCAAGTACAGAAACTGTAAACTTTGAAATAAAAAGGAAAAAAAACTGGAAACTGCATTAAAATTTTGAATCAAGTTCCTACAAAAAAGACAGATTATAAACATGTGCATGTATAGAGAAAAGAATACTGTCAGAATTGGATCGAACCTTCAACTTGAAGAACTGAATGATCCATCTTTTGCAAGTTCCATCGTTGCAGATGATTTGTGAATAGAACTTTTGATTTTCTCTTTTCCTATGATGATATATAAGCATACTTGTAGTTGATAGGAAGGCTGTAAAGGGTTCAGTTTCTCTAAGAATCATCTGTTCTAGTAATGAGTGAAGTGTGCACGTGGTATCGAATTTCTCCATCAGAGGGCATCCCCCTCTACGTTATCTAGCTGGCTCCACCTGGTGGGAAGAATGTGAACTACAGCTGGTTGAAGGGGACCAAATCCTCTATCGTATAATTTGACCCAGTTTCAACCAGCTATGTATCATCATTCCCTCTAGATGATCTTCGATCTTTATTCTTTCCGTGTCAACCTGACTGTTGAATATCCTTTTGAAATGCTCTCTTTGGCCTTGCTCCTGTTCCCAATTGTATTGAAAAAAGAGGAAAAAAAAACACTAAACAGCAGTATTAGTTAATGTAAATGCCTTGACTTGTATTAACCTCCCAGTCTAATTTACCAGACTAATTCAAATTATTTTGAAGAACAATCTGATTGGACAAAAGTTGTGTCTAACCAAATACAATTGGTCAAATTGGCATTTATACTTGAAAAATAGGTGGCGAATATGAGTCATGCTCTTTTAGTTACTATTATCTATCTGATTATTGTAAATAAGGGAACTATGTACTATGATTCTTCTAAGTATAGTTAACTGAATGCTTACCATTATCATACAATATCCTTTGTATATTTTGGTTTCTATATCAAAGTGAGTTGAGACTCGCATTATTATTGTATTATCACTATTCTAACTATGATGTTTTATACTGTAAGTACTGATAAGTGTTTATGTAAATTCCTTTCACAGAAACTTTCACTCAAAATCCACTATTTGAGTCACCATTTTCCTTTGAGAATAGGTAATGTCCTGTTTCGAAATAAATGAGTTAATTCATAGTTTTGTGGAATATATATATATATATAATAAATCCATAATCAATGCCAGGTAGACTGAAGTCCAAAATGAAACTAGAAATTCCCCCAACACACGTTTTTCTGGCCTCCATTTTGAATCTCCCATGGCAACGGAAGGAATGCTATATCCACCATATTAGATTTCTAAGGTAATTGGAAATATGCAGTGCCATCATGCATAAAAAATGGGGGTAGAAAGAAAAAATATTTGAGTAAATATTTTAGGAACTATGTTTGAAGGAGTCAATCTAGAAGATTGAAGTCTTTTTTAAAATACTACAAGTGCTATATTGCAGACATCCATTCAGATGACCTTATATCAAAATTTAATTTCAAATGTACCCACAATGCTCAATTATACTTTATCAGTGTTAAATGCTTTGTTACTTTATTTTTCTGGGGTTTTTTTTGTACCTGATGTACCTAACCATGTATTCCTGTATGTCCACTCTGTCACTCTATAATTCATTGTTGAGAGACAGATCTGTCATGCTTCTCAGTAATGGTAATACTGGTTGCAGAAGAGCTGAGACTTAAACTTAGCCACGCACGTAACTGACTATTGCAGGTCCAGAACTAAAATCATTGTAGTTTCATTTTTCCAGACTGTGTAAATACAAGCTCAGGAGGATAACATGAATCTGACCACTTTTTATAATGCTATTTATTTGATGGAACCTAACTAATACTTAAATTAAAACCAAAATCATTTAGGAGGAAAAAAGAAATTGAACCATTCCCACACAATCCTTCTTTTTTAGATCCCTAAGAAAAACATGCGGAATATGAGGAAATTGCTTCTTACATGCAGTTTATTCATTATCAACAATGTTTTCCAACCTCAAAGATACTGAATTTTAAAATTTCATCAACAAATAATTGACATCTGTAGCATCTTTGCGATTGGACTTGTCAAAAATTTTGTCGTCTGGTATGGATGTCATTTACTAAGAATAGCACTATAATAAAGATCTTTCACCCTATATAGCTCCATATGAAATGTTAACCCATTCCGAAACAAATCAGCTTTTAACATCCCCCCACACACCACACAATCAGAAAAGAGCTTTGAAAAACATTGAGGAAAATGAGGGAATTGCTGGTAACAAGCAATTTCTTTATCATCCACATTGTTTTCTACCCCTAAAGACATAGATTTTTTTGAAGTCCATTAACTAAAAAGTGTCGCCTGCAACTTCTTTGAATTTGAACCGGTCTAAAATTTTATCACCAGGTAATGGGTTAAACAGTTATAGGTCATGTCTATATCCAACACACTATCACACAACCATGAAAAAAATGAGAGACTGAATTGACATGCTTGCTTCCTTCTTATAACAATGAGATACATATAGCTGTCTGAGCTAATTATATTTCATCACCGTATCAAACAATACACACCCCACCTACCCATAAACCCTTACAGCCCATCATATCCCCTGCTATCTAATTATGGGTATGCACAAACATAATTATTATAGATAATACCTGTGTGATAACTTACTTATGTTAATTTAGACATATTAATTTGGTGTAAAGTAATGTTAATCGGCCACAAGTTTTCATCATATAAGCGTTTTTAGGAAGAAAATACTAATTATATCAATTGAGTACACATTGTGTTTCCGTTTCATAAAGAAATATGTTTGTCTCTACTCAGTACAAATTTATTCGATTTTTCAAGGGAAATGAATAGGGAATGTTAAGGTTATCTTCTTGTAAAATTATAGTAAAGAAAATTGCTGTTAAAGATATTGGAATCTTTTTAAAAAGTGTGGTGCCTGTTTTCATAAAGTACCAAAACATTTTACTGAATATTCAGTTGTAATTGTATGAATTTGAGGTCACCCAATAAGTGAATTGTCGGAACCCCGCGAGAAGATAACATAGGAAAAGAATCTACAAATGGAAAAGGATCACAGCTTACGATAATGCACTGAGAGTGACCTCCCTTGGAAAATGTGTGTAACCCAATCCATTTACCTGTGCTGGCTGTACTCTCTCTATTGCTATATTTGTAATCAGGCAGTGTAACAGCTCATGCATCATAACTCAGCTATGGGGGTTTCCCAGGGATTTCCCTGTCTTTGGTGACTGGTTCTAGTGATAAGTAATGATAACCATGATTCTTTAAATGATAGATATAACACCCTACTGAGCCAGATGGTACATAGGTTTGAATGATATAATTTGTGGTCATGATAATGGTATTTGAGAAGTGTGGGTCTGATTAGCCAGGAGGCTATCATTGAGGAAATACCATCAGGCCATATTGGGGCCAAATGATTCCAGTTACATCATTATTTTCTAGTTTATGAACAGATATTTTCATTTTATCAATAAATAGCTTATTGATGATTTGAATCTGCAAACATTAGAATAAGTCTGCAGGGCAAGTTTTAATGACAGTCAAAATGATTAGGCACATGGTCAAAGTGAATGAATTCTATTTTATGAGTTTATAGAAACACTACATAATCATAGTGTAGGATGGTATGGTAAAATATTCATTTTAACAGATATTTCACTCTTAAATGATAGGTTTAACTCAAGTTTGGTTGACCAGTGTCTCTTATAGATCAACTTAGTTGTAGCACACACCTCTACTTTCTTTAAAAACAAAAATTAGAAAAATGTTGTCATTGACAATTTGTTGTGTAAGCTTTAACCCTGTTTTCGACAGTTGTGGTAGTACTGGATGGTACACCTGTCCATGTGTTCCTGTAATGTAAACAAAACTTTAAGCCCATAGCTAACAGCCTTACATTCTACTGAAACTGTGGGGGGCTTTGAAAGTAACATTTGAAGAATATACACCATGAAGACAGTGGCTTTAGATGGATATGTTAATGCAAGGTCCTGGCTCTTGAGGGCCTGCTGCTTTCTTGAACTATTTTGTATTTGAATTCAAATACTAGTTGCTTGACTGAATCAATATATTCAGTATGCAGTCAAAAGTTCTGTAAACTTTTTTGATTCTCTATAACCTAAGGCAACCAAACATAACACGTATATGTTGTCTGGACAATATTACCTTATTAAGGATTAGATAAAACTATATCTCTCTCTACCTGAATTATCAAGAAATCCATTAATTTTGTTAATGTATTCTGTAATGTGTATGACCAAAATTGGGGAAAGCCTGGTTTCTTTCAAGATAAGAGAGAAAAGAGAGTAGTTTTGCATGGAAACATTTAGTGCTTCACACCCTGCATTGCTGGTAATAATTTCCAAAGTAGAATAATTCTATGAAAAATAGAACTAAACCCAAGATCCCTTTACAAGTTTTGAAGATAAATTCGGATTGTGTCAGATAACTGTGTCAAATAGTGCATATAAAAATATCATAAGTCCAGTATCAATTTTTTGTACTTAACATTTTATGTTAGACTGAAAATCAAATTATATAACACATTACCTGATAATCACAACAGTCACTACAAGTTATGCTTAACCCATCCCTCCTTTTTACGCCAATCGAAGAAAAAAGCTTTGGAAAACATTGTGGAAAATGAAGAAATTGCTTGATACAAGCAATTTCTTCATTATCTACAATGTTTTCTATCCAAAGAGACGAAAAAATTCAAAATTCCATCAACTTGAAATTGTCGTCTGCAGCTTCTTTCAATTTGGACCAGTCTAAAATTTTGCTGTGTTGGAATGGGTTAACTTCAGAAGGCCATAGAGGTAAATCAGATGTTTACCAACTATTAAATCATCCTTTGAAAATTATCACAATAACCCTGTGATTTTTTTTAAATAAACATCTTTATTAATATTATTTTAATAATCATTTTTTTTTTGAGAGAGAGAAAAAAACATTTTTAGAATCTGCATTTTATACCACTTTCTTTGATTCTTTTACACTGTGAAAAACAATTTTGGTTTATTTTAGATAACACATTTTCAAAAATAGATACGAAAAAAGTGCAGACAGTTAGCATCATCAGTACTATGTGTGTAAGTTACTAATAGTGCTTCTGTACTTACACAGACTGTGACCCAGTCAAAGATTTAGAAAGGTGTTTAATCATGCATCTAATTTATGAAACTGGGCTATAAAAGATAAATCAACACTGCAAACCATTCTATGAAAAAAAGTCACACCACTCCACTTACTTCTTTAAGTATAAATCCATTTGTTCATATAATCCTTAGATATTTCTTTTATGCTTCTAAATAGAATGTGATCTGATAAATATCTTAACTTTTGAGATTTTAAAGAAAGAGTTAAAATTTAGTGTTCAAAACTTTTTATCAAATGCAAGTTAATTGTTTCAACCCAGGGAACCTTTGATATTTTATTTTCCAAGTAATGTAGTGCCAATGATTTTCAGAGTGCATAGAGATCCCATTGTTATAACTGCCAAACAAAAATCTGAACAAATTATCTCCACTTTCCTTGTCTCATGGTAACAAGCCATCAACTTTACAAATATATACCAGTGAACCTGCATGCAATCTTGGTAATCAACACATAACAATAAATATGATCTTTACCAGGTAATACGTCTTAGGAGATAATGAAACAGACCTTCCCGTCTCAGACATTTTAAGAGACAAAATATTGCATTTTAAGGTACAAGAAGAGATGTCGCAGTATACAGAGGTTGAAGGTAAAGCCGCAGTATACATTGCGTTCATATTTCACGGTTGATTATAAACAAGGATACACAGCTAGCTGCTGTAGGCAGAAACAGAAGCAGTTGTACTATTATTGTTAATCTCTCATTTTGTCCAGGTGTGCTTCCTTCAGGAATCTTAACCATTTCTGTACATGTATATAGCTTTCTGTCTTGAAACTCTGATGGGATACCCCTCCAAGTTTAGTTTCCATGGCGACCACAAAGCTCAGTATCTAATTTTATACCAGAGGTGTAATTTAGGAAAAAACTTTTTTAATGCAAAGGATATGAAATAAAAATATCAGAGTTTCTTCTGATTAGATACCTGGTATTTCTGAGCCAGGTGTTCTTCTTGAAACAAAATATGATAGAATTTTTAGATCTTGTAAACAGAGCAAAACCAGTTCTGTATTAGCACCTTACCAGACAACAAATTTTGGAGAAGTCTAATTTGAAAGAGGTTGCAGGCAGTTCATTTAGTGAAAAAAAGATATTACAGGAATAGAAGAAATCACTTGTTATAAATCCAGGAACTAGCCTGTCTATCCACTGTGTGTCTGTCTGTGTACAAAGTACTTTCAAGTTTGTGTCAATATATAACATAGAGCTGAAACTTAAATACATACATTGAAATTTTCAAAAACAGTTTTGCAAGATGCTACTTTTAACTGTCAATTTCTCCTGGTTAACCCTCCCAAGCCCTCGTTTTTACGCCCCTCAAGAAAAAAGCTTTGGAAAGCATTGTGGAAAATGAAGAAATTGCTTGTATCAAGCAATTTCTTCATTATTCACAATGTTTTCTATCCAAAAAGACAAAGAAAATTTAAATTCCACCAACTTGAAAATATCGTCTGCAGCTTCTTTCAATTTGGACCAGTCTAAAATTTTGTTGAGTTGGAATGGGTTAAAGTACTACCTCCTCTTGAATATAAGACATTTTTTCTCTGCGTACACATTTATTAGTAAATGTTGCATTTTAACACCTCCTTTAGTTTTCCTTAATCGTATTCAAACTATAAATACTTTGATCATATTTTGAAGTTTTGCAAGACAAATTTCTCCCTTGAACTTAGACATTTTCTGGAAATATTAGGTCTGTTTGTCTAGGAAAACCTACATTAATGACATTATTTCATCATGTTCTGAATCTAAGAAATATCTTGTGTGCACTCTCAAGGGCACAATTTTGCCTCAAATGTTTTGATATTTTCTCTTGACTTATATGTCTTCATTATCATGCTCCCCATAAGTTTACAATGGTAAGTGATATAGCCTTCATATTTCATATGTGCATTGCTTATGACATGACTTTTCTGTTGGTACTAAGCTCAAGGTCATCTGTCAAGGTCATTTCTCAAGGTCAAAATTTCGAAAATTTTAACTTTAACATCGCTCATAAATATACAATGGTAAATGATATATTTTACATGTGCATTGCTTATGACATGAACTTTCTGTTGGTACAAAGTTCAAGGTCATTGGTCAAGGTCCTTAATTTTCAAATGTACCTCCTCTTCAAATTGCCAAAATTTCTTGTTACATAAATGTTGTTCATTAGGTGCCCTAGGTAATGTTTATTTCAATTTTTGACCCAATGAACCTTACCATGCTAAAAGGGGGCTTAATGCCTTGTAGCTTTACATTTTGTATATTTCCTCCTGTAAAACATATCAGTCTATTGTTTCTGTAAGACTACTTCTTTTTTTGTATGTAGACATTTTTCATTGATAACTTTGATGGTCAAGGTAAAATATTTAACCCTTTACCATATAATGATACTGAATTTTACTAGAATCAGGCCTGTGAAGCCAAACAGATTCCTTCAATGTTTTTCAAACTTCCAAATTTCTTGTGAACTGAACTCTCGAACTATAGTTGCATTCAATAAGAAGTTTTTTGTCCAATAATGGCATACAGTTTTGTGACAAAAACCTTCGGGGAACATAATTTTCATATTTAAGGTACTGAATAAGTTCAATATTTGGTCATGTCGGGTCAAAATAGGTCACTAGGTCAAATGTAAGAAATACCTTGTGTGCACTCTTGAGGGTATATTTTACCTGTAATGTATTATGTGGTCATAATGTTTGTCTTCATTATATTTCAATCAATTTTGATATAGGATCAAAATGTTACAGGGACTGAAGGCATAGTACAGTTGGTAGGGCGTCAGACTCCATATCAAGAGGTCTAATGTTCAATCCCTGATCATGGCAAAAGTGCAAAATGCAATGTTTTGGTAGGGCGTCTGACTCCCAATCAAGAGGTCCAATGTTCAATCCCTGGTCAAAGCAAATATCCTTTCTAACATTTGGGGGTGAATATTCATAAAACTTTCTTGGATTACTAGTGGAGGCATGGAAAGATCATGTAGTGGTAGTAATTGTGTAAGAAATACCTTGAATACATGGTTAGAAGTTCCAGTTGCCACAACATGACAATGTTTGTCTTTATATCTTAGCCAAGCTCAAGATCTGGTCAGGGGGTTGAAATTAGTGAAAATCGGAAAATTGCAATTTTGAAACACTAACCTGTGGCATTTCTATGCAAGTTGAAAATATCGTTGTAAACAGTCATGATCAGCAAATTTTAGGCATAACTAAAAATTGCATGCACTGGTTATGGAATATATGCTTACCCTCGACAGTTTTGGCCCTTTTCGACAGGGACCAAGGCTCCCACCATTTTAATTAATGTCCCAGTCAAACAAGTAAAGTAGCTACCAAAATGACGTCATTTAACCTTTAACCTCTTTTAAACTCTAATTTGATTCGTAGATTTGATTGAGGGGATACGATTAGAGGGGATACGATACTATAGAAGGAACATTAGTACTAGCCGAAAAAGGCCTTTGTTTATAATTCAAGAGTCTTGAAATTGAAAGTAATTCAACTAATGTCACGGAAGATTTCACCTCAAATAAATATTATTTTTGACGAAAAAATAACAGCATCTTAAAGGCCCAGTCTCTCTCCTTACCAGTCATTGGATGCATTAAAAACACTTCCCTACCGACCCTGAATCCAGTTTTTGTCGACAAAATCTGCCGAATGCCCGTCCTCTAGCAAAGGAAAAACACTGTGTCAAAACAGTCAGGAAGTGGTAGAAAGACATATTAATTTAATCACTAGCAATATAAAGACCAACATTTCCTTTGTATTTAATTATTAAGAAAAGTGTACCGTTTTATTTTGCTAATAGCAACTTGCATTGAGCAAGTTTGAAAAGTAGGCACTTGCGTTTTTATTGCAGTTAGGATACTGACTGTAATCTAGGAATCGCCCGAATTTGCTCTTTTCTTCTAGGAACCTGACAACGACCTGAAAATTTTTTCCATGCTCGTGAATTGATTAATAATTTCTTGTAGTATACTATCTGAAAATGTAAGCCCATTCATAAAGAATGACCGCGAAAAGCCGAAATACTGAATATGCGCAGTGATTAAGGTCACAACCTCTACAGGTACTTCTATTTATACCATCTTAAACAGTGAGGCATCCAGGCCACTCAATAGAGGGAATCCTCTGGGTTTGTCATTATGTCAAAAGTTAACATCATCAGAGACATAGAATAATGTATATTTAAGTCTCTGACATTGTTTAATAGACTGCCTTATCTTACCATCATTACGGATTCCATTTATCAAAAAATATGGGTAGGGTAGGCCTCGATGTTCAACGATTTGTTGATCTTAGACATAGTCGAAAGTGAAACTAGACATTCCACCGTCTTGGATTTTTATACGCCCGTCGAAGACGGGACGTATTATGGGATCACCCGTGGCGTTTGGTTGTCCGGGCGTCCGGTTGTCCAGGCGGTGTCCACTTCTTTGTCCGGAGCATAACTCTGTCACCATAAGTCTTATTGACTTTAAACTTGGCAGTTATTTTCTTCTTACCAATACGGAGTGCAGTGCTCAATAACCATAACTCTACCTGGCCTGTTTTTTGAGTTATTGCCCTTTGTTGTTTTTCATACTTGAATCTTGTCCGGAGTATATCTCTAAAAGTATTATAGCTAGGATCATGAAACTTCATGGTTGTATAGAGCTCACCAAGTGGGAGTGCAGTGCACAAGACCCATAACTCTACCTGGCCTATTTTTTTAGTTATGCCCTTTGTTGTTTTTCATACTTGAATCTTGTCCGTAGTTTATCTCTAAAAGTGAAATAGCTAGAATAATGAAATTTCATGGATGGATAGAGCTCACCAAGTGGGAGTGCAGTGTACAAGAACCATAAATCTACCTAGTCTATTTTTTGAGTTATTGCCCTTTGTTGTTTTTCATACTTGAATCTTGGTCGGAGTATATCTCTAAAAGTATAATAGCTAGGATCATGAAACTTCATGGGTGTATATATCTCACCAAGTGGGAGTGCAGTGCACAAGAACCATAACTCTACCTGGCCTATTTTTTGAGTTATTGCCCTTTGTTGTTTTTCATACTTGAATCTTGTCCGGAGTATATCTATAAAAGTATAATAGCCAGAATCATGAAATTTCATGGATGGATAGAGCTCACCAAGTGGGAGTGCAGTGTACAAGAACCATAACTCTACCTAGCCTATTTTTTTAGTTTTCGCCCTTTGTTGTTTTTTCATACTTGAATCTTGTCCAGAGTATATCTCTAAAAGTATAATAGCTAGAATCATGAAATTTCATGGATGGATAGAACTCACCAAGTGGGAGTGCAGTGCTCAATAACCATAACTCTACCTAGCCTATTTTTTTGAGTTTTTGCCCTTTGTTGTTTTTCATACTTGAATCTTGTCCGGAGTATATCTCTAAAAGTATTATAGCTAGGATCATAAAACTTCATGGCTGTATAGATCTTACCAAGGGGGAGTGCAGTGCACAAGAACCATAACTCTACCTGGCCTATTTTTTTAGTCATTGCCCTTTGTTGTTTTTCATACTTGACTCTTGTCCAGAGTATATCTCTAAAAGAATAATAGCTAGAATCATGAAACTTCATGGATGGATAGAGCTCACCAAGTGGGAGTGCAGTGTACAAGAACCATAACTCTACCTAGCGTATATTTTGAGTTATTGTCCTTTGTTGTTTTTCATACTTCGTTTGACAAAAAATATTCATTATAATTACCTCAGTTCTATTCAAACCCCCATTTAATATTAAGCAGTGTGACGGGCGTATCTTTTGACAATTTGGCACCTTGTTTCAATTATTATAACCTTCATTCTTACGATTTTAAAAGTTACCAGCTACAAAGTTTAATCCAGTTTTGTACGCGTGCATCTGTTCGGTGTAAATTCTCGATTTGTAAAGTAGAGTTCTTTGTTTATTTATTGTTACCGTATTTTTAACAATGGTAAGGAAATTAGACCAAGTCCATTATGGCGAAAGGGGTTCGAAGGTCGATCCATGTGACATTTTCTGAAATCAGTTACTCCAGGTGTTCAACAACTCGTTGGTCTCTAAGGAGTCATCACTTTGCAGGATACTATGTTTTATCCCTTTTGTCTAAAGATGGAAATATTTACATCTGTAAAGCTAAATTCAATTAGATTAATTCCAACAACCATCAATAATAATAAAACATGTCTTGGGTGAAAATTCTAGCTTTAAAATATTGGCGCGGACCGAAAGAGAACCACAATTTGTAGACCTGTAGAATTTACGGATTATTCAATTCCTATAGATCGGGAAGGTAAGGATAGAATTTAATAATTCTCCCCACGCTGAATTTAGTCGGTTTCTGCTAAAATCTCGTAACTACAGTTGTTATCCCTCGAAATAATGGAGGGTGATGCTCCTTAAACTATCCTTTGTATATTTTGTCTGAATTCAACAATTACGCTGTTGATGGAGGGTGATGCTTCTTAAACTACCCTTCGTATATTTTGCCGAAATTGACAATTATGCTGTTGATCAAGTTAGTTATGGGCAAGAAAACATGGTTAGGATTGAAGATATAAGTCTTCAAATGTGATTTCATTATAAGGAAAACTTAACAGACAAATCAGAGAATGACTTCAACTATCATACAAATTGTTAATATACAGTCCTGACTGCATTTGATTTTGCAAGAAGCAAAAAGCAAAAAGACTATTTGGAGTTATATATAGACAAGGATGACCCATTTAAGGTTGAGGATCCTTTTCTCTTAATGGATAGGCTTTGTCTACAAGCTCGGCACTTTACAATTGGTCCTCTGGGTAAAAAAATAGGTTATTTGTTCAAATCCTAGAAATACTGTGTATGCACTCTAGAAGCTATATTTGAGGCTCAGATGCCTTGATATTTGGTTAAAATTTTTGTCTCTTTGATACTATGGACATGTTAAATATTAGGTCATTAATATATATATTTATGGTATATAGATGGAAAAAATGCTTATATTTAAATAAGGGTAAGGTCTGATATGATTTAATACAATTGCTGTAGAGTAAAAATGAAGATTTTCTCTTCAAAGTCAACAATCAATTTTTTGAAAGTTGGAAACATTGAGATCTTTCTGAAAAGTACAACATGTATACTCATTTAGCTTTGTCCTGTCTAAGCCTGTTTACTTTTTGAAGCTACGCCTTGTTTTAGATTCTCAACACCGTTCTATAAACTAGACAAACAGGATGTGTGAAAAGAAGTAAACAAAATCATAAGGGCAACAAGCAACATCATGAAATATGTCACACGCAGGGGATAGAGAAAACTGATGTAAGTGCAGATATTGATTTAAGATCTTAAGATTGTTTTGAACTGAGCCTTTCAGAATCAAGATTTGGCTAGTAAATTATACCCCTGGGATCCAGTTATTAAATTCTCTTCGAAGTGAAAGGTTAGCTTTTTGATGCACCAAGGGACTGTCCCACAATTCATAATAACTTTTACGCTAAGTCTTTAAATAGATATGTGGGCAGTTAATTATACACCTCCTACACACACAACAGAGTGGAAGGGAGGAGGGTATTGGAATCTATATGGATGTTTGTCTGTTCATCTGTCCATGGACACATTTTTATCTGGAGCTTTTCTCCTACACTATTGCAGCTACTTCTCTGAACAAGATAGACTGGATTATTACCAAACCCTCTCTGTATCAGAGTATGTACGTCATGAATATCACTTAAGTAAATTAAAATAACAGCACAGAAAGTAATGAAACTTTTAAAAGAGCTGCATCTAATAAGAACATCCTTGTTTCATTTCTACTAGTTGATGTTTATAGACAACACAAGTGACCTCATTGAAAAAGGAAAGAACTCTCAGAAACCAGCGAGATTAATTGGGTAACTTTGATGTTTCTATGACAGACATCATGTCAAGTTACGAAATAGACTGCCTTGTCTCATAAACATATTTTTGATGCTCCATTTTGTACCCGCCACAAAGACGGGACTTAACATTTTGTGCAACGGTGAACTGTTTTTAGATTCAATTTTACTGGAGGGTATTTTATCCACTTTTGGCCAAAGTTCACATTATATGTTTATCAATTCCTTTATCTTGTGACTTCACAAATAATCCAAGTGATTAATTCATGACAATTTTCTCTAATCTCGGACATTAATTTACGCACAAGTCTGATTTTCAGGACATATTCATTGACATTCTCTTATTGAGAGCACTGTAATGTTAACCTCTATATAAACTTGTGCACCTAGAAATTTCAAGCCCCTTCTTTTATTGGTTATTGAATTGAACACATTGAACATATAAATTTTTACTAGATTATTGTAGGTCAAATCACAGAAAAATCTTATTTAACCCTTTCCTGTTTTGAAAAATTATAGACCTGTCCAAATTCAATGGTTTTGCAAACAGAAATTTAAAGTGGCTTTAATTTGAAAAATAACCATTCAGTGGGGTAGAAAATATTGTTGAAAAAGAAGAAAAAGCAATTTCTTCTTTTCCCACAATGTTTTCTCAATTTTAAAATCACAGGGACGTAAAAACTAGGGATTGTACAGGAAAGGGTTAAGTGCTAGGGGTCACATTTTTTGTTCCAATCTTCACTGAAAATTTGTCAGAAATATTGATATTAATGATCTTCTTAACAAATAAGACATACTTAAAAGTTCCATGTTTCTTTATTCAATTACTAAGCACTCAGGTGAGTAATCTGGGGCCATCTTGGCCCTCTTGTTGACCCTCATGCTTTTAACCCATTCTCTCACAGTTAAGCTTTTTGAGGCCCCCAAGAAAAGCAATTAGGAAAACTTTGTGTAACATGGAGAAATTGCTTGTGACAAGCAATTTCTTCATTTCTCAAAATGTTTGC
Source organism: Fragum fragum (assembly GCA_946902895.1). NCBI lineage: Eukaryota > Metazoa > Mollusca > Bivalvia > Cardiida > Cardiidae > Fragum > Fragum fragum. Next base: position 52,237,788 of record OX336367.1, on the reverse strand, counting down.
ATAAAATCTCAAGTTTCATAAACTTAAACCCTTGTCATACTGAACCCGGAATATTCTTTTTTTAGCAGGAGGTATAGACAAAGATCAGACTGCACATAAGTGCAGTCTGATCTTGGTCTACTTCACCTGCTTGTACGTATCCTGCCGGAGTTGTATATGAAATTGATTTCTAAAAGAAATATGGATTTTTGAACAACAATTTCTATCAGTGCTTTCAGCCCTTTGATTTTACAGCAATTCAGTAAAGCAATTTATACAGCATAACAAGGGTTAATTGTCTGCAACTCCTTTCAATTTGGACCAGTGTGAAATTTTGCTCTCTTGTAAGGGGCTGATTGATTTTTCTTTAAAAAATCCCAGAATTCCATGCCTTTTACAAAAGATTTTTTAAAAGAAATCAATTTCTACATTGATGAGACCTTTTTCCTATTCTTGCATTGTTTAGATTTATGAATTCCTACACTTAATGTATTCATTTCATTAGCAATCTTAAGTCCTATCATTGTCCTCTTGTTCCATTTCCCTTCATAAATTTTCCTGTCTGGAAAAAGATAGGGTTAGTATTTCTTTGGCCTTGATATAAGATAGACACTAGAAAAATTCATAATTATTACATATGTGTTAACTCGTTAGCTCTAGGAAGTAGATTGTTTACATATGTCAGGAATAATTTTGACTTTTGTATGATACTTTAAGTTTACACTCGAGCTTTTCTGCCATTGGTACAATAGAATCTAAAAGACCTTGCCCTTTACATATATGGGAATGCCCTCACCATAAGCCCCTCCCATATTTCTATTTTTGGACTGTAGTTGGCATAAAGTTGCAGGGAATCCTCACTTTACTCACATGACTAGACCATGTGATCTACCTGGAAAATCTGTCTGGGAAACCCTTAGATTCAATATAATGTTGTGTGCAATGAAAATATTGTAACCTCAGCTCACATTAACTATAGTTATAATTATTTTGGTTGACTACCAGTAATAACAAAGAACAAGGTACCCAATCAATGAAGGACACAATTAAGGACAATTTTGGAACTATGAAAGGTATTTTAACCCTTTCCTGTTCAATCCCTGGTTTTTACTTCCCTGTGATTTTATACTTTGGAAATTATTGTGGAAAAAGAAGAAATTGCTTGTAACAAGCAATTTCTTCTTTTCCCACAATAATATCTACCACATAGGATGGTTTTATTTCAAATTGCATCCAATTGTCATTGTCGTCTGTAACCTCTTTTCACTTGGACCAGTCTTAAATTACGAAAAATGGGAAAGGGGTTAAGTTTGATGGTCAAACTATCTTTCTACATTATACATTTTGAAGTTCCAGTCCAGAACCTTTGTTTTAGTGGTAAAAACATACTAGTCTCTAGAGTGTGAGGATAGCAGCTGGTGGCTAGGAAAGGATGCAGTGGTAGTACCGGTGTGAGAAATACCAGGAATCCATTGTTAGGTGCTCCAGCCGCCGCAATATGCCTGAAATGTTGTTAAAAGTGGCGTTAAACTCCAATTAATCAATCAATCTTAACGTCAATCCCCTGCTTCTTCAGTCTTTCAGATGCGACTTTAACCCATTCCCACACAGTGACACTTTTGCACACACCTCATGAAAAACAATTGGGGGAAAACATTGTTTAAAATGAAAAAAATGCTTGTTACAAGCAATATCTTCATTTTACACAATTATTATCTCCAGAAAGTGGAAAAAATCTAAAATTTCATGTACTTTGAATTGTCTGCAACTCCTTTCAATTTCGACCAAGGCCCCTAGTTGTTAAGTGGGATGTAAAAATCCCTTACAGTCAATCAACCAATACAGGGAGATAAAAAAATAGGTCCAATCTCAATTTGAAATCATTGTTTTGATGGAATAGTTCATGTTTAATTTCAAACTGTTGAAAAAGTCACTGCTAAATGTATAATTTATGCAAGACCTATAATAGATACTAGAAATGAAATATTTAAAGACTCTATTGCTTCCCATATCATCAATTTTTCTGTTGATCATTGTCACAATTTAACCTTAGAAATTGGTTAATTGGTTTAAATCTATTTATTTACTTCATTTCTGATACAAATTATAAATTAACTAAGATTAATTTCTCTTGACTCTACTTCCTAGAGAATTCGCCAGTACTTGTGCTGTTGTTGATGCCATATTTATCATGCAAATGTACTATTCATCAATATGAACCAGTCAATAAATCAAATACATGACTAGAAAAAAAGGGGGCTAAGAACGATATCAGAATGGATAAGATTCTGACCAATTCTTGACCAATGAAATGAAACCATGCGAGGTTTGAATATAATTTGCCTACTTCAATGACAACAATTTTTACATGATGTCATACACAAACAAAGAATAATGTGAAAGGTAAGGGTTCCCAACGGACAAGTTCTTTCTTTTTTTGTTAACCCATTCCAACACAGTGACGCCTTTGGACGCCCCTCAAGATTAACAATTGGGAAAACATTGTGCAAAATGAACAAATAGCTTGTTACAAGCAATTTCTTCATTTTCCTCAATGTTTTCTCCCCAGAAAGTTGAAAAAATCTAAATTTTTATAAACTTTAAATTGTTGTCTGCGACTCCTTTCAAATTGGACCAGTCTAAATTTTTGTTGTGTGGGAATGGGTTAATATAACTTTTTGTTTAGAGCAAATGTCTGATTTTCTTTACCATGATGTGTTCTTGTGGATTTGTCAGTAGAGACGTACACCTGGGTGTTCGCATTTTCTTGATGGCTCATATTCCTACATTTTGTCTGTTTTAAAAAAACTGGCACTTACTATCATGTGAATGTGATGATATCAGTACTAAATCAATTTGAGTGATTTCATAACGCTACCAAAAGTAAATAGGGATGTCTCAAACTTGTCGACTATCTGATCATGGAATATTTTATTTGCCAACTTAAAACGATTTTGAAATATAATTTTGCTTTCTGTTCCGCAAAGCTTTTCCAAGCAGCCTTGCGACTTACTCTAAAATTATTGATAGAGGCGTTTTAATTCAATTTTAATGAAGATTTTAGGATCCCTTTTGTTGGATTTTGTCCCTACGAGAGCTTTAGAGTCTTTAATTCTTTGTTAACCCATTTCCTCATGCAAAAATTCTAGACTGGACCAAATTCAAAGAAGTTACTGACGACAGTTTAAAGTTAATCAAAATTTACATTTTTTCAACTCTCTGGGCAAATAACATTGTGTAAAATGAAGAAAATGCTTGTAATAAGCAATTTCTTCATTTTACACAATGCTTTACCAATTGTTTTCTTGAAGAGCGTCCAAAAGCGTCACTCTGTGGGAATGGGTTAAATAACCCCATTTTCATGCCCTTGGACAGAAGACTGGGAGATGGGGGGGGCTGTTGTTAAAGGTGTCAGCCTGTCTGTCTGCCTTTTAATCTGTCAGTCTACAAAACTCTCAGAAAAAAAAAATATCTGTAAAAGGTCAGGATTGTGTTGGAATGGATTAAGCAGATGGAAAAAAAAATGCCATTGCTTAAAGGAGTCGGGACAGGGTAAATCTTATCATGTTAATGAGCTACAGATAGTTATAGGCAGTGACTTCTGTTTCTTTTATGAACTGATAACTGTAAGTTTTAGGCAGACCCTCCTCAAATATTGTAGCAGAGGTTTTTCTAGATAATTTGTGTTGACTCTTTACCACACAATTCTGCATTCTTGTGTTCCTCAAGAATTTGAAGATGAAAATATTGTGGGAAATAAAGAAACTACTTGCTACAAGCAATTTTTAGCTCCAGTTGCCAAAAGCCAGTGAGGCATTGTCATGTTGTTTAGTCTGTTGTGCATCCGTCTGTGCGTCTGTAAATCTTCTAAGAGGGTACTACACAAAATTCAACCAAATTTCACGGGAATGATCCTTAGGTGACCTTTCATCAGACTCCTTCAAGGCTTCAATGAATTATGATCTGATGAAAAAACATGTTTTTTATAGGCGGGACTAATTTCAATATGTGGTGTTTAATAGTAGAAATTTTGAAAATCTTTTTCTCAGAAACCAGATAATGGATTATATCAAATTTCACAGGAAAAATTCTTGCACTGCCCTTTTATCTGGTTTTTTTTTAAAGAATTTTGATTGTATAATCAAGTGCCTCTAGTTTCTTTTCTCACGATGTTTTCTAGTCTCTTTTGCCCTTACTTTTCAGTTTTCACTGATTGTTTAACATCATCTGCAACCTCTAATTTTGACTGATCAAAAATTTTGTATTCTTGGAATTGGGTTAATACCATTGTAGAGGGGCATGAATGGGTCTGCAAGGAAATCCATGTTCCTTAACACAGAATTAAAGAATTGATTTGAGTTTAGAACCAATTTATCAGGTATGTAAATTTGCTATGATAGTCAATAGGAAAGGGTTTTCAAACAATGGAAAAGGAAAAAAATATGTTTGAAAATAAATATATTTTGTTTTCTTTTAATGTTTCCTACATTCAGCCATTAGCTTAACCCTTTACTGTGCAATCCTTGTTTTAATGTCCCTGCATTTTCATACGTTCATAAGAAAATATTATGAAAAAAGAAGAAATTTCTTCTTTTCAGCAATTTTTTCTACCCTACTGCTCGGTTATTTTTTTATTTAAATAAATTGACTGTAAATTGGTGTTCTACAAAACCTTTGAATTTGGACAGATCTAAAATTTTGCAATTCAGTAAAGGCTGATAGGGCTTATCAGACTTAAGAGAAATAATTAATTAGTTCTTTAAAAATCTTCTTTTTCTAAACCAACAGAACAATTTCAACCAAACTTTGCAGTGACACTTTTCAAGACTTCTTTGGGAAATTTTGATTCACAAAAAAGGGGTGTGGCCGGGTCGATCATATTGGACTTGGAAATCATGAGATAATTCTTTACAAATCTACTACACCTATAACAATGGTACAATTTGGACAAAAATTGGCAAAAAATCTTCATGAGATGACCCTTTTACAAACATTTTGATGAAATTTTGATTTTGATATTTGGTGGGCAAGGTGGGCTTATCAGACTTAGAGACATCATAAAATAATTCTTAAAATACTTTCTCCTTCTAAACCCTGTGGCCAATTAGGACTAAAATTAGTAGGACTGTTCCTTACGTGACCTTTTCTAAAATTGTGTATGAAATTTTGATTCGCAAAAATTGTGGGCATTGCAGGGCTGGCCTTATTAGCCTTAGAGAAATCATTCTCAGGTGAGCGATTTAAGGCCATTTTGGCCCTCTTGTTTAAAGTATTACTTGAGGTCCATTTTCTCCTTAGATATTACTGTTAACCCTAGTCAAGCTGTATTATAAATCCTGTACAGAAATACATTAAAAGGAAAGAGTCCAAAGCACTTGAAGCACCAATTGTGGGTTAATACCACATAAAAATCTCTGGCTTAACCCTTTCCTGGACAAACCCAGGATTTTACGTTACTGTGATTCTATACTTGAGAAAACATTGTGGAAAAAGGAGAAATTGCTTGTTACAAGCAATTTCTCCTTTTCCCACGATATTTTCTACCACATAGGATGGTCAGATTTCAAATTGCATGCATTTTTCCTTGTCATCTGCAACCTCTTTGAAATTTGACTAGTCTAAAATTTCATAAAACAGGAAAGGGTTAAGGGACAAGCAGTGGTTGAAGTATACATGAATGGAGACTGATATATGTCTACACCTCTTGCCAAAGCAAGAATATTCTTAGTTCAGGCTATGACAAGGTTAAAAACAGATTCTAAATCAATCAGTCCAAAATTATTGTCTCTCACTTGAAAAAAGTCTTCTGCACAAGGTAGACAACAATATTTTCTGAAAACAGGGAAACTGACTCGGGTCACAAGCATTTTCTTATTTCCCTATAATATCTGAATTGTTTTCTATGTCAGGTTATCTAAACCCAGTGCCATACAATGACGCCCTTCTAGAACAGTAACTAGGAAATCATTGTGGAAAACGAAGAAATTACTTGTGACATGCAATTTCTTTTTCCACTATGTTTTACTCAGAAAGTTGAAAAGATCTAAATTTCATAAACTTTAAATTGTGGTCTGCATCTTCTTTCTATTTTGACCGGTCTAAAAAAATTTTTTGTGGGAATGGGTTTAATTGGATATCATGATTAAAAGAGTTAGCCTTTTTACAGGCAACAACATTTCTGACTCTTCCAAATAGAAAGAACTTGCTGACAACAATTTAACTTACATTCACTAAATCCTGCCTCTTGATGCCTCTCAAGAAAAAAGGTTTAGAAAACATTGTGGAATATGAAGAAATTGTTCCTCACAAGCAATTCCTTTGTTATCTACAATGCTTTCTTCTTGAAAAGACAAAGATTTGTCATCTGCAACTTCTTTCAAATTGAACCAGTCTAAAATTTTGAAAATAGTAAAATTTAAATGGCATTATTTTGAAAAATTTATCGTCAGTAGCATATAACACAGAAATAGAATGTTCGGTTGGCGATCTTTAATAAACTGTAGTTAGGATGTTTAAGTTGCCAAACCAACAAAAATGCTAAATAGTGGCCAATGTTGGATTTCAAAGTTAACTTCCAGTCTAAAGGAATGATTTCATTGGTCCACTGATTATTTGATTGACAGTGGTGACCTGTGGCAGGCAAGCTGTATTGCTGTTACAGATGTCATGCAGGATCACTTTATCACATGGCAGAGGCTGTAACATTTTTCTCAAGTGGTGAAATTGTCTAATAGGAATTACAGAATCATAGCTAGAAGAAAGTATTGTAGAAATAAAACGAAATGACTTGCTATCTTCACTCATAATATTGTTCTTGGTACATACTCAGTTAAGATAGCAAATGATGAAAACAGACTGAATAAACAAGAAAAATTGGCTGCCTAAAAATATGTTTGAACTGTCAAGGAGTAATTTGATATATTAATGAATAGTCAAACCAAGGTTTATCCATTCCAGAAGAATCCTCACATGAAACCCCCCCCCCCACACACAAATCAAACCAGAAAATATTAATAGACAATTTTAAGCAGATTTACTACTTGCTGAGATAAGGGAGGTAACTCTTACAGAGAGTTAGATTAAGTGCCACTGTTCATTTTAATATATTTCATGTTCCTGTAGTAGGGTACCTCAGTTTCTTAGTCATCATTGATTGTATATTTTAGCTAAAAATTAACCTTTGTTATGCTGAATAAAATCTTTTTCAGAATTACACTAAAATCAAAGTGCTGAAAGTACTGGTAGTACTTATTGTTTTATCATCAAAACCTCTTCTGAAAATAAATTCCATTAACAATTCTGGATTGAAATAGATAGACAGGAGGTGTAGACTGAGTCAAGAAAGCCTTTTATCCATTGTAATTTTTATAGTTGAAATAATCAATGTAACTGCTTGTGAGTAATTATCACTGTAGCAGTTATCTATGGTGGAGCACCGTGACTTCAAAGATTAACCCATTACCAAACAACATAATTTTAGATTGGTCTGTATGCAAAAGAGTTGCAGACCACAATTTTAGCTTTGTGAAATTTAAAAATTATTTATCTATTAGAGTAGAAATCAAGAATTTAGATAGCCTGAAGGTCACAGATCAAATGTTAAATGGAGCATACTGCTTAGTAAAATTAAGGATGAATTCATACATAATTTTGCACAGATGTTCTCCATCATGTATCGATATGCCATTTGAAACAAATTTTAAGATATCTTAAAGATCAAGGTCAAAGATCAAGTTCAAATGTTGACATTAACTCCTACTCTTACAGATATATTTCAAATTAAGTAGGCATAGTAATAGTCTCTATCCTGAGCAGATGTGTCATTTGAAACAAATTTTGGATAGCCTCAACTTCATGGTCACATTTTCAAGTTCAAGGTAAAACTGGTATATAAATAACTTATCAGGAGCATAACTTCTTTATTTGTGCCTAAGTTCAAAATTTATTTGGCACATCTTAAGCAGATATACATATTTTAGGGAACATTTCAGGGACAATAACCATTTTGAAAGGGATCCTGGTTCAACATAGTAACTGAGTAATGTTGAATGTTATTTCCTGAAGCGGTTATTTATGCCTAGAATTGTGTTAATCATGTAATGCATACTGAAGGTCTTAATGATGAATCTGATCTGGTCAGAGATGACCCCCACATTCTCTTATTCAGATCAATTAAACTGTATAATGTTGGAAGAAAAGATAGAACTTCATGGTCATCCAACAAGGATAATTCTTACTTCCAGGGTCATCCTTAAGATTTGTTTTCTTTCTGGTAATGGTAAAGAGTATGAAAATTCCCACTGTTGACAAGCAATGTTGTTCAGAAGTTTCATTGTTTTACAATGTTTACAGCATTGTTACAGAAATGGTGCAAATTTTGGCATTCTCCCATTACTGCCAGCTTCTGTGTGTCACTACATGACCCTCTTTACCCACATCTGTTTCAAATAAATAATCGGTTTCCATGGCAACCTTTCTAGATTGTAACTTCAGGGTGTAGAATTTATAGGCAGTTATGTAGGATTTTAGAACATGTTTATTTATCTCAGAATATCTCCCTGGATATTTCTTAATTGAAAACCTTCAAATTTTTATCCTTCTTGATAAAGAAGACCTTGCTCCAAGCATTCGAAGTAACTATGACAGTCTAAAATAAGGAACTGAATTTGCCAATGATCAAAGTCTAGGTGGAGAATGTTATGTTAATACTAAAATACTAAATGCCAATTTATCTTCTGTTTTGTATTTGATAAGTCAAAAGATCCAGACTTTGTCATTCTTGAGGTTAACTGAGGTTGTGTTCTCTATGTGTCCATCCTTCTTTCATTCACTGTTTATTCAAGGCATTCCCATACTGCAAAATAATAGACTTGTCCAAAATCAAAAAAAAGTTGAGTCGACGATAAAAAGTTGATAAAAGTTTCAGTACCTCTGTCTCTTTGAGTAGAAACAAGGTTGAAAATGCAGAAATTGCTTGTGACAAGCAATGTTTTCATTTTCAACCTTGTTTTTCTCAAGTCTATTCAACAAAATATGTCACAAGCTATAGCACTGTAGGAGATGCTCATTAGAATTGTCATATATGTCAGTACAGCAGTTGTTTTTTATTTGAAACCAACATCCGTAAAAATAAATTAGTTGAATAATCATATCCAGTTCACCTGAGCTCAAAGTACCGAAGATGAGATTTTATGATTGTACTATGTTGGGCATATCCGTCCTGCATCTTGTTTGCAGTCTAGATGATAAATTTTGCTCAATATGTTTAAACTTTGCTTAGAATGTTAAATTGATAAATGTCCATAAACTTAGATAGAAATTTACTATATACAATCACCAAGTATACTTCTTTCATTTCAGAATTATTACAATTAGCCTGTGACCTTGTTAATTGACTTTTTACTTAAAAATGTTAATATTACCTATATAGTCTCATTTTTTGCATCAAACGTTCATACACTCAAATAAATATTGATAGGCATTCATTTTATTCCAAATGACTTTATCTTCTAGATATAAGGGTACCTTGTATATTTTATGTATGCATCTGGTACATAAGTTCATGGGCTTTAATTAAAGCTTTGATTGGGTGACCTTGACCTTTGCTCTTTGCTTAAGCACTTTGTAACAAGCAGCTTTTAAATTTTGAATACCATAATACTTACAATTGTTACTCTTTGATCAAGGATTGTTGGTTGCTGAATTCAGCAAAATGTATAAAGAAGGAATTCTTTAAATATCTGCAAATCAATGTGAAGATTTTTTAAACACTGCCAAAGATGGGTGTATAATGGTATCTCCATCCGTCTACACATCCACTTGTTGTTAACACATTTTCTACTATGTTTATTAAAAAAATTGAATAAAGTTTTCAATGAATGTTCCTAGACACCTGACCTTGGGTATATTGTCAGGGTTTTGCCATTTTAGGCTGCATGGCAGGAGGGGGGAGGGGGCTTAATGCATAATTTTTTTCTAACACATGTCCTATATTTATTAATGAAATGCATTCACTGAATGTTTGTAGCCTGAAGCTTATTTTGTGGGATTTACTATGATACTAGCAATTTCTTCATTCTCTATAATATTTCTACATAAAAAGACAAATTTTTAAAATTCAGTCAACTTTAAGTTGTGGTCTGCTACTTCTTTCAAGTAGGACTGGTCTAAAATTTTGTTGTCTGATAATTTGTTAATGCATGGAACATGAAATCGTAAGTTTTGAAATTGAAATACCCCCCCCCCCCTTATTCTAGAGCTTTGATCTGATGATGGAATTGCCCAGTTATAATGAGTGATGAAGGGTCAATTTTGTCTAAACAAGTATACACAAAATTGACCTGTGACCCATCACTTGTACACCTATAACAGCATTATTTTCCATAACTTATTATTAAGTCAAGAAGTTGTAATAAAAATATAATATGCTTGGTTGGCAACCTAAAGGTTGTAACTACAGCTTAAAAAGGCTGTGGTTTGCACATTTAAGTTGCCAAACAAACAAAAATGTTTAATACAAATGTCGACTAATTCCAGAGTTAAAAGTTCACTTCAGTCCAAATATATGATTTGATTGGTCTATGGATTTTAAACCCTATTCAAACAAACAAATTATTGACAGCCGCCATCTGTCAATTAACCAATTCCTACACAGCAAAATTTTAGACTGGTCCAAATTGAAAGAAGCTGCAGACGATAATTTCAAGTTGTTGGAATTTTGAATTTTTTTGACTTTTGGATAGAAACATTGTGGCAAATGAAGAAATTGCTTGATACAAGCAATTTCTTCATTTGCCACACTGTTTTCCAATCATTTTTTTCTTGAGGGGCCTAAAAGGAGGTATTGAGTGGAATTGCCAATTGCATTGAGTCTACAGACAGTTAGCTTAGTGTAAAAACATCATAAGAGTCTATACTTTGTATAGACATTTATGGTGTTTTTGCACTAAGCCACCGAGATGATCTGTTGAAACAAGGATCCTATGTTTATCTTTGAGAGAAGGCAGAAGGGTCTATGTTTACATTGTTTCCTAGGAAACAGAATGAAATAGTGGAAAGATGCCAGATCTACAAGCTTGTATGAATGACTTCCTTAGTTATAAACTACAGAAGAAAGCTTTTAATGTTTCTTACAACACTTGGGGTTTTGTAAATATACATACAAATGCTTAATTGTTTTCCATTATGCATTTTTTTTCTAAACCAATTCCAACCCATTGATACTTTTTGATGCCCCCAAGATAAAAGCTTTGGAAAACAACATGCAATTTCTTCTTTATCCATAATGATTTCACCCAAAAACGAAAAAAATATATAAAATTCTTATCAACCAAAAATTGTTGTATGCAACTTCTTTGTATTTGGATTGGTCTGAAATTTTGTGGTCTGGAAATAGGTTAAAGTATTACCAATTATTGCTGTGCGATAAGGATTGTTTGGAAAATCATGGTCTTGCCCATTGTCAATTAGGCAAGACTAACCAGGTGTACATTGTATGAGTTTCTAGACAGTTGGCTCCTTTTATAGGCAAATAAGATGACCATCTTTTAACACATTCCAACACTGTCCCTCTTTTTTTATCCCCCAAAGAAAATAGTTCTGGAAAACAATGTGGAAAATGCATAGATTGCTTGTCATTTCTACCCAGAAATTTGAAATTGTAGTTTTCATTTTTTTTCAATTAAGAATGTCTAAACTTCAACTTTGTTGGAATGGGTTAATTCTAAGCTATTGATGTATTGCTAGCCACGTTCACTGAGTGCCAATAGGAAATTTGACTTATCAAATAGTATTATTTTGCAATAAGGATGGATCATAACATGCAAAAAACAATTAAACTGGATGTTCGGAGACTTAAACATCATAATAACTACAGCTTGAATAAGCTTTAGTTACAAAGTATAAGTTCCCAGACCAACAAATATCCTTCACATAAATTTTTCACATAAATTTTGGCAAATGTCAGAGTTCAAAGTTCACTTCCTGTGTGAATGACTGATTGATTGGTAGATTGATTATTTGATTATCAGCTGCACCGTGCGTCAATTAACACACTATCATGCATTATAATGTGCAGAAGGAAGCTTACTCAGAAAATCAATGTGTCAAAGGTAGAATTTGTTTGTTAGAAGTAATTTCTACATTTGTCAGTATAGTTTCCAACCTATTTGAAACTTATTTTGTAATCTAAACACCCTTTGGATAATGTGCTGCAATCCCTTTCAATTTTGACCAGTCTGAAACCTTGTTGTCTGATAATGGGCAAAGCTTATTCTTTCACTTTGGATTTTTTATGAAGTTGGACTCAACATACAGTTCTTATAAAATGTATTTGTAGCTGTCAAATGGTGTGTATTTAATAGTAACAGGATAATTTTAAGGGGGTATGAAACCTATCAAAGAAATTATCTTAATATTCCAGGAAATCAGGCCCCCTCAGGCTTTCCTACCTGTAAAACTGGAAGTATGGAGAGATAAAAAAGATGAGATTCAGCCTTTAACCGTTTCCTTCATAGTTATAGAACTTATTCCTAGACATGCAACCCTGATCTTTCCCAGGCAATCAATGAAAGTCATTATAATGGACAGATTTCCATTGTTGATAGAAAATAGATTGACCAGTCAAATCATTCATTCAGACTTTGAACTCCCAAACTGCCTAAATGGGGTGTGTTAGTCCATTCCCACACAATGACCCCTTTTGACGCCCCTCTTGATAAATAATTAGGAAAGCATTGTGTAAAATGAAGAAATTGCTTTTAACAATCAAGTTCTTTTTTCCACAATGTTTTCTATCTAGAAAGTTGAAAAATTCTAAAATTTCATAAAGTTAACATTGTTGTCTGCAACTTGTTTCAATTTGGACCAGTTTAAAATTTTTATGTCTAGTAGGGGTTAGTCTACTATTTCAGGAGTGTCAATACAAGGCATTGTGTGTTAATGGGTTAAATTAATACTCAGGTTCTCTGCTGTCCATTACAGTTGCAGCTGTCAGAAGCATCTGTTTATATCTGCAATATGTCAATAACCCAACAGCCAATCAAACCATTATTTGTTGACTTATATCAGCTCAGTTGGCTTGACAGTTGGGCTCTGATTTAGGGTGATTAGGGTTATGAAGATAAAAGACTTCTTAGATTTCATAATAGCTAGAGTTTATACCCAGTCATTCAAGTTAGAAGCTGGGAGATTGTAGCTTGGAATGGTTTTGTAGAATGCTTTTACAGGTTCAGGAATTTTGCACCAAAATTTTCTTCCCCAAAACCACAACTGAGAAAACCAGGAAAATTCCTTTCAAACCACAAAGTATCAATATATTTAGGGTTTGGCAGCAAATAGTACAACAAGAGGTGCTGTTTCTCATAAAGGCAGATGCAGAATTGATAATGCCATACAAAGAGGAACTTTGATGTTGGAAAATGCAGAAGTAAAGAAACTGAAGCTGGTCTATGATAATCCTTGGTGATAGAGTAATAAACAGATAATAAACAATTAGCTGGGAAAAAAGGATTTAGGCTAGCAGACATATCACTTTTTACATTTTGGGCAGTCTCATGAGAGTCAAGAAATACTAAAGTTGAAAAAGACCTTCATTGAGCCAAGGTATCTAAACACACTACCAGACGATAGAATAATAGATAATTTACAGAAGTTGCAGACAACAATTTAAAATTGATGAGATTTCAAAAATAATATTATATAATGATGAAATTGCTTGTTAGAATCGGTTTATCTAAGTAACTTCACAAGCAATTCCTTTAGAACTTGAACATGTTAGCCCACAACACTTGTCTAAAGGAGTCATTGTTGTTTGTCTGTCGGTCAGTCTTTAGTCTGTTCTATTCCACCCATTTTCTCCTAAAATGCTTGTTGGATTTGATTCAAATTTTGCACAAGCACTAAGTATCAAAGATGTGCGCATGCCATTTTAGGTTACATTACATGTACTTTCCTTGGAGTCATGGTCATTTGATGAAAAAAGGCTTAATTCCAGAGTCAAAATGTTTTTCTGTGACATGGAGTAATAATCACATTCAGTGATAGTTTAATAACTATTTGAGTTCATATTTCAGAAATTACTTATTTAACATTTAGCAAGATGGTTGGTTCTTTAGACCGTTTATTGAAATGTTCCTCAGTGTTAGTATGTAAAATAAATGGATACTCATGGGGTTCTGTTGCTATGACCTTGGTTAGTTCTGTCTAGTGAAATGGACTGTCTTTGCCATGCTTTAGGTTAATTGCAAAGGTTGTTGCATGGCGACTTATTTCTACAAGTTCAATGACAGTATTTAGCTTGTTTCATGGCAGCATTCAACTTGACCCATCCCATTTAGGCATTCTACCCACATTCACTTGTAAGTGATAGCAAATGTGGCTTATTGTGATGAGTTTTTCGAGCTCTAAGTAGAGGGAGAGGTAATGTAATTTGATTTCCTTTTCATTATATCCTTTGTTCCGGGTACTCATTGGATTTACCTCATTAAGACGATTTCAATAAGAACCACATCACATGGTTGGAAGAGAAATAACATCACTCCATTTAATCTGGTACCCTGAGTTTTGTCAAATATCATTTTTACTTGTCAAAAACTAAGTCTCATTAACCTCTGCCACACAATTCAACATTTTATACACTAGAGGAAAAACTTATAGATAACATGGTAAAAATTTGGTTTTATAAAGCAATTTCTGATTTTCTCCTTTAACCTCTTTTAATTTGGCCCAGTCTAAAATGTTTTCTGGTAATCGATTAAACAACTTTGACCTGAAACATGATACTTGTGGCTTGGTTATGACCATTCTATAGATTTAAAAAAAATCAAAGAGTGTCCTGAGTGGCACAGTTCAGTAAGAATGTGGGGTGGAGTGGGGTGGCCTCAAGTATTTGAGAGTAATTGAATGTCGGGGTTATGATTGCTGGCCTATACCATTGCTCACATTAAATTAAATTGTGCAGATCCAACCCCACTGCCTGGTACTTGTGATATATGGCATGCAATGCATGATCAGTTAACCCAGAACACAAAATCTTTAACTGATTTAACCCATTCCCACACAATGACGCTTTTGGACATCCGTCAAGAAAATGCTTTAGAAAACATTGCCGAAAATGAAGAAATTGTTACAAGTGATTTCTTCATTATAAGGTCACCTGACCATAGGTCATGGTGATCTATTGCAATCGTGTTTTGTCCATCGTCGTACGCTGAGCGTCGTGCGTTAACTTTTTACATTTTCGACTTCTCCTTAAGAACCCTTGGATGGATTTCAACCAAACTTGGCAGGAAGCATCCTTATGGGAAGGGGCTTCAGATTTGTACACGTCATGGAGTTATCTCCCCTTGGGGCTCCATATGGGGCCAAAAAGGGTTCATCTTTAAAAAATTTCTTGTCATGAACCAGCTGTCAGATTAGATTCACATTTGGTATTTAGAGTCTTTAGGGCAAGATCTAGTTTGTACAAGAAAAAAAATCTGTCAAGAAATGGCAGTGCTGGGGGGGGGGGGCAAAGGTGGGAGGGGTACATAAGCTTACATAGTGACAACTTTGAAAATGTTTTTCTACCAAACCAAAAGACCTGATATTTGGTATGTCACATCATCTAGTGGACTTCTATCAATATTGTATAAACTATAACCCTAGGGTCAAAATTAGCCCGTTCCCAGACATCTCAAATTTAACATAGGCTTATATAGTGAATGTTTCAAAAATCTTCTTCTCCCTAACTATAGGATCTAGAGCTTTTATATTTGGTATGTAGCATCATCTGGTGGATTTCTATCAAGATTGTATAAATTATAACCCCAGGGTCAAAATTAGCCCATTCCCGGACGACACAAATTTAACATGGGCTTGTGTAGTGAAATTGTAAAAGTAATCTTTTCCCAAACAGGAGGGTCTAGAACTTTGATATTTGGTATACAGCATCGTCTTGTGGACCTCTATCAAGATTGTACAAAATATTGCATCAGGATTAAGATAAGCCCACACAAATTTAACAAAGGCTTATATAGTGAAAACTTTAAAAATCTTCTTCTCTCAAACATATAGGCCTAGAGCTTTGATGTTTGGTATGTAGCATCATCTGGTGGGTCTCTATCAATATGGTATGAATTATTGCCCTAGGGTCATAATTAGCCGATTCCTGGACGTCATGAATTTTACATATGGCCTATATAACGAAATTTAAAACTCTTCTTCTCCCCAACTGAAAGGCTTAGAGCTTTGATATTTAGTATGTAGCATAATCTGGTGGACTTTTATTTGTTTTTGTGCTCTTTGGACTCAGGTGACCGATAAGGCCCAATGTTTTCCAATCTAAAATACAAAAATTTCCAAAATTTCACCACTTTAACGTCTGCAGTTTGTTTTAATTTGGGTTAGTCTAACAATTTGTCATCTGGTAATGGGTTAAGCATATTGATGAAATCAAAAGAATCTTTAGCCTGTTAGAGTAGAAAAAATTTTATAAGCAATTTTTTCTTTCTCCTCAATTTTTTCTAAGTTTTTCTTGAAGGCAATGTAAAAGCTGGATCATTCAAGATGAAACTTAAAGATCATTTAAATCACCATTTTACATCATGCAAGGGAATCAAATCTGGCTAAGGGTGCCAGGTAAGTTAAACAGAGATAAATTGAATGTTTGGTAGAGCTGATGATTTGCCAAGGGCCTGCTGAGGGATGATTCATTATCTAAAACCAGAATCCTAGACTTGATTAATAAAATGCTAAGCTACATTTCTATGGGCCAAGTGAATATTTTTTCCTAGCTAAAGTTCACCTTAGCACAAAGTTTTCTAAATTGAGCTTTATTAAACAGACTTGTTTACACATTTAAGTAAACAAATATTTCTGAAAAGCTTGAAACTTTAAACAGGATTTTTTTTGAGAGTGGAGTGGTGGGGTTGGGGCTATTAAGAATACAATGTATTTTTGTTGATCCCACTTGCGGTGAACGAGACATAGTTGTCACTATGACAATTCGGTGTATGTGCATTAGTTCGTCCATCCATCCGTCCGTCCAAATTTGTGCTGACAATTACTCCTACATTTATGGATGGATTTCAAAGTAACTTGGAACAATTATTCTCTATCATGAGTAGATGTGCCATTTGAAAGAATTTTTGGGATAGTTCTAATGTCAAGGTCACAGCTCAAGGTCAAACACTAAAATTGAGATTATCAAGAACATTTCTTTTACAATTATTGATGGATTTCAAAATAAATTGGCACAATTATTCTCCATCATGAGTAAGATGTGCCATTTGAAAGAAGTTTTTGGATATGTTGAAGTCCAAGGTCAAAGCTCAAGGTCAAACATTAAAATTGTGCTTGTCCTGAGCATGATGCCTACAAAAATTTACGGGCTTGACAGCAGTTGTCCAAGTTGTCATTACAGTTTGGGAGGATCCACCAGACTGGGAGGATCCATCAGAACACATAGAAAAAGGGTCTTTTTGGAATTTGATGAAAACATCTTGCTTACAGAATATAATCCAGTAGTATTTCATATATGCTTGAAAATTCACAGGATATAATTATGTGGTCATATTAAAGAAAGTTCTTTTTAACCCATTCCGTAATGACAAAATTTCAGACTATTCCAAATTTAAAGGAATTGCATATGACATTTCAAGTTTATGCTATTTTAGATTTTTCAACTTTCTGGGTAGAAAACATTCAGTAAAGTGAAGAAATTGCTTGGTTTAAGCAATTTCTTGATTTAACACAATGTTTTCCCAATTGTTTTTCTTGAGGGGCGTCAAAATGTGTCATAGTCTGGGAGTAGGTTAAAATCAGAGAGGAGCTGAAAGAAAATTAATGAATAGGGGCCTTACAGAATTTCTCTTTACCCATTACCACACATAAACAACTTTGATTGCTCAAGGTTTTAAGAAGTTGCAAACAACATTCGAAGAGCCATTGTGGAAATTAAAAAAAAACATTATGAGAAAAGAAGAAATTCCTTAAAACAAGCAAATCCTCTTTTGGGTTTAGTTTCACAGGGTACTTGTTTATTATAATAATATAGTTCATCTGGAAATTGTAGCTACACACATAAGGAAGCTTTTTGGCATATTTCAAAATGTTTTCAACCATTAAAATGAAATGTTTATCTGTGGATTTTGATGAAATTTTTCCCTAGAAAATACACAGAAAGGGATCTTTGCAAAATTAAGGGATCTTTATATGCAGCTATACAGTTGAGCATATCTCTTGTTGTAGTATTGAAATCACACAGAAATTTTTCTGGATATAACTTCAAAATTTAAGTGCTTCAAAATGTCAAAATCAACTACAAACCATGATTGGAGCTATAGACAAAATGAAGGAATTGGTAATTCTGAAGAATTTTTCCTCTTTGTGTAATATGTTTTCACTCAAGTCACTTTCTCTCCATAAACATTCTGTAATCTGTTTTTAGCTTATCTAAGCGCAAAAATGGTTGTGTGATGTCCATTCTGCAATGACCGTTGTCAACATTAATTTTGTCTACACTCTATAGGCCACAGTTTTTGCTCAGTAAATCTGAAATTTTTGCCAGAATATTTGTCATGATAAAATCTTGGATAAGTTTGTAGTTAGGTCATATTGGGTAAAAATGTAGGTCACTAGGTCGATTTTTAAAAACCCTTTAGACACTCTAAGAGGCAACATTTTCAGCCTAATCCACTTGGTCAGAATGTTTGTCTTGATGGAATCTTTTATAGCCTTATAATTTTGTCACTTGGGGTCAAAATATAGGGGAATTCTTTAAAAAAACCTGCATACTCTAGTGGCTAGATTTTCTACTCAATAAATCTGAAAATTGGTCAAAATAAATATCTTAATGAAATTTTGGACAAATTTTGATCACTTTTGGTGGAAAAACTGGGTCACTATTTTTGTGAACAATAAAATGAATTTGTATAAAGCAAAGGGGCTCTTTTTATGTCTCAAATATCTTAATTTTGGTTTAAATGTTATTTCACCATGATATATCCAAGATGTAGTCTCACAATGGTTAAAAAGTCAAGTCACTTTTGCTTTTTTTATACCCCCCACAACAAAGTTAGGGGGGGGGGTATACTGGAATCAGGTTGTACTTCTGTCCGTCAGTCAGTCTGTCCATGGACATAATTTTGTGTCCTCATCTCCTCCCACATTTCCAGACCAATTTTGCAGGAACTTTACCAAAATCTTCCTTGTAATGGGAACTTTTGCACCTGCAATTTTCATAATGATGATTAATCAACTGTTTCAGGAGTTATGCCCCTTTGAATTATAATCCTAAATAGAATATATAAAATGGTGTTCTCTCTGCAGCTAAAACTACTGGACAGATGTTAATCAAACTTAGCAGGAATGTTCCTTTGTCAAGCTCTTCCAAAGTTGTTCAAAGAATTTAATTCCATGCAGAGCTCTGGTTGCCATGACAACCAAAAGGGAGAATTTAAGAATATCTTTTAAAATCTTCTTCTCTGAAACAATAAGGCCTACAGCTTTGATATTTGGTATGTAGCATCATCTAGTGGACCTATATCAAGATTGTTCAGATTATGTCCCCAGGGTCAAAAGTGACCTGTCCCCAGGGGGCACAAGTTTTACATAGGTGTATATAGTGAAAACTTTGATAATTTTTTTTTGATGAAACAGAAAGGCCAAGAGCTTTGATTTTTGGTATGTGGCATCTCTGCAAAGAATGTTCAAATTAGACATCCTGGGTCAAAATTGGCCCGTCCCAGGGGTCACAAGTTTGAACATGGGCTCATATTATGAAAACTTTTAAACATCTTCTTTTCCGAAACAGAAGTGCCCACAGCTTTAATATTTGGTATGTAGCATCATCCTATGAACCTTTATCAAGATTATTCAAATAATGGCCCCCAGGTCAAAATTGGCCTATCCCCTGGGTCACAAATTTTACATAGGCTTATATAGTGACAACTCAAAAATTCTTCTTCTCCAAAACCATAAGGCTTTCATATTTGGTATGTAGCATCAAGATTGTTCAAATTATGGCCCTATGGTCAAAATTTGCCTGTCCCTTGGGATCACAAGTAATTGAAGTTTTACATATTGTTCATCTTTCTTCATAGGGTGCTCATATTTCACAAAGGCATTCATCAGGGGCCAAGGCAATGGACCTAACTTTGCAACAATGTGCTATTAACCTTTAACCCTGTTGTAAAAAGTATCCAAAAGGGTGAGCTATGTTTTCCGTGGACCACTCTTGTTGGATATTTGTAGTGACTGATTCAGGTGATGGCTTTAGAGCCAATAGCCCTCTTGTTGTTTAATTTGAAGAAGCTAGCTTAATAACTAATTTTAGATTAGGTAATTTGATAAGTGAATTTAGACACCTTTAAAAATTGTTTAATCTTTGATGCCTCGTTCTGCTGCAATGCATGTGGACCTTTTTCATTGACCTATAAAAAGAACATCTTTTGATGTTTGATACAAGCTCAACAGTAAATATTTTTAGATTTTTCGTGAAGGATTTTTGGAGCAATGTTTATAACCTCTGTCTGTTGACCATCAAGTTCTAGCTGACAAGGTTTTCATGTAGGGCCGTTATCATGGTGGCACTGAGTCAATTTTTATGTGGTTTTGGGTGTATCTGTGTCTGCTTCTCTCAGTGTGTGTGTAGGTAGCTTTACCAAGACCCAATTAATCAGGATTGTATCATCAAAACTCAATTTTTTAGTTCAGCTGTTTTCAAAAAAAACTTAATGTATTACTATGGTCAGGTTGTCAGCTTATGTATCTGCATCTGCTCTGACTTTGACATTTTGTAATGTCTCTGGTGTTGCTGAACACAATTGGAACTAAGAATATTTGTTTTCAATTAAAGAGAGAAATCTATACTGACAAGGGGATAACTCTTTATGCATTATTTAACAAATTATGCCCTTTTTTTTTACTTGAAAGAACTTAGACATTTTGTAATATCTCTTGTAGTACTGGACACATCTACTTGAAATTAGGAATATGTGTTTTCTATAATGAGAGCAATTAATACCAACAAGGAAGATCATCCTAAATACATTTTTTCAATGAATTATGCCCGATTTTAGCTCACCTGAGCACAATGTGCCCAAGATGAGCTTTTGAGATCACTCTTAGTCTGTTGTGTGTCTTGCGTCGTGCATCGGAAGTTGTCAACAATTCTTTAAAAAAATCTTCTCTGTAACCATATGGCCAATTTCAACCAAACTTGGCAGGAATGTTCCTTTGATGACCCTTTCCAAAACTTGTTTATGAAATTTTATTTGCAAAAATAAGGGTGTAGCAGCATGGGACTTATCATGAAATAGTTTTTAAAAATCTTCTCGTGCTAAGCCCCTTGGCCAATTTTGACCAAACTTGTCAAGAATGTTCCTTGGTGGTCCTATTAAAAACTTGCTCATGAAATTTGCTAAGTGAAAAAATGGGGGCATGTCAGATAAAGCTTTAAGAGATTTAAGAGAAATAATGAAATTATTCTTTAAAATTATTCTCCTAAACCACATGGCAAACTTCAACCAAACTTTGCAGGAATGTTCTGTTGGTGACCCTTTTCAAAACTTCTCTGGGGAAATTTTGATTTGCAAAATAAAGGGGTGGTGGTAGGGCGGGCTTATTAGACTTTGAGAAATCACAAAATAATTTTTACAAATCTACTCCTGAACTACTGGGCCAATTTGGACAAAACTTGGCAAGAATGTTCCTGAGCTGTCCCTTTTCCAAACGTGTTGATGTTATTATGCTCCCCGTAAAAATTTTCTGGGGAAGTATATAGTCGCGGTCCGGCTGTCCGTCCGTAGTCATATCTCAGCAACCCCTGGACCTAATTGGATGAAACTTCATATATAATCTTCCTAGGAAATTACCAAGACCAGTTTTTTTTTTTTTATTTTTTTATTTCAAGGCTGCATCATGGAAAAAGGGGCCTTAATGTAAAAACTAGTTTTTTGCCAATTTCTCCAAGACTAATTGTTAGAATTTCATGAAATTTCATATTTGAGTAGCAAATCAGATCCCCTTGACCTTAAATTAACGGGAATTTTCGTTTAAAAAATCTACCATGGGAAAAGGGGCCTTAATGTTATTACCTTTACATTAACTGTCTTTTTTCACCGCAAAAACTAAAATTGGCAATAACTTTTGATAGGTTACAGATGAAGTCTTCATATTTCACATGTGCATTGCTTGTGACAAACCTTTTCTGTTGGTACCAAGTTCAAGGTCATCATTCAAGGTCAAGGTCATTTCTTAAGATCAAAATTTAGAAAATCTTAACTTAAACATTGTCTATAAGTTAACAATGTTAAGTGATATAACCTTCATATTTCACATGTGCATTGCTTATGACATGGACTTTCTATTGGTACTAAGTTCAAGGTCATCTGTCAAGATCAAGGTCATTTTTCAAGGTCAAAATTTGAAAATTTTAACTTTAACATTGTCTTAAAGTTTTCAATGGTAAGTGATAAAGCCTTCATATTTCACATGTGCATTGCTTATGACATGACCTTTCTGTTGGAATTAAGTTCAAGGTCATCTGTCTAGGTCAAGGTCGTCTCTCAAGGTCTAAATTTAAAAAAAAAAAAAAACTTTAACAGAGCCCATAAGTATACAATGGTAAGTGATATAGCCATCATATTTTACATGTGGATTGCTTATGACATGGACTTTCTGTTGGTACTAAGTTCAATGTCATCTGTCAAGTTCAAGGTCATTTCTCAAGGTAAAATTTTCGAAAAGCTTAACTTTAACATTGTCTTTAAGTTTACAATGGTAAGTGACACACTCTTCAGATTTTACATGTGCATTGCTTATGACATGACCTTTCTGTTGGTATGAGGTTCAAGATCATCTGTAAAGGTCAAGGTCAAAATTTTGAAAATTTTAACTTTAACATCTCCCATAAGTAAACAATGGTAGGTGATATAGCCTTCGTATTTTACATGTGCATTGCTTATGACATGGACTTTCTGTTGGTACTAAGTTCAAGGTCATTGGTCAAGGTCAAGGTCAAATTGTCAAGGTCATTAACTTTCAAATATTCCTCCTTTACTAATTGCCAAAATTACTTGTTACTTAACATAAATGTTGTTCATTAAAAGCCCTAGGTAATTTTTATTTCAATTTTTGACCCAATGAGCCTTACCATGCTAAAAGGGGGCTTAATGCCATGTAGCTTTACATTTTGTATATATCCTATTCTAAAATAAACCAGTCTATTGTTTCTGCAAGACTACTCAAGTTGTAGTCTTCATTTTTTGTATGGAGACATTTTTCATTGATAACTTGGGTAGTGAAGGTAAAATATTTAACCCTTTACCATATAATGACATTGAATTTTACTAGAATCAGGCCTGTGAAGCCAAACAGCTTCCTTCAATGTTTGTCAAACTTCCAAATTTCTTGTGAACTGAACTCTCAAACTATAGTTGTATTCAATAAAAAGTTTTTTGTCCAATAATGGCATATAGTTCTGTGACAAAAGCCTTATTCGGGGAGCATAATCAGTCTCCAACAGCTCTTGTTTTGATTTTGAAAAAAATCGGGCAGAGCAAGGTAGGCTTAATAGACTTCAAGATATCATGAAATAATTCTTTTAATACCGTCTCCTCCTGAACCACTGGAACAATTTGGACTAAGCTTTGCAGAAATGTACTTAGGGTGACACATTTCAAAACTTATTCATGAAATTTTGATTTGCAAGAAAGTAATGGAATTGCAGGGCTTGCTTTTTTCATACTTGTGAGTGAATTAGGGCCATTTATAGGATCCTTTCATTTGATCAGAATGTTTGTCTTGATAAAATTTTGGACAAGTTTGAAACTGGGTCATTTGAGGGTTATAACTAAATCAAATTTTAGAAAACTTTGTTCATACTCTAGGGGCAACTTGTTGTTCTCAATCAACCAGGAGATTAGTCAGATTTCTTATTTTGATCAAATCTTGCACAAGTTAAAAACTGGGTCCCTTTGGATAAAAAATTAGGTCACTAGGTCTAATCTTGAAAATCTTGTTGATACTCTAGAGACTACAATTTTTGCCTGCTCATCCTGAAAATGTCAAAAAATTTCATTAAATCTTGGACACATGTAAAATAAGATCTGTTAGCGTAAAAAACTGGGTCATTAGGTCAAATCCTGGAAAACCTAGTTAACAATGTAAAGCCTACATTTCATGTATAGTCACCCTGAAAATGGGTCCGAATCTTTGTTTTGATAAATCATGGACAGGATTGAAACTGCTTCACTTTGAGTCAAGAACTAGATTGTTAGGTCAAATTTAAGGAAAAAGCTTGTTAACACTCTTATGATTTCAGTTTTTGTTCATTCATCCTGAAAATTGGTCAGAATGTTTGATTAAATCTAAGGCAAGTTTGATACTGGGTCACATAAGGTCGAAAACTAGATCAGACACTAGGTCACTAGGTCAACTCTTAGAAAAAAAACCTATGGGTACTCAAGATTTCACATTTTGCACCTAAACAACTTGAAAATTGGTCAAAATCTTGTAACAAGGTCAAGGTAGGCATTAGTTTTTCATAACACATCTTTTTTTCTTTTGAAAATATTGGCATAGAAACCACTGGCTTGACTTCATCTTAATTTCACAGGAATTATCCTTGGGTGACCTTTTAACAGATTCTTTGTTGGAATTTTGCTTTGGATTGGCTTTTCTGGATGGGGCAAATTTCTATGTATGGTATATAGTGAGAATCTAGGATGTAACACTGAATTACCAGATGATAACATTAGAAGAAAAATGTTTGTCTTTTGGAAAGGAAATATTGTGGAGAATAAACAATTTTTTAACTTTCTGAGTTTTACTAGGTTCTTTTTTCGTGAAAAAGTGGGATGGAAAGGGAATTGAATTGTCAATAAATCCAGATTGGTGGAGCAATACAGGCCCTTAATTACCTCTAATTTTCAGAGTCTATTTGGTGTACTTCTGAACTGCATTTCTTACAGATTCATTTAAGACATTTTTGCTTTTGCAGGCAGGGGTTTATTATACAGGAAAATAGAAGAGTACTATTTGGTATATTGTTCAAATGCAGTGAATTGAGAAAGAATCTTTCAAAACAAGAGGACCAAATGGCCAAAAATTGCTAACCTCAGTTCACATTCTCAAACAACTGATCAATTCAAAGTTTTTAGATTAAGAGCTAACTTTGTTAATCATACAGACATTTTCAGCAAATTTGAAAAAGACTGAAAGTTAATTATGACCTATAGAGTGGTAAAAAGGACATTGTCATTAGACCGTTTTTTTGCTTGATATTAGACAGAATGTAGAAAAATTCAAAAGAGATCATCCTCATTACAATACTAATGTATTTCAGTATGTTTGAGAATGATCTATCTGAAAAAAAGTGAAATATAGAATGGTAATAAGGAGATTGTCAATTAAGACCTTTTTGTCTTTATATTAGGTGGAATGTCATCATGATGCAAAAAAATATCTGCCAAATAACAATATTTTTATCAAGTTTAAGAATTTTGATGGTGCCTAGGATGAAACTAAGTCAGTAGGTCAAAAAGGTGCATTCTTGAGGCTACATTTTATGTTCAGTCAACTGAAAATTGGTCTTGATATTGATCTGGATAATATCTTTGACAAATGTGAAATTGGATCGCTTAAGATAAAAAAGAACTTGGTCACTAGGTCAAATTTTTTGAAAAACATAGTAGAAAATTAGTCAGAGTGTAATACTATATATCTTTAAAATCAGGTCATTAGGGTACTAGGTCACCTGGTTAAATCTTATAAACAAAACATGTGGGCACTCTTAAGAGGTCATATTTCATTCTCAATCAACCTGAAATTTGTCAGAATGATTGTGTAGATGATATTTTTAACATGTTTGAACTTAGATCATTTAGGGTCAAAAACTAGAGCACTAAGTCCAATCTTACAAAAGCTAGGACAATCAGCCAAACATTTTGCTTGATTATCATAAAATTAGTCAGCAGTTTTATGTCCCTAAATCGAGAAGATCAGGGCATATTGTTTTACCAATATCTGTCTGTCTACTAATAGTAGACTTATGCAAAAACTTAGCATTTTGCTGTTATTCAAACACTCTTCAAGATAAGTGGGTCATATTTGGAACATAGGTTCCTTGCATTGATAGGCATCTGTTGGTTGTATGGTCAAGGTGATCATTCAAATCCAAGGTCACTCATCAAGGTCAACTTAACAAAAGTTAATATTTTTTTCTTATTCAAACACCATTCAAGATACATGGATCATATTTTTGGGACACAACATCCTTGCATGTATAGGTATCAGTTGGTTGTAAGGACAAGGTCATCCATCAAGTTGAAGTCCCTTCTTGAGTTCAACTTTATTTCAAAACTTAACTTTTTGCTGTTATTCAAAGACCAAGATACTTGGCTCATATTTGGGGTGTAGCATCTTTGTATTGATAGGCATCAGTTGATTATAAGGTCAAGGTTATCCATCAAGATCAAAGTCACTTATCAAGCTCATATTTCAGAAAAAAGGTTGTTATTGGTCAACACATCTTATTTTATAAGCTCAAAAAGAAAATCAAATATTTCAAAAACTTTGTAGGCACTCTAATTTCTTGCTATATGGAGTAAGGAATGATTTCTCTAAACTACTTCAAATCCCATACCACTCAGTCAATTTCAACCACATATAGCAGGAATGTTGATTAGGTATTCCCCTTTTTTAGCCCTGATCTAGTCTAAGGGCCAAGGTTTCAGTATATGACTTTGATCTATAAGTTATATCCAGGTGCAATACTTACAAAGATTATCTCATGAAAGAAATGCTCACTCATTCACTGGCTACCTATTTGAGATTATCTATTCCCTGAATTTGCCCACAGGTATGGAATTTTCGTGTCTGACTTGTTGTCTGACTTGTCCACATAGGCTTTTCTACTTGTGGACAAATACATTTTTCAAGGTCACTTGTTGGGGAACAAGTAATTACCAGACCAAATCTTGGAATCTTACGAAAAGATTTCAAAAGAAACTCATTTTATATTGGAAAATTTTCCTAATATTTAATAATGTTGTTAATGTAGAAAATTTTGAGTACCAGCATTTTTAGCTCACCTGAGCACAAAGTGCGAGGTGAGCTATTGTGATCAGTCGTTGTCCGTCGTCCGTCCGTCCGTCTGTCCGTCTGTCCGTCTGTCCGTCCGTCTGTCCGTCTGTCCATCTGTCCGTCCGTCCACAATTTCTTTAAAAATCTTCTCCTCCTAAACCAGTAGGCCAATCAAGCTTAAACTTTGCAGGGATGTTCCTTGGGTGAAGTTCTACAAAAGTTGTTAAAAGAATTTAATTCCGTCAAAAACTCTGGTTGCCGCGGCATGTGAAAATGGGAATCTTTAGTAAATCTGTAAAAATCTTTAAAAATCTTCTCCTCCTAAACCAGTATGCCAATCAAGCTGAAACTTTGCAAAGATGTTCGTTGGGTGAAGTTCTACAAAAGTTGTTAAAAGAATTTAATTCTGTCAAAAACTCTGGTTGCCGCGGCATGTGAAAATGGGAATCTTCGTAAATCTGTAAAAAATCTTTAAAAATCTTCTCCTCCTAAACCAGTAGGCCAATCAAGCTGAAACTTTGCAGAGATGTTCCTTGGGTGAAGTTCTACAAAAGTTGTTAAAAGAATTTAATTCCGTCAAAAACTTTGGTTGCCGCGGCATGTGAAAATGGGAATCTTAAGTAAATCGGTAAAAAATCTTTAAAAATCTTCTCCTCCTTAACCAGGAGGCCAATCAATCTAAAACTTAGCAGGGATGTTTCTTGGGTGAAGTTCTACAAAAGTTGTTAAAAGAATTTAATTCCGTCAAAAACTTTGGTTGCCGCAGCATGTGAAAATGGGAATCTTTAGTAAATCTGTAAAAATCTTTAAAAATCTTCTCCTCCTAAACCAGTAGGCCAATCAAGCTGAAACTTTGTAGAAATGTTCCTTGGGTTAAGTTCTACAAAAGTTGTTAAAAGAATTTAATTCCGTCAAAAACTTTGGTTGCCGCGGCATGTGAAAATGGGAATCTTAAGTTAATCGGTAAAAAATCTTTAAAAATTTTCTCCTCCTTAACCAGTAGGCCAATCAAGCTGAAACTTAGCAAGGATGTTCCTTGGGTGAAGTTTTACAAAAGTTGTTAAAAGAATTTAATTCAATTTAATTCCGTCAAAAACTTTGGTTGCCGCGGCATGTGAAAATGGGAATCTTTAGTAAATCTGTAAAAATCTTTAAAAATCTTCTCCTCCTAAACCAGTAGGCCAATCAAGCTGAAACTTTGCAGAGATGTTCCTTGGGTGAAGTTCTACAAAAGTTGTTAAAAGAATTTAAATCCGTCAAAAACTTTGGTTGCCGCAGCATGTGAAAATGGGAATCTTAAGTAAATCTGTAAAAATCTTTAAAAATTTTCTCCTCCTTAACCAGTAGGCCAATCAAGCTGAAACTTAGCAGGGATGTTCCTTGGGTGAAGTTCTACAAAAGTTGTTAAAAGAATTTAATTCCGTCAAAAACTTTGGTTGCCGCGGCATGTGAAAATGGGAATCTTAAGTAAATCGGTAAAAAATCTTTAAAAATTTTCTCTTCCTTAACCAGTAGGCCAATCAAGCTGAAACTTAGCAGGGATGTTCCTTGGGTGAAGTTCTACAAAAGTTGTTAAAAGAATTTAATTCCGTCAAAAACTTTGGTTGCCGCGGCATGTGAAAATGGGAATCTTAAGTAAATCGGTAAAAAATCTTTAAAAATCTTCTCTTCCTTAACCAGTAGGCCAATCAAGCTGAAACTTAGCAAGGATGTTCCTTGGGTGAAGTTTTACAAAAGTTGTTAAAAGAATTTAATTCCGTCAAAAACTTTGGTTGCTGCGGCATGTGAAAATGGGAATCTTAAGTAAATCTGTAAAAAATCTTTAAAAAATTTCTCCTCCTTAACCATTAGGCCAATCAAGCTGAAACTTAGCAGGGATGTTCCTTGGGTGAAGTTCTACAAAAGTTGTTGAAAGAATTTAATTCTGTCAAAAACTCTGGTTGTCGCGGCATGTGAAAATGGGAATCTTTGTAAATCTGTAAAAATCTTTAAAAAATTTCTCCTCCTTAACCAGTAGGCCAATCAATCTAAAACTTTGCAGGGATGTTTTTTAGGTGAAGCTCTTCAAAAGTTGTTAAAAGAATTCCATGAACTCTTGTAACTGTGGCATATGAAAAAGGGAAATTTTAGAAAATCTTTGTTGTCTTTTTTTTAACAGACTACATGGCCAAAGGCATTTATATTTTATATAGAGCTTAATCATATTGTTCTCAACCAAGTTTTTTTAAATATTTAATCTCTGGGGTCAAAAATTGCCCTTCCCCTGAGGTCCGAAGTTTGGAAAAATGCTTAATTAGAGCAATTTCAAAAGACTTCTCTTAAACTATAAGGTCTAGGCTATTCATATTTGGTATTGGGCATAACTAGATGGTTTTTTACCATATCACTAAAAGTTGTCTTCTTCGGGTCAAAAAAAGCTCTGCACTAGGGGTCCAAAATTTGGAAAAACGCAAAATTTTAATATGTTAAAAAAAATTCTTCATTTTAACCCTTTCCTGTTTTGCAAAATTTTAGACCCATCCAAATTCAAAGGTTTTGCAGACGAAAATTTGAAGTTGATTTTATTTGAAAATTAACCATTCAGTAGGGTAGAGAATTTTGCGGAAAAAGAAGAAATTGCTTGTTACAAGCAATTTCTTCTTTTCCCACAATGTTTTCTTAATTATGAAATGACAGGGACGTAAAAACCAGGGATTAACCAGGAAAGGGTTAAGGAGGAGGGCATTTATATTTTGAGTGTAGCATAGCCTGGCTGTTATCTATCTGTTTTGATCAAATTATGCTTGTAGGTTAATAAACACCCCTTCCCTGGGTGTCCAAAGTTAGTAAAAATGCTCAATTAGACCATGTTCAATAGTCTTTTCCTCCCAATCTAAAAAGTCTAAGGCATTATTTTGTATATAGCATATCCAGATGGTTCCCTACCATGTTAGCTAAAATCTTAGCCCTGGGATAAAACATGGCACTGCCCCAGAGGTCAAAAATTTTTGAAAACGCCCAATTAGAGCAACATCAAAAGTCTTCTCCTTCTAAAAAATAAGGTGGCGGGCATACATATTTGGTATGTAGCATGACTAAATAATTTTGTACTACATAACAGGAAAACATGCTCTTAGGATAAAAAATGTCTCTGTTCCTGGGGTTTAAAATTGCGTAAATTGCATTGAAAGAATTCTTCTTAAATATAGGTTCCAGAGCATTTACATTAAAAACAAAGGATAACATTATTGTTATCTACCATGTTTATATCCTTTTGACAAACATGGCCCTTCCCAAGGCATCCAAGGATATGAAAAATGCTCAATAAGAGCATGTTCAAATATTTTCCACTCCTCATGTATAAGTTGTAATGCATTCATATTTTGATTTATAGTACATCCAGATTGTTCTCTACCAAGGTTGCTAAAATTACACCCATTGAAGTTGCAGACTGTAATTAGAGTTTGATTGAAATCTAAATACAAAGAATTTCAGGTAGAAAACACTGTGAGAAATGGAATAATTGCTTGTCGCTCCCTTTCTCACTATGTATTTTTCAAACCTGTTTTCCCTGAGGGTGACAAATTCTGGGATAGTTTGGTAATGGATTAAACTATAAAACCAAAGGCATTCATTATTATTGTAAAGCATTACTGGATTGTTTTGTACAAAGCCCAAAATCTTATATATCTTTTATTTATTTTGCTCAAGTTGTGTCTTTTTTATACTAAAAAGTACTGTAATTTGGAGATACCTCAGGTGAGCGATTTAGGACCATCATGGTCCTCTTGTCTTCATTAACCATAATGCTTTCTCAAAATTAATCTTTTCACTTTTTGCAAACAAGTTCATTTTGATTCTGGACAAGTAGAAAATCATGTCTTACTTGTTCAGGGACAAGTGGGAAAAAAATCCACATTTCCACACCTCTGATTAACCCTTGTCATGCTGAACCTGAAATATTTCTATTTTTGCCGGAGGTATAGACAAGGATCAGCCTGCACAGTGCAGTCTGATCTTAGTCTACTTCACATGCTTGTCCCTTTCAAACTTCAGTTGTTTACGAGATAATGGTTGCAAAAGAAATATTGACTCAAATCTAATGTTTCCATTGCTTTCAGCCCTTTCATTTTTATGTTATTCTGTAATAATTTAATTTTTAGTTTCGTCTATCAAAAAACAAGCGTTTTGATTGGTCGAAAAATATTATTCATAACTCAATGAACAAAATTTTGATCACGCAATATTTTGTATGCTTCCGCACAAAATAGTTCCATACAAAAAGGTATCAAAATTTGTAAAGCTTTTTTTTTTTTCACTCGATGCTATTAAATTACAAGAAATGAAGAGAATAATTTTTGTTTTCATGGAGGCATGAACCAAAAAAACTAATCACACAATGTATGAATCTGCTTCGCATATTCATACAGTGTGATTAATTTTTTCGGTTCATACTTCCATGAAAACAAAAATATTCTTCTCATCTCTTAAAAGTATTTTATTCAGCATGACATGGAGTAATGGCCTCAACCATAGTACATTTGGTAGCATGTAGGAAGATCCCTGGTTGCAGCAAATATCCCTCACGGCATTTGTCTCCCGCCAATGGATGGATAATTGTAAAACTGGCAGCTGGCGGTCCTGAAAGGTTGTAGTGGTACTACTGGTGTGATAAATACCAGAAATCCATGGTTAGGTGCTCAAGCCACCCAAGATATGACTAAAATAGTTATAAAATTGGCATTAAACTCCATTCAAACAAAAAAGACATTGGTTGATCTGTATATGAGGGCCAGGGTCCTGGCTGTCTAGTCTAGGTTGTTTCTATATCTGGCAATCTATATCCTTGAAGTCCTTATCCTCAAACAGCTTATTTAGCCACAACACCTGAAACTGCATAAAAAAACACCTCAACTGATAGATCTCTGGCCAAGTCCATTGACTATTCTTGCCACACCCACTGAATCAGAGTTCCTTGGCATTAATGTGAGAAATTTATGGCCAGTGACTTACCTCACAAGGAGTAGGCTGGCCATTAGATTGGCATCCTATTACAGAACATGGCTGAAAATGCATTATCTGATAAGAGGTATAATACTTTACTGATATTAAAGGCTAGCTGAATTGAAATACAAAACACATCACTTACCTTCTATCCATCAGAGACAATTCGAAGAATAACATGGGATTCAACCCTCAGATACAGGGTACAGCCACCTGAAAGGGTACTTTCTGGGAAGTGTGAAAATCATCAATCCTAATCAAACTGTCTAGCATGACAAGGTCTAAACCTTTTATATTTGGTAAATTTTCACAATCTAGAATGATCATTCTACCTGTATTTCTACTTTTCGAAATGTAGCCTTTTCTTGACCTCTGTGTGATCAATTACTTTTTATATATTCAAAGAAGTACCCACAAGGTTTCTTTTTCTTGATGGGTCATCACATAAGAAGTAATCAGAATATATTGGAAAAAGAAAAGGAAATATGAAAGAGGTGAAAGTTCTAGTTTCCACTTTCTCTATTCAAAAATGTTTACTTTTGGATCTTTGAATGTAAAAACAAAAATG
Source organism: Fragum fragum (assembly GCA_946902895.1). NCBI lineage: Eukaryota > Metazoa > Mollusca > Bivalvia > Cardiida > Cardiidae > Fragum > Fragum fragum. The sequence continues at coordinate 52,205,192 of OX336367.1, read as the reverse complement.
GTTGATAATAGTTCATTGACTTGCAAAGCATGAGAGATAAAAAAAAAGCAGGTTATCAGAGATTTACTTTGATAATTCACATCAGGGAATGTTTCAGATTTTGCAGAAAAGAGAATTGCCTCCTGGCTTTTTACTTTTGAAATTCAGGTAGAATGTTGTAAAAAAAAACATTGGGTTGAAAGATATTATAGAATGCCAGAAAAAAGGGGAAGATCCAATCATTCATCTGTTGGGAAGAAATGTAGTTTGAAACATCATTCAATGATACTGGAAGTTGTTTTCTCCTAAAGCTTTAGTTTGAAACAATAGCATCATGATTCAATAAAAAATTAGGTCCAACAGCTATAGTACACTTAACTAAAAGAAGTAATGACTTACCCATGAAACTTTATAAATTAAAAAGAAACAGTTTAGTCCAATTTCTACGAAGGCCATACTGAAATCTTTGAACTTATCCATTCATCTTTAATCTACTACTTGTCCAGTCCTCCTTAATCTCTAACTTGTCCATTCCACCATATCCCCATATCATTGAGCAGTAAGATGAAATTGGCTTATAGATAATCAAAGAAAATCAGTGACTACATCAACATGTATTCTTCAATTCGTACAAAATACTATCATACAGATTCGGTAAAGCAAAGACTTTAATAAAGAAGGACATATCACATTGACAAAGTATAAATCCATCATGACAGATTTTGTTGAGAATTGAAAGAAATTACCACTGATAAACTCACAGTATCTACAGCCTGTTCTTTTCTTCACATGGCAAAAAATCCTCATGTTGTGTTGATAGTTTGTACAAAAAAATCCAGCTCGTTGACATGAAGGTCTCAAAACTCATACTTCTTTACATTCCATAAAGATCTCTGAATAAAACTATGGGATAGCAAGGAAGTATGGGCTCTGAGCCCTCATTCACATCCTAGGTCAAAATATCCAAATTTTGTCCTCCTTCCTGAAAAAGCCTATTTTCCTCCAAAGGTTATCCATAAAAATTTGTTATTTATTTATGATCCCATGTGTAGAGTTGTGTCTCCATGTTTGTTTGTCATGTACACAGTGGAATTCATGATGGCCGCCTGTACATGTTGCCAACATAATTATGTACGTAACATTGTGGAATGGCTACTGTTCTGAAATACAAGAAACTGATGGCTGTGTGTGCACAGATCTCGACTAATGTTCCCTGACAAGTTAGGTCCTGCATATCCCAGAATACACGAGATTGTCTTACCAATTTCAGAGTACCTGGGTTGGGTCAGATACTGATACACACCAATCAGAGTCCTCCATGTGTATGGTGTATTTAAACCAGCCAATCAGGTAGAAGAAATTTGAAATTAGTCAGAGAGGAGGGAAGCTGGCTGATAGTAATCAGGAGTGGGTAATTAAATAGAAACTAACTCAGTAACCTTGATTCTGACCAGATTTCTTTTGCAAATGGGGGGAACATGGGTATACCTGTTGGGTAGATCAGGTTCTGATAAAATGGATCCTTATCTTCTCTTTGATACACAAAAATGATTCCTGCTGTCAATGGGTTATTACCCTTGTCCTGGTAAACTGAATATGATTCCTCATTTATTTTAGAATCAAAAATTCTATTGGAAACATTTTTTAAAATTTTAGTTATCTAGTGTTTGCTGTAGATGTTACTTTGATGTTATAGCATCTATATACAGGTTAGCTTTTGTGGTTCATGCTATTGCAAGAAAACTCTTGGAACAGCAGAAGAATTAGTAACTTCCTGTTTTCATTCATATTCTTACCTTTCTCCCCTAGTCCTATTTACAAAATTTGTATTCTTGCATAATTGTTAATACATATTCGTATACACAAAGGAGGGGTGTATTCTCTCTTTTTTGCACATCATCTGTTAATGAGAATTCCAAATCTTCCCTTTGCAAGACAAGTGAAAAATATTGCATGCATAGAGTGTGGTAGAAATTCTTCTTATACACAATGACAATAAGCTTCAAATATAATTCATCTTGAATTCTACAAAAATATCCGGCTTGATTCATTATGTCTGTGCCAGTGAGAATTAACAGAACCCTATAGTATTCACTCTATTTGTCTGTCCATCCTTCTGTTAGTGCTTTGACAGTTGATAACTTCTTTTTAGGCCACCAGGGATGAATGTCTCTGTTAGAGGTATTATCTTGGTCATTTTTCAACATAAAGGGCTCATAATACACATTAGGAGATAGGCTTTCATTTGAGAAAATGACATTGACCCTGTGACCTCAACCTTTAATTCATTATAAAAAAAATCTTTTACTTTTCTATCTTGGTTCTTTGTCATCCTCGGGGCTCATTTTTCATGCATTTATTCATCTGGACACAGGCTTTCATTTGAGAAAATGACCTCATGTGGTCTTGTGAACTTGACCTTTAACCTGTCTTATAAACTTTAACAATTTTTTTTTAACTTTTTCTATCTAGGTCTTTTTTCGTCCTAGGGTACTCATATATCACCATTGAACTCAACAGGAGATTGGCCTTTCAATTCAGATAATGACCTTGACCCTGTGACCTTCACCTTTAACCTGTTATGAGAAACTTTGAACGAAAACTTTAGCTGCATGATACTTGATCATTGTCATCCTAACTTGACTCTAAAAAAATGTGCCCAAAAGGACAAGCTATTTTTGTCTTTATCTGTGCATGAAGGTTTCATGATTACTTGATGCTGATTGAAGCTTAAGAATGTGTCTCCTTATAGGATTGTACTACATATCTTTGATTAATGTTGACAAAATGAATTTGCTTTTTCTGAAGACATAAGACAATGTAGCTAAATCTATAAAGTTTCAATATGAAAAGATGCAGTCTATTTGAATTCCAAAACTCCTGTATTTTGTGCTAGAGGTGAAAGATGCACTGTCAAATTGATGGTGAAAGGAGCAAGTTATCTCAATAAATTGGCCAAATATTGCTCTTTTTTTTTGTTTTTTAGCTTGACAGTTATCGGAGAAAACTCGAGGTATTGCTATAACCCTGCTGTCTTCTACATCAGTGTCATTGTTGTTAAAAAAGCTTTGACATTTTCCCTAGGAACCTCATATTTCAGATATTATTTGACTGTTAAGCTCCATTGGCTAAAAGCCAGTAGGCTATTTTTATGTCTGTTGTACATCCATCTGTATATTCCTCTGTTGGTCAGTAAGATTTTACTATAAAATTCATCTTCTCAGAAAGTATTGCACAGATTCAGAACCAAATTTCACAATCATAATTCTTGAATTTTGATCTGTTGAGATACATGTTTTGTATTGTCATGGCTTTTCAGCTCACCTGAGCACAAAGTGTGAGGTGAGCTATTGTGATCAGTCGTTGTCTGTCCGTCCTCCCACAATTTCTTTAAAAATCTTCTCCTCCTAAACCAGTAGGCCAATCAAGCTGAAACTTTGCAGGGATGTTCCTTGGGTGAAGTTCTACAAAAGTTGTTAAAAGAATTTAATTCTGTCAAAAACTCTGGTTGCCGCAGCATTTGAAAAAGGGAATCTTTAGTAATTCTTTAAATATCTTTAAAAATCTTCTCCTCCTAAACAAGTAGGCCAATCAAGCTGAAACTTTGCAGGGATGTTCCTTGGGTGAAGTTCTACAAAAGTTGTTAAAAGAATTTAATTCCGTAAAAAACTCTTGTTGCCGCCGCATTTGAAAAAGGGAATCTTTAGTAATTCTTTAAATATCTTTAAAAATCTTCTCCTCTTCAAAAGTTGTTAAAAGAATTTAATTCCGTCAAAAACTCTTGTAACCACGGCATATGAAAATGGAAATTCTAGTAAATCTTTGTTGTTGTTTTATTTCATAGACTACAAGGCCAAAGGCCTTTATATTTTTTATGGAGCTTAATCATATGGTTCTCTACCAAGTTTTATATATTGAATCTCTTGGTCAAGATGGCCCCGCCCCTGAGGTTCGAAGTTTGGAAAAATGCTCGATTAGAGCAATTTCAAAAGACTTCTCCTCTTAAACTATAAGGTCTAGGATATTCATTTTTGGTATATAGCATAACTAGATGGTTTTGTACCATATCACTAAAAGTTGTCCTCCTAGGGCAAAAAACAACCCTGCACTTGGGGTCCAAAATTTGGGAAAAACGCAAAATTTGAGTACGTTAAAAGAAACAAGAGGGCCGTTGGCCCTGGGGCGCTCACCTGAGATAAAGGCTCTTTTTCTTTCAACAGTCTAATTTCATGTTAAGGTTAGGATTATGAAACAAGTGGGCCACAATTACATATAAAGACTATGAACCTGGGGATCCAAAAGTCTAAATTACAAATTCCAAGGCTTTGGTGCTGATTTGAAAGAAGGAAAAAACTTTTTCCATTGGTTATAAATTCAGAGATAAGAAAGAAGTCTGTGAACTGATGCTTCATGCGTATACACCCCCACCACCCCCCCACCCACCCCTGGCTACGTCCCTGGAGACCTGAGGATCATGATATTAGCTATTTTGTAAGAGATCAATATACTGATGCTTCATGCAAAATATCAAGGCTCTACGCCTTCAGGGTCAGGAGGAGAAGATTCTTAAAGATTATTTTGAAATTGCACTTTTGTTACCATGGCAACCAGAGTTTTCAACAGATTTCAATTCTTTTAGATAATTTTAAGGGGGACCACCTAAGGAACATTTCTGCAAAATTTGGTTCAAATTGGCCCTGTGAATTAGGAGGAGATGTCATTTAAAAAATTGTTCTTTATTTCTATATACACCCCCTCCCCCCCCCTGGGGCTCCGCCCCTTGGGACCTGAGGATCATGATTTTAGCCATTTTGAAGAGGTCAATATACTGATGCTTCATGCAAAATATCAAGGCTCTACGCCGTCTGGGTCAGAAGAAGATTTTTAAAGATTATTTTAAAATTTCACTTTTGTTGCCATGGCAACCAGAGTTTTTAACGTATTTCAATTCTTTTAGCTATTTTTGAAGGGGACCACCTAAGCAACATTTCTGCCAAATTTGGTTCAAATCTGCCCAGTGGTTTGAGAGGAGATGTCATTTAAAAAATCGTTCTTTATTTCTATATAAACCCCACCCCCCTGGGGCTCTGCCCCTGGGGACCCGAGGATCATGATTTAAGCTATTTTGAAAGAGGTCAATATACTGATGCTTCATGCAAAATATCAAGGCTCTATGCCTTCTGGGTCAGGAGGAGAAGATTTTTAAAGATTATTTTAAAATTTCACTTTTGTTGCCATGGCAACCAGGGTTTTTAACAGATTTCAATTCTTTTAGCTATATTTGAAGGGGACCACCTAAGGAACATTTCTGCTAAATTTGGTTCAAATTTGCCCAGTGGTTTAGGAGGAGATGTCGTTTGAAGAAATTGTTGACAGACAACGCACGACACACGACGCACGACGGACGGACGCGGGACAAAAGGGGATCACAATAGCTCACTTGAGCACTATGTTCTCAGGTGAACTAAAAATGCTTAATTAGACCATGTTCAACAGTCTTCTCCTCCCAATCTACAAAGTCTAAGGCATTCATATTTGGTATATAGCATAACCAGATGGTTCTCTACCATGTTAGCTAAAATCATAGCCCTGGGATAAAACATGGCACTGCCCCAAAATTTTCAAAAACACCCAATTAGAGCAACTTCAAAAGTCTGCTCCTTCTGTAAATTAGGGTGAAGGGGATTCATATTTGGTATGTAGCATGACTTAATAATTTTGTACTATGTTAAGGAAAATATGCTCTTAGGATAAAAAACATCACTTCTCCTGGGGTTGAAAATTGCGTAAATTTCATTGAAATAATTATTTTTCTTAAATAGAAATGGAGAAATTGCTTGTTACTCCCTTTCTCACAATGCTGTTTAAACCTTTTTCCTCTGAGGGTGATGACAAATTCTGGGATAGTTTGGTGATGGATAAAACTATAAGCCAAAGGCATTCATTTTTATTGTAAAGCATAACTGGATTGTTTTGTACAAAGCCCAAAATCTTATAATTGTTTTATTTATTTTGCTCAAGTTGTGTCTTTTTTATACAAAAAAGTACTGTAATTTGCAGATGCCCCAGGTGAGCGATTTAGGACCATCATGGTCCTCTTGTTTGTTGTATAGTGAAAACTTTAAAAATCTTCTTCTCAAAAACTAGTGGATTGATTTCAACCAAATGTCATGGAAATGATTCTAGAGTGACCCTTTATCAGATTCTTGGAATTTTCATATATGTTACATGGTGAAAACTATCAGTCTTCTTCTCTTAAACCAGTCGATAGATTTCAATGTATTTGTACATGAGTTAATCTTTGTGTTTCTTTTTATAACCACCAGCAGCCATCATAGCGCAGTTGGTAGCGTGTCGGACTGTTAATCTAGAGGTCCGGGGTTTGATCCCCGACGGGGGCACTCATCCTTTCAAACTATTTGTCTCCAACCAATAGGTCGATAATCGTAGACCTTTGTAGGATAGTAGCTGGTGGCTAGGAAAGGATGTGATTGCGGTACTGGTGTGAGAAATACCAGGAATTCATTGTTAGGTGCTCAAGCCGCCGCAATATAACTGAAAGATTGTTGAAAGCGGCGTAAAACCCCATTCAAACAAACAGATTTTATAACCACCACATACCAAGTAGTTGGGGGTAGATAGGTCCCACCATGTCTATCTGTCTGTCCCTTTGCAAACCGTTTGAAACTCCACACAAATGTTGCAAATGTCCAAGGAAGTGCCATATTATTTTGAGGTCATGTAGGTCAAAGGTCAATGTCACAATTGAACTTTGATTGAAAACCATTTCCGTGCTTTAACTCATAAGCCATCTGACCTAGGACATTGGAACTTTATACTCATGTTGTACATGATCCAAGGAGGAACACTATTGTTCATAGGTCATGTAGGTCAAGTTCACAATTGAACTGATTGAAAACCGCTAACTGTTTATGTGCCCTAACAAATAAACCATCTGACCTAGGACCTTGGAACTTCATGCGCATGTTGTCCATGGCCCATGGAGGTGTTGTTGTTTGGGGGTAATGTTGGTCAAGGTCACAATTGAACTTTGATTGAAAACCATCTATGTGCCGTTACTAAAAAGCCATTTGATCTAGGACCATGGAACTCTATACTCATGCTGTTCATGACTCCAAGATGTGCCCTATTGTTTTGGATTATTGTAGGTCAATAGTGTTCCTTGAGTGACAAAGTGCTGGTAATGGGTATAAGGCCCCTTTGCGACAATTCTGGTTATGATATTGTTTTGAGAAAATTGACCAGATTAGAAACATGGCTTTAGTTGGTGGGGGGGTAATTTCCATATATGGTGGAATGTGAAAACTGTGAAAATCTGCTTCTTAGAAACCAGCTGATTGATTTCAGCTAAATTTCACAGGAATGATCCTTTGACTTACTTTCACCAAGTTTAAAAGAAATATCAAAAAACTTCTATAAAAACCTTAATCTAGATTATAATTTCTAAATGCCTTCTCATAGGACAATCATACTTGACATATATACATGTATTCATCATGAAATGGTTCCATTTGACATGCTGTGACCTTGACCTTTGACCTACTCTTCAAAAAGATTCATTTTTCTGATATTTTCTAATCCATAACATCCCTAGGAAAGCTATAATTCTCAGAAACTAGTCAATGGATTTCAACCAATTTTACAGGAATAATCCTCTGGTGACATTTATCAGATTTATGCAAAAACTTTTTGAAACAGCTGAATAACATGACTTTTGTGGGAGGCCTTATTTCGATATATGCTGCTGTCAAAGCACAGTTAGTAGCGCATCAGACTCACAATCTTCAATCATGGGATGTCATAGGTTTGATACCTGGCAGTGGCACATATCCTTTCTGACAGTTGTCTCTCATCAATAGGTGAATAATTGTTACAATCCTAAGTGGGATAGCAGCTGTAGACTAGGAAAGGATGTAATGGTGGTACTGGTGTGAGATATGCCAGGATATGTTAGGTGCTCCAGCCGCCACAATATGACTGAACAAGTGAACAAGTGTTAAAATTCTGCTAAACCCCATTCAATCAAACAAACAAATTTCTATATAAGTTTTATAGTGAAAAATTTTCATTTTTTTTCACAGAAACCAGTCGATAAATTTCAACCAAATTTCACTTGAACAATCTTAAGCTGACTGTTTGTCAAATTCCTTTCTTAGAATTTGTCTTGGCAGAAAAACATGCTTTTATGGATGTTGCGTATGTCCATTATGGTGTATAGTGAAAATTTTAAAAGTCATGGTCCTGAAAATACCTTTATGATAAGTTGATTCCGGGAGGTGGAACAAATCAGGCACTCAAGTGCCTATATTTACAAACTATAGGCCTGTTCTATAAACAGCAACTTTGAACTTTGCAAAAATAGAGAAAAAAAAATCTTGGTTAGGAATAAATCATGATTATTCAGAAAATATTTTTTTTTTTGCATAGTACTTCAGATCTTAATAGTTTCAAGCTTTTAATGATTAAAAAAAAAGATGAATGTTATCAACAGTTTTGTGTGTTTAAAATTCAGATTTGTAATGGTATTGGTTAATTTTGTAGACAAAAAGCACCTTGCCAGTCTGTTGGTCTATCGGTTGGTCTGTAGCTTTTAATTGTGTACTCATATTCTTCTACTTGATGGATTTTAGGATTAACCCAATCTTTATATATGGGGGAAAAAAATGAAAAATGGAAATTGGGATGAAAATATGAGGAAAATTAATATTCAAAACAGTTTAAATTATTTAGGTGTTGAATTCTTTATCAATATCATATCTTCATACAAATTTCATGACTATTTCAAGGGTTCTATTATCATGAAAATTTTGTTATTAATTCTTGATTCATACTTTAGAATATTTCCTGGAATTCGGTTAAGTGAAAAACTTCATGAAGTGCTCATAGAGCCCTCATTCATAAAGATGTGTGAAGTAAATTTCTGTTTATAAGAATTTGTATAGAGTCCTTCTTGAATCATACATTTAGATAAAAAAAAAAACAAAAAAAAAACTGATTTTAAGAGTTTCATTTTTTACAGGGTTATTTCAACATACTGCCGCCTGACAGACTTGAATCCTTTTCTATTTGCCGAGACTGTCATCAAAGTCACAATATAGGCATTTCATATTTTAGCTCTGTAGTCATTGGTCACAATTTAAGCTTTAACCCTTGTTATGCTGTATAAATTACCTTACTGAACTGCTGTCAAATCAAAGAGCTGAAAGAACTGATAGAACTTGTTAAAAAATCAACATTTCTTTAGGAAATCAACTACATAAACAACTCTGATAGGAACTGTACAAGCAGGAGGTGCAGGCTAAGATCAGCCTGCACATAAGTGCAGTCTGATCTTAGTCTACACCTCCTGCCAAAACCGGAATATTCCGGGTTCAACATGACAAGGGTTAAATTTGGTAAACTTTAACCAATTAAGTATTATAACAAAATAGTTGTTTACTGAAGACCTTGCATGAAGAATATCTTTCTTTCAACCCATTACCATATGACAAACTTTTAGACTCATCCAAACTCAAAGATGTTGCAGACAATATGAAGTTGATGAAATTCTAAAAATCTTGTCTGACGGAGTTGAAAACATTGTTGGTAATGAAGAAATTGCTTGTAACAAGCAGTTTCTTAATTTTCCACAATATTTCCTAAAGCTCTATATTTGAGTGGACCTGGAAGTGAACCTCACCATGATATAACTGAAAAATGTTCAAAACAGTAAAATGCTATTCAATCAACTAGTCTCAATGATGACCTTTTTCAACTTGCTTGTTTCATAATTTGATGATATTTCTTGGTATACTGTTAATTCCTTTGCTGCAATTCTAATTCTTATTGGTTAAGGGAAGGTAAGCCAATATGTAAATGATTAAGACAAGTGTTTAAAACAAATCATTAAATAAGATTTACACAGCAAGAAACTAATCATTACTTGATGTTGACCCCCTACTGGCGTTACTGATTGAAATCAAAGAACTCAAAGTATTTTCATAATTAGCATCTTCCCTGTGTTTATCTTATAATTATGGACTTACTACTTATCAATCTTTCTTTGAGTGAATATTTCTTCAAACTCAGTTGTACAAAAGAAAATAGATAATGTGTTTCATGAACTTTATGCTGCTTTTAATTCTACAAGACTTCTCTAAACAAGTAGCCTGCAAAGCTTTCAGCACATTCGAAGTGCTTATTTGGTGTATCAAAATGCTTTTATATGCTGATTAATATCTCATATCCTATAAGTCTCGGCATAATTCATAGTTAATTCACAGATCATGAAAATCAAAACTCATAATGGATATATAATCTTTTGTAGGAGAAAGTCTAGATGCCATATCTTAAAGAATAATTAAAGGAAAAAAGAAAGTGTATACATCCCCACACAATGACACTTTTGGAACCACCCAAGAAAAACTTTAGGGGAATCATTGTGTAAAATGAAGAAATTGCTTGCAACAAGTAATTTCTTCATTTTACACAATGTTTTCTGTCCAGAAAAATTGAAAAAAAAAAAAAAAAAATCTGAAAAAAAAAAGACTTTAAATTTTGGTCTGCAATTCCTTTCATTTTGGTCCCAGGTTCAATCCCCCACGGCGGCACTCATCCTTTCCAAATATTCGTCTCTCAACAATAGGTGGATAATCGTAGACCTATGTGGGATAGCAGCTGGAGGCTAGGAAAGGATGTAATGGTAATACTGGTGTGAAAAATACCAGGATTCTATTGTTAGGTGCTCCAGTCGCCGCGATTTAACTGAAAGATTGTTGAAAGCCGCATAAAACCCCATTCAAACAAACAAACCTTTCAATTTGGATCAGTCTAAAACTGTTCCAATATAGTAATGGGTTAACAGATGTAGAGAAGTTTATTTTACTTTGTTTTCTTTCTTTGAGGTTTTCAAAGAAAAATCAAATCTCATCTGGATGAACCTGAAGAATCGATTCATGCTGAGCAGTGATTAAAGGGGTCTTAACCCTTATCATGCTGATAAGATCTTTATTCAGAACTGAATCAAAACCAAAGGACAAAAAGGACCTGAAGGCCTGATATTGAGGATCAATATTTTTGTTCATCAATTTTATTCATATGTGCAGGTTGATCTTAGCTTATACCTCCTGCCAAAGTAGGAATATTTTGGATTCAGCATTTTAAGGGTAAATAGAATGAAAACTGTCTTATTCATTTCTCACAGTATGATATCAAAAAAGCATGAACTCAAATTTTTCTAATTACAGTGACTTTGAATTGTCATCCACAAACTTGTTTGAATTCAGATCAGTCTAAAATTTTGTTGTCTAGTATTTGGATAGAAAGAATCCAAAAGCAAAGATTTCACCACTTTGCGACAGATGGCTGTGCAATTACCTTGTGCACAAGATTACAAAATAGTTCTGTACTAAAACATTTCATGGAGGTACAATTAATCTTGCTGAAACAACATCTTTTTAGAAACCTCTTTCATTTAGTGACCATAACCAAATCCCCCTTCTAAGAGTAAAAGCTCTTAAGTATGTGATAATATGATCATAATGATACTATTGTAATTAAAAGAATAATATATGTATGCATTCAAATTGATCTCTATGCATGTCTCTAAAACAAAAAAGTATATCAAAGGACATTTCTTTTAAGTGACCACTTTTTTGCCATCACTTAAGTGGTTGCTTAATAATACAAGTTTTATTGTAATTTCAACAACCAATTAGAATTTACAGATTTTGAAAGACAACACCAAAAATAGATGATTTGTAAAATTAAAAGAAAGAATGTAAGAGTTTTTACCAAGAAATGATAATTACAACTGTCAGTCTGTCCAATAGACAAATTCAACAAGATAGGAATATCTTAGATTTGGGTTACAGGAAATGATTTTAGGTATGATAGCCCCTGTGCCCCCATGATATGCCCAAATGGTTCATTTCCTGAAGTCAGTCATGCAGGGATGCAAAAGGAGCTTTGCAGGGTGTCTGGTTTATCAATGGTTTAACTGATGGGGGAGAAATGGGGGCCGAGAGACCCTAAATTTGGCAGGAGTAGCCTCATCAAGCCTGATGATAAATGTACTGATAAGCCGCCAGTTTCAAAGCTTCTGTTTTATTAGCTTGCTGTAAAACTTCTAAAAGAAAACCCTACCCAAGCCTTATAACCCTGAGCTTGATTCAATGAAAAATCTTAATCTGTTCAATAGCAGATAGCACACATTTTGCTGTTTTGTCATTGTAGTAGTAGCACTAAATTCAAAATTAAATGAATTAAACAGCCAAAAGGAGAGAGCGAAGCAAGTGCTTTCATCACTGCACAATGCATGATTTAAACGTCTTAAAGCTGCTATACTTACTTCAAAGAAAAGTCTGCTTTCTTAATTTTGGAGTTACAGGTGAATAACACTACATCGTGTCATCACTTTTAAAATGGCAAATATTGCAGATTTCTTTATAGGCGATTTCAACAGACCTTTTGATTGCAAGTTGGAGGAAGTTACAGACACTCAAAGTCTGGATATTTCCATGCAATGATAATTAGACTTGTTTAAAATTGCAGACAATGATTTAATGTATGTTTGAAACAAAGAAGAGTAATGATAATTATTAAAACAATGGTAATAATGATATTGTCTGTTGGCAACCCAAACCTTGTAACTACGACTTTGATTTGGAAAACATACCCTTGATTAGACTAAGATTATAGATAGACTGGATATATGATTTGTATAAACTTATAGTTTACATTTCCAGATTGCTTATTTTTGAATGATATAATTAGACAAACTGCAATCATACTGGCATCTTCTGTGTAGGCGCTATTTGTATGCTAAATTGTAACCTTAGACATATCTTTTATCATTGAAGGTATTTACATGGAACACAGAATACTATTTTTTATAATTTTTTCCCTGATGGTGTAAAATGCTCTTGACTTAAGCCAAGAGCATTTTATACTACCAAGGGAGATAATTTGAATTATTTTTCACTCTCAAGCAACTGGAATCCAGTAGGTCATCTTGTAATGATGAATGACCAAATATATTGGATTTATTAAAAAAGGATTTTTCTTTCATTAGTAGCTGGATAGTATAGCAAAATGCATAGTTAATATTGACAAATATTACCTTGCCTGCCAATCATTAATGTACAAGTTTCACATTGTGCTTCTACAATGCTACAATGAATAATTGTTCCCAGAAATAGTCTTCTAGTCTCTACATTCTATAGGAACAAAAAACCAAGTCTAGACTGGAGGGTTGGGCAATTTTGATGGTGTTTTTATGAAGTGACAACTCATTATATTGTTTTCTCTAGTGAGGTTTTTAGCACAAGAAATAATAGGATATGACAGGATACCTCATGGACTCTTATACTTGAAACTCTTACTCAAAAATATTTGGCCCATCAGGCAAAGAGAGCTCTCGCAGGTGATCAGTAAAAGAAATTTTTGATGGGTCAGCGTGAAAAAAGTTGTAACTGACTATGTTAAAGTTTAGACCAGTCCAAGTTGCAGTCGATAATTTTTAAGTGATGAAATCTTTAAAATCTTTGTCTTTTGAAGTAGAAAACAGTGTGGATAATGAAGAAATTGCTTGAGACAAGCATTTTTTTCATTTTCCACAATGTTTTCTTCCCAAAAAAGCAGGTTTTGTTTTTGCTTTGTTTTTAGAAAATTCAATCAGCATGAAAATGTAGTCAGCAAGTTCTTTGAATTTGCATCAGCCTAGCACACTGGTTTCATTACAGTTTGCAAATTCCTTGAAGTTCACTCTTATTTGGCCATGTTACATTCATACGTTGCGTCTACATGATACTTCTTATGACAATCAAGTGCGTCTGCCAGAGGGTAATCCAGATACAGCTTCTGCATGTAAACTCAGACTCTATAAACTCTTTTTTTTTTTTTTTTTTTCAAAATTTAAGACTTGTCCAAATTATAAGGGGTAGCACATGACATTGCAAAGTAAGTACAATTCAAAAAGTTACCCTTCTGTATGATAGAAAATATATTTGGGGAAAAAAAGAAATTGATAAATTAATGTTACAAGTAATTGCTTCTGTTTCCACAATGTTTTTCCACAATATCACAGGCACGTAAAAATCAGGAATTGTACAGGAAAGTGTTAAGACAGAGCAAGGATATTGTTCAAAAACACCCTTTGTTGTAACATATAGTTCTTAGGGAGATACTCTCTTAATAATGGCAAGCCGCCGTCATAGCGCAGTCGGCAACACGTCAGAATCCTAATTTTCAATCATGGGATGTCATGGGTCCGATCCTCGGCAGCAGCACATATTCTTTCCGACATTTGTCTCTCACCAATGGGTGGATAATGGTAAACCTAAGTGGGATAGCAGCTTGAGGCTAGGAAAGGATGTAGTGGTAGTACTGGTGTGAGAAATACCAGGAATCCATTGTTAGGTGCTCCAGCCGCCAGTATGACTGAAATACTGTTAAAACCCCATTCAATCAATCTTAATAAAGATTAAGTGGGCTTTTTTGTGGTTATCTGGAAAAGTTTCTTGGGAATCATGTATTATTTTTAGAATTCATGACACTCGCATTTGGCACTGTAAGACCTCATTTGCATTTGACCCAAAATTCAACAGAAGAAAACAATATGACAAGGGCATCAAGCAATGGCATGAAATACTCCACATCAAGGGGTTAGGGAAAAGTGGGGTAAGAGTGTATACTAGCAATATAAGCTATTAACCCTTTCCTGTTTTTTAAAATTTTAGACCCGTCCAAATTGAAAGAGGTTGCAGATGACAATGAAAAGTGGATGCAATTTAAAATGAAACCATCCTATGTGGTAGAAAATATTGTGGGAAAAGAAGAAATTGCTTGTTACAAGCAATTTCTTCTTTTTCCACAATGTTTTCTCAAGTATAAAATCACAAAGACGTAAAATCCCGTGTTTGAACAGGAAAGGGTTAAGATAGTTTTGAACTGAGCTATGCAGAATCAAGAATCGGCTAGCAAACATATCTCCAGGTGACATCAGCCTGAGGTTGGTTATGGGACACGAGCGAGTTACCAAACTTTTTTCAAACTGAAAGTGCGATGTGAGGTCAACAGTGTGACTGTCATAAAATTCATTGCAACTTTCTAGCTTTAAATAGATTAACCGGATATGTAGCCAGTTAAGGGCATGCCACTTTTCAGTTTGATAATCAATCTCTCATTTTTGCAAATATACTTATCAAAATACTATATTCAAACAATAAGATGAACAAAGGTTACTTAAATCCATGACATGACAAAAATCGATATCCCCCTTTATCCTGTTCCAACGCCATCAAACCTTTCACGGTTTCATGAAAAAAGCTTTGTTAACTCATTATGAAAAATGAAGAGATTCTATTTCCACAATATTCTACCCATTTTGTCAAAGATCATGTAATGGTTACTTAAAGTAAAGCTAGGTAAACATTCTTTGAAGCAGTCAAACTCTGTATCTTCTGAGGAATCATTCTTAACCCATTCCCACACAACCCCCCTTTTGAACACCCCTCAAGTAAAAAGCTTTGGAAAACATTGTGGAAAATGAATAAATTGCTTGTAACAAGCAATTTCTTCTTTTTCCATAATGTTGTCTACCTCAAAAGGCAAACGTTTTTTGAATTTCATTAACTAAAAAAACTTCTTTGAAATTTGACCAGTCTAAATTTTTGGAACTCGTAATCACACGGGTGAATCACTTGTCAAACCTTTTTCATGTTAAAAGGTACAAAAAAAAATTAATTGAAAATAATTAATTGGATAAATGGATTTTTCTCTTCTTCTATTTCATGGTTGTATTCATAAGACATATACCTCTCTGGTAGTGATGACTTTGGATAGAACTAGCACTCAATCCCATAACCAATCGGATATAAGTTCAACCAATAACTGGTGCATGCCTGTAAGAAAATAAGAAAATGAGAAGATATGATTTAAGACCAACTAATATTTTTTCCACATACATTATTGAAGGTTCTAAGGATACTTGATTTCTTCCAATTCAAGGCTGGAAGGTGGTAAGTTAAAGGGAGGCAACTAGTACAAACTACAACGCTTTAATCCTGACAAGCACTGAAGAGTTATCTGTGCTTAAAGCTCAATGTTTAATAGGTGATTCTCTGAGTAATATTTAAACTTGTGGTAGTTTTCACAACCCTGAGATATTGCCTTAAGAAAAACATTATGGGAAATGGAAAAATTACTTGCCTCTCACAAGTTTAACCCATTACCAGAATTTAGCGGCAAAATTTAGACTGATCCAAATTGAATTGAGTTGCAGACAACAATTTAGAGTTAATGAAATTTTAGATTTTTTTAAGTTTCTGGGTAGAAAACATTGGATTCAATGAAGAAATTGTAAAAACCCATTCATTTATTCATACAAACTAAAGCAACTTGACTGCATGATTTCTTGAAGACTTGGTTCCCTCAGTCAAATTTGGTTTCATACCTTTGTGATATCAAGTTTTTAAAGAAATTAACATTTTCATAGTGGATAGAAATACCGTATTATAGAATTTTGAACAGATGTTGAAGAAGCTATCACACCTTTGATACTGCCACATATCATCTACCCAAGACCTTAATTATGGTAGAGCTTAAAGTTAAAATGAATTCTGAAAATGAGAGATAAAAAGTTTTGAAATAACTTGACACAGTATTGTTAGCAACTATATTTTTATTGCTATGAAATTTACCTAGGCTATACGGTTTTAGTGCACTTAATTACTTCAACTGTCAAAGCACCATTAGAACTAGAATTTCTTAATGACCTAAATGACCTAAATGACCTCAGTTATCGATGCATTTTAGAAACCCATTCATTCATTCATAGTTGACCCTTGCTGAATTAATATCCTATATAGATCACGATCAGACTGCACTTATGTGCAGACTGATCTTTGTCTATGCCTGCTGCCAAAGCAGGAATATTCTAGGTTAAGCATTTTGAAAGTCACTCTGATTATGTATCAAATTGTCATTGAATTCACCAGTAATCTAGTGGAGGACTTATTCTTGAGGATAGTAATCTCTCTATTAATTGCCTAGCTTGTGAGCAAAAGTTATACAGCACTAATCTAAGTATGAGAATGTTTTTCTGTAATTCAAGATCTCAATTTTCTGTCATATGATGAAGAGTAAGACACAAAGGGTTGATGGAAACCCAACAACATCTGATAACATTTTGTGACAAAATGCTGAAGTCTAGAAGGTTGAGTCAAACAATGCTCTGTGAAAGGCTTGGTTACTCCCCCTTAGCTCTTGGTTATAACCATTGCCTTGTTACAATCAGAAATTGCATCTACATGATCATGTGTTACAGCAATAGAGTGTAACTGCCAGAGCTTAATCATTCACAACTGAAACATTATGAAGAAAGAACAAGGGTATCATTCAGAAATTCCTTTCCCTGAACAGTAGTGACTTCTAGGGGAGTAACACTCCTCTTGCTTAGACAGTTGTTAAGAAAAGACAATTACAGGGTGTCATGGGTTCCATCCCTAGCGGCGGAACATAATCCTTTCCGACATTTGTCTCTCACCAATAGGTAGATGATTGTAAACCTAAGGAGGCTAGGAAAGGATGTAATGGTAGTACTGGTGCTAGATATACCAGGAATCCATTGTTAGGTGCTCCAGCTGCCGTGATATGACTTAAAAAAGTGGCGTCAAAACCCATTCCAATAACAAAATCTGAAGAAAAAAGGTCAATTTCATGTCGTGCAATTGTCATGTCTTCATGCTTCAAACAATTACTTACCAGTAAATATGATTTCTGTGCTATTCTGACAGAAATGCGTATATCTGCAGTAGGACCAATGTAATGAAATTGAAACATTTTTGTCACAAAAACTACGACTTATTAATTGCTTAACATAAGTATAGTTAATTATGAAGAAGATCCACTTCGGTTACAGAAACAAAATTAATTAAATTGCATAAATTGATTGCTTCGATGACTAGAAAAATGATTAGTCTCAAGCATGTTCAAGTTGACGCAATACCACTGTATTAAATAATCTCTTCTATTCCTACAAAGTTTTATTTTTGAGAGAAAAAAATTGTCCACTTATTAGTAGGAGGTAAATGTTTAACCCATTCCCACTTGACAAAATTTTAGACTGGTCGAAATTGAAAGAAGATGCAGACGACAATTTCAAGTTGATGGAATTTTGAATCTTTTTGGATAGAAAACATTGTGGATAATGAAGAAATTGCTTGATACAAGCAATTTCTTCATTTTCCACAATGTTTTCCATAGCTTTTTTCTTGAAGGGCGTAAAAAGGAGGGATTGAGTTGGAATGGGTTAATTCCAATTGCTTATTAAGAGTCATCCCTTAGATATACATTGTAATATGTAGAAAACATGGTCAAAAGCTTCAATATCCTCTTATTCAACAAAGTTTTCTACTCTGTAAAATGATTATTTATATTCAATGACAGCCCCTAGTTTTAAATGTTGTAAGCAAATTCTTTCAATTTGGACTTGTGTTGAAAATTCTTTGCCACGCAGATGTTGGGATGATAGAGGTGGTCAACTAAGCAAGATGGACTGTAGTAACCCTTTTACAACACAATTTTACTTTTTGACGCCCTGAAGAAATACAATCATGGAAAACTTTGTTTGTAAAAGGGAAATTGCTTGTTACAAGCGCTTTCTCCTTATCTCAGACTTTCTACCCTCTTTAGCACTCATTTGTCCAAATTTGAGTAGCACTTTTGTCATCTGCAACTTCTTTCAATAACGAACAGACAAAATCGATGTCTGGTAAAGGGTCAATAATTCCAGGAAGTATAAGAAGAGCAAACATATAAAACTGTAATAAACAGAAGCACTTTTTCTGAGCCAATTACCGATACATTTTTGTGGCGACAGATTTTCGGAAATTAGGCAGTGGCCCAAATATTCGACAGAAAGTCTTCGTTATTGGCCCCGAAATTGACAAGCAATTCTCTTGGAGAGATCAAGTATTTGGATCAATTCTAATGACCTTGTTGGAGAGACTGAAGACAAACTATTGCTGACAGTCACTTATCTTTATCTTATAGGGAATCGGATTAACCCTTGGTAGACTTTGGTTATTCTATTATGCCCCTTGTGGTGGATCTATAAAAATTGACCATCTAAGAGTCATTGCCAAGTTACCCAACTATCAATCCAAATTATGATTGGTCTATAAACTCAAATTTTTCACATTAACAAATGGATTTTAAATTACTTAGAAGGATTCTTGACTACAATGTGCCACATGGAAAATGCTCCAAGGTAAAAAACATACAGAGTCTAGATTGAAACTTAAAAATGGGGTAGAATATTAATTTTGCGTATCATATGCATAAGATGCCTCTGATAGTCATGAACCCTTGTCATGCTGATCCCAGAATATTCCTGTTTTGGCAGGCGGTATAGACAAAGACCAGCCTGCACACATGTGCAGTCTGATCCTAGTCTACATCTCCTGTTTGTCTCTTTTAAACCAGAGTTGGTCATAAAATAAATTTTCAAGACAGATATCAAGTCACAATTGCTGCATCTAGTTCTGTTTTGATGCAATTCTGTAGAGGATTTTATTCAGCATGACAAGGGTTAACGTATTTTGACATTACTTAGCACTTGACTGTCTCTATTATCAGATTATGAGTTGTGAGTCAATGTCAATGTAGTCTGAAATGGTCATGTGTGAGGTTCATAAATTAAAAAAATGGCTATTTCACAATTCTTAAACCTTGTCATGCTGTATAAATTACCTTACTAAATTGATGTCAAATCAAAGGACTGAAAGCACTGATAGAACTTGTTGTTCAAAAATCAATATTTCTTTTAGAACTCAACCTCATAAACAACTTGAGAAGGAAAAGTATGAGCAGGAGGTGTAAACTAAGATCAGCCTGCACATAAGTGCAGTCTGATCTTAGTCTACACCTCCTGCCCAAACCGGAATATTCCGGGTTCAACATGACGAGGGTTAATATTACAATCATCAGGTGATGGTTCTCCATCTAACGTGAAGACCAGAATCCCTACAACTTTATGGCAATGACCTGCCTTGACTATCTGTGAATACTTTCTTAGCAATATATAGGGTTTTAGACCATTTTTATTAAGGATAGACAAACTTCAGATCAATTCAAGGGAAAAGGCATCTTGATTCTACTCTACAGGTGACAATTTTGGCTCAATATTCTCAAACTTACTGATCATTATTGTATTGTAATGGGGAAGATCCCATTTAAAGTCCAAAATAGACAGTTCCTTGTTACCACTCAAAATGCCATGATTTTGGCTCATTTTTTTTCAAATTCACTATTTCATTATGGCCTTGAGGAAGACCCTAATACAGGGTTTTCCATGACGCAAAATTTGTGCGTCATTGTCGCAATTTCAAAACAAATGACCCGTAAAAATTTTACCTGTGCGTCATAAATGACGCAAGTTTTAAAACCTAATTCTTTATAATTAGAATCGTCGGCAAAGGCCAAAATGTTGAAATAAGTCCTTTAGAAATCAGAGTTACGACAATCAATCAAATTGGCGACTGTCGGTAATTTGGGTATCCAACATTCATTTATAGCAATACCCTGTTCTATTTTTAGTTGACAGATAAAATATGTAGACGGGTTATAGTGATTTTTATCAAATTCAGACTCGGTTTCCAGTGATTAAACATATCGTTTACCCGACTACTAGAAAATGTAAAAATATCGTATCAAACAAAGATGTCGAAATTCCTCTTGTCTGCATCGAGCAGTCATGGCAATCAGACTACCAAAGAGAGCACTGGTAGCGAGTCTGATGATGAAACCCGTCTTCGAAAAAGACCCGTAGGTCTTTCTGTCAGAAATGGTTAAAAACCTTCAGTTGGCTTAAATTCGCCGATGGTGAAATGCTGCGTGACCTGTGTATTAAAATGAAAAAAAAAAAAAACTAAACCTTTCACTACTGGCTGTACGAACTTTCGTCTTTCATGTCTCCTTTGTTATTTTTTAAATTCTTGTAGTCTCCAGCAGTCTTTCAGATTTGACCCCCTAAATTGGAGAAAAGACCCCCAGTTCTGAAGGCATAGGGGTCACAATGACCCCCAAATTCTCATGCCAATGGAAAACCCTGCCTAATAGGTTATGGTGACATTCAAACCACTGCTAAGGGAAAAAGTATCTTGAACTCAATTTCTTGTTTACTTCTCTGCAGGTTACAATTTAGAGTTATTTCTTTATAAAACCTGCTGGAAATCTGTATACTGTTGGGTGAAGAAAGACCCATATTGAATCCAAATTGAATATCAAGGGAAAATGCCTTTATGACATCTTGCCTTGTTTCACTTTATAGGCGAAAATTTTATCATTATCTTTTTTCAAACTTGCTGAAATATTTCTTTAAGTCTTGAGAATCAAGATTCATAAAGAAAATAGCTAAATTCCATCCAGTAAGAAGTAAAGGTGGACTTTGTGGGAATACAATACTATTTTTGCCTCAGTATATGCATAACACTTGGTGAAAACTTTTCTAGACATCAATATTTAAGAGATGAAGTGAATATTTTTTGTTTTCATGGAGGTATGAACCGAAGGAAAATATCTAAATTCCATCCAGTAAGAAGTAAGTGGATGACCTTGTGGGAATACAATACTATTTTTGCCTCAGTATATGCATAACACTTGGTGAAAACTTTTCTAGACATCAAAGCGGATTCATACATTGTGTGATTATGTTTTTCGGTTCATACCTCCATGAAAACAAAAAATATTCTCTCTATATCCTATAATTTAATAGCATCAAGCATAAAAACTAAAAACTTTACAATTTTTGATACCTTTTTGTATGGAACTATTTTGTTTGGAAGCATACAAAATCGCTGCATGCTCAAAATTTTGTTCATGGAGTTATGAATAATTTTTTTTACCAATCAGAACGTTTGCTTTTTGAAAGACAAAATCATGAATTAAATTATTAGTTGATGAAGTGACTTGAGAATGTGAACTGAAAGCCATCTTTGCCCTCATGTTTAACTTTTGATAATACAGATATGTGTGCAATGTTAAACCCCATGCTCATCAAGCTTCAGATCATGCAGCTATTTACAGATGATGCAAAATCAGCCATAGCAAATTGGTTTATAAACCCTCAGACTTAAGAACTTGGGTAGAGAAAAGTAAAATGGGGTTAAGTTTTTGCAAAGAAACATACCCATGGCAACCTCCAAGACTGGCATCCTACAAGTAAAGACTGCAATGCTGTCAATATGAAGAAAACTGGCTTTCAATACAACCACATATTGTAAGATTTTTAAAGATATTTTTATTGTTTTGGATTTAACAGAAAGGATTTGATTGGACAATAACTTGACCATTTTCATGCTAATTTTCAGTCATATCGCGGTGGTTGGATCACCTAACAATGGACTCCTGGTATTTCTCACACCAGTACTACCACTACATCCTTTCCTAGCCTCCAGCTGCTATCCCACTTAGGTTTACGATTATCCATCCATTGGTGAGAGACAAATGTCGTAAAGGATATGTGTCGCCGCCGGGATGGAACCCATGGCTCTCATGATTGAAGATTAGGAGTCTGACCTGCTACAGACTGCGCTATGGTGGTGGCAGGCTTAAATAGAAGTGGACACTTTATGTATTGCAAACCCATTCCAACATAATTCAGTTTTTGCTCAATCCTCAATGTATAAGGTTTAGGGAACAGTACGGAAAATGTAGAAATTGCTTGTAACAAGTAACTTCTTCATTTCCCACAATGAAAAATGAAATCACAAGAACCTTAAATTGTTGTCTTCAACCGTTTTGGATTTGGACCAGTCTAAATATTTGATTTTTGGTAAAGGGTTATGTGTTTGATCTGCATAAATAAAGGTCACTGTCCTTATTACACTTTATTTAGCTGACATATTACTTCAAACCTTGCAGTAAGCCAAAGGGGGATGAGCAGCTGGAGACTCAGAAAGGATGGTGTGGTAGTACTGATGAGAGTAAAACCAGGAATCCATTGTTAGGTGCCCCAGCAACTGACTGAATATTGTTAAAAGTGGCATTAAACCCCATCCAATCAATCAATCAATCAAACCTTGGATAATTTGAATAAGATATATATCATATTCTATGGAAATTCCTCTCTCTTGTAATATTGATTACTGAAAAGCTTGAGCATGTGTTGTCTGTTAAATTAGGTTGAAAAAATTTAATTTCCGTATCCTTGACACTTTCTTTGGCATGCATTCCACCTATAACAGAGCTTTAAATTTGTCGTCATGGCAACTTGTCATCAAGCTTGTAAAGTAAATTCCATTAGTAAAGGAAAAAGGGAGACAGGAATTCAAATGTACTTTATTAAGTATTCTGAAATCTGAATTTATGGCTTTTTCTTTGGTGATCTTATTTACTGTTATTTAAGGTTGATACAGATTTGAAATTGGTCAAAATTGAAAGTCCTACATATTTAAAAATGTTTCATGGAATTCAAGAAACCAAGTGATGAAAAATCAAGTTTATATACAGCTTGCTTCTTTTCATTACATACTGTTATAATTCCAGCTTCAGCAGACATTAAAGGTGTTCTACATTATCCAGCTTTTTTTGCATATTAACCCTTTCCTGTTTCTTGAAATTTTAGACTGGCCCAGTTTGAAACATGTATGCAGACAACTATGAAAAATGAGTGCAATTTGAAATGAAACAATTCTATGTTGTAGAAAATAATGTGAAAAAAGAAGAAATTGCTTGTATCAAGCAATTTCTTCTTTTATCACAATATTTTCTAAAGTATAAAATTGCATGGACGTAAAAAACAGTGATTATACAGGAAAGAGTTAAAGATAACAGTTGTGGAAGTCTTTGTTGAAAATGAAGAAATTGCTTGCAACAAGCAATTTTTCATTATCTGCTATGATTTCTTCCCAAAATGCAATAGAATTTTAAAAATTTATCAACTAGACAATAATCATCTTTGAATTTGGGTCGTCATAAATTTTGTTGTCTAGTCATTTGGTTAAAATAAGCTTCATGAGGCTTCTTAACCCATTCCCACAAATAATGCTTTTGATGCACAACAAGAACAAAGCTGAGGAAATATTGTAGAAAATGTTTTAGATAAGCAATTTCTCCATTTTTTGACAATATTTTCTACCCAGAAAGACAAAGATATTCAATGTTTGATAAACTTAAAACTGTTGTCTGTAATTTATTTCAATTTGGAATGGTCTAAAATTTTGTCGTATGGTAATGGGTAAAAAAGTGTATTTGCTTTCAAGCATATACCAGCATGAAAAACGCATTAACCTATTACAAGACCACTACCTTTTAACCAGTGGCATGCCTACAAAATTTTTGACTGGTCCAAATTCTAAGAAGTTGCAGACAACAATTTCAAATTGATAGAATTTGAATATCTTTGTCGAATATTATACCCTTGTAAGTGTAAATATATTCTAGAGATGATATTTTTAATACCATAAATACAATGAAGTATTTCGATAATCATCTGAAATGTAATCATATTTTTGTTAAGAGAGATAGGAATCAATAGTTGCTGTATTATAGATTCTGTGTTTATCGTCATGGAAATAAAATAGTCAATATGTGACTTCTGGTACACCATGTTTTCAACAGTCTTCTACACCATTTATAGGAATTTTGGTAGCCTTTTAGCACCAATTTCATTTTCTGTTATTTTTTTGACCTGGCAGGCTATGCCATGGTATAATTTGGCTGGTTTATTTTTGCTTTAGAGGGCATTGTTCTTTGATATCTGCCTTAGGGCATGCATTATATCAGTTGTGCCAGTATCCTTAGACGGTTACCAGACTCTAAATATTTAGAATGGTCCAAAACCAAAGATGTTGCAGATGACATTTTTTGGTTGATGGAGTTTTATTTAATTGTTTTTTGTCCTTTGAGGTAGAAAGTATTGTGGATAATGAAGAAATGTTCATCAAAGCTTTTTTTCTTGTGGGGCATCAGAAAACGTCATTGTAGAGTAATGGATTAAGTCTTAATTACATTCACTTGACTCTCAGCCATGCTCAAATGGTAAGTGTTACACCAATGCAGGATGAGCAGCTGAAGGACTGTTGTAGTTGTGCTGGTGTGAAAAATGATAGAAAGCCATTGTAAGGTGCAGCAACTGACACAATATAACAGAATTAGCTGATATTCCTCATAAAAAAATGAAGTGGTTCACTGAACTGCTCTGCTCAGTGCTAGGGTAAAAAAAGTCAAATAACCAGTCAGTGACATTTCCAACCATTACACATGTGCGCCAAGTAAAGACTCAGATCAGCCTGTGCATCCGCACAGTCTGATCAGAGTCTTCACTCTGCACTCTGTAGATAGATACTGACACAAAGGTTCTTTAAACAATGAGGGAATATTCTAATTGCCCCGAATGGCTGTCCAGGGTGCTCAATGTGTGCAAGTCAGGCATGTGCGAATCGGTTGGAAATGTCACGCATAGGCCCATTTAATTTTTCTGAAATTCACCATTATCTTTCAGAAGCTTGTATTTGTTAAACATTGAAGTCAAATTTACTGATGCTTCATACTTGTATTACCAAATTTAAACATTATTCGGCTCGAACTTGGCGGTTAAAATGAATAAGAGACAATAATTTTAAAGTACTGGAAAAGAAATTATAAGAAATTTAATCCATACCCAAACGACAATTTTTAGACTAGTTCAAATTCAAAGATGTTGCAGACAACAATTTCAAGATGTTATGATTTAAAAAATATTTACCTTTTAAGGTAGAAAACATTTTTGACGTTGATGAAACAAGCAATTTCTTCATTGTCCATAATGTTTTTCAAACTGGGTTAATATGAAATGTTACTTCCTGTCTGAAATAAGCTGGGTTAACAAATATTTAATTTCATATTTGATTTTACCAGAAAATCATGTAAGGTTAATCATTCCAGGCTATTTCTGAATGTGTAATAAGCAAATTGAGTACAATTATCTGAGGAAAATACTAAAATTATGTGTGTAATTACTCCTCCCACTGATTACAGGGTAAAGCTTTAGAATTTTTTACAGACCTTGAATTATTTGTGTCATTATCCAGTGACTGAAGTGCAAATCAGTCTGGCACAGCATTGCTAAATGGTTGTGAATTGTATATATTGTCTGAAAACTACTGAGGCAATATGTATATGTATATATTATGCAACTATTACAAGAGCAGTTTCTCATAACAAGGGAGTTGAATCTAAATGCATTTTCATAAGAATAATGCCCCTTTTATGACTTATTTTTGTGTACAATCAAGCACTCAACATCAGGGAGTCAGGCAAACTTGGGCAATGCTCTAGTAGAGATTGTATAGGCTATATGCTGTAAGGTTAGGTTTTAGGTGTCCTCCACCAAAGCTGAGTTTAAGTGTGTGTAGTTGACAATGCAATGAATTTTTTTTGTCCTAAAATAACTATTTTATGAACATTATGATGAGATGAAATGTGTACAAATACCCCAAAACTTTTGCATTTTTTAACCCTTTACAACACAACAAAATTTTAGACTTGTCCAAATCCAAAGGAGTTGCAGACGACAATTTAAAGTGGATGACATTTAGATTTTTTCAACTTTCTGTGTAGAAAATATAGTGGAAAATGAAGAAATTGCTTGTCACAAGCAAATTCTTCATTTACCATTATTTTCCAAATTGAATTTCATTGGGGCTTCCACTTTAACTGTCACTGTGTGGGAATGGGTGTAAAAGAAAACTTAATTTGAAATGCACATTGAAATCATTAATTTTTTAGCTCGGCTGTTTTCTGAGGAAACCCAAGATATTCCAGAAGCCTGAAAACTTTGACATTTTTTAATGTGTCCGGTGGTATTGAAAACATAATAACTGTAAATTCATTTTTTAACAAATTTCAACCCTTTTTCAACTTAGAAATTTTACTCTCCATCAAGCTCTTGAACAGCCGCGTATTGACACCAGCATATGGTGATCTTGTCTTGTAACTATGGTGACAATTATCATGTAGTTTAATATAATAGTTTAGTTGAAACAAAAAGAATTAAACAATTTGGTGCTAATGAATATTAAGAAATATGTGTTGTTTATTATTTCAATACTGAAAGTAGATCTTGAATATGAGACCAGCAGCCTATTAATCCATTCATACACAGTAACGCTTTTAAACGTCCCTCAATATGAAAGCTTTGGAAAACATTGCAGAAAATGAAGAAGTTGCTGGTGACAAGCAAGTTCTTCATTTGGCACCATGTCTTCTACAAAAAGTTTAAAAGATATGAATTTCATAAACTTTAAATTGTCATCTGCAAGTCCTTTAAAATTGGACCAGTCTAAAATTTTGTTGTCTAGTAAATGGTTAAATGGCATTTGTGTAGTAATATTAGGCATTTTTAAGAAATTGTAAAAAAATGTTTGCTATATATTTAGTGACTTTGACAGATCATATGAAAATAAAATTGAATAGGAGCTCATGCAAATTGTGTCAACCTGATTCTAACGTCGTAACTTACCACATTTCACTCACCTATAGATTTTTACTTGGGAAACAATGTGGTACTTAAAATTTAGAAACACTCACTTAGAATGTTGGTTGTAACCTTTTGAATTTGGACCAGTCTAAGATTTTGCTGTTCCGGTATTGCCTTTAAACAAAAACTTCCTGGAGTTGACACTTCCTGCAAACTGTCACTTAACTCCATTTTTACCATGTTTATCCTATCCAATAACTTGGTAACTTACCTAACGGTTGATAACGTTTCCCAGTACAATCCCTGATTTTTATGTCCACTGACATTATACTTGAGAAAACATAGTGGATCTGGAAGAACTGTTTGTGATAAGCAGTTTCTTCTTTTTCAACCATGTTTTCTATCATACAGGGTGGCTGTTTTTTGAATTGTAATTACTTTATGACATCTGCTACCCCTTTAAATTTGGAAAAGTCTGAATCTCTGAAAACAGAAAAGGGTTAATCCACCAACACACTATAAATTCCAATCAGAAATATTGGTAACATATCTGTTGCTATCCAGTGTTTCATGTATATCAATGAAATATTTCCATGTAGCAAGTTCAATAATTATCCATTATTGCAGACACACCAGTACAAATGTAGGATAAAATTGATGATTTCATCCCACATGTCTTATGACTTTTTTGGTATTTTTAATACAAGAGTGCTCAGAGGGGGAGAACTCTTTTAGAAGCACAGCAGACTGTACCAATGATCATTATAAGATAAAGAATAATCAATAGTTGTGTTCCCCATAGTGGGGACCACCGACCTACAATGCTTTTACTAGGAGTTTTTGTTTCCGTCAGTTGACATTTCAACACATACATAGTGGGATATACTCCTTTTTCATCTTAATTTTGTTGGTTTCTCAAAAGTATTTGTACAATATGATGTAATTTCTTGGCATATATTAGTTAATTAACCCATTTCCATGCACACTTTTTGACGCCCCTCAAGAAAAACAACCGTAAAATTGTTGTGTAAAGTAATGAAATTTATTGTTACTAGTAATTTCTTCATTATTCACAATGTATTCTACCCAGAAAGATGAAAGAATCTTAAATTCCATCATCTTTAAATTTTTGTCTGCAACAATCCCCTTTCAATTTGGACCTGTCTAAAATTTTTCCATCTGGTAATGGTATTGGTGTCTTATGCTTGTAAAGTGGAATGTAGATTAACCCTTTCCAGTACAAATACGGATTTTACGTGGCTGTGATTTTAAACCTGAGTAAACATTGTGGAAAAAGAAGAAATTGCTTGTAACAAGCAATTTCTTTTTTTTCCACAATATTTTCTACTACATAGGATGGTTTCATTTCGAATTGCATCAAATTTTTGTTGTCGTTTGCAACTTCTTTCAATTTGGACCAGTCTAAAATTTCCAAAAACAGGAAAGGGTTAAGAGATCAAGGGGTCCCTAGTTTGCTTCCAGGGAGTAGCTGTCCATCAAAGGAGGCAAAACATAGTACAGCATTTAAACCTTCTTATCCAAATCCCATTTGTGTAGGATATCAATCATTTTGCTAAAACAACTTTAACCCATTCCAGGATAAGAAAATTTTAGACCTGTTCAAATTCAAAGAAGTTACAGACTTCTTATTTGAAAATAATATGATTTTAAAAATCCTTGTCATGTATGGTAGAAACCATTTGGGATAATAAAGAAATTGCTTGTAACAAGGATTTTTTTTTTCACTATTTTTTCCAAAGTTTTTGTCACAAGGGGTGTAAAAAAGTGTCATTGTATGGGAATTGGGGAAACCTTAACAGATTTATCATCGCAGAATTAGAATAGATGAGAATGATGTCAAAAACATGGTTAACACTGCACACAGATATATTCCATCACTAAGGCTCAGGCTGAAATGAAAACTGATGAAAATCAAAGGACTGAAAGTCCTGAGAGCGGTTTTGCTGGCTTATCAGTAACCGCGCTCAATTATGCCAACATGTATCATCAAGATGAGTAAAAATAAATCGTACACCTAAGAGGGATGAGCAGCTGGATGCTTGATAAGGATGTAGTGGTAATACTACTGTGAGAACTACCAGGAATCCATAGTTAGGAGCTCCAGCTGCCCCGATATAACTGAAATACTATCAAAAGTTGCGTTAAAACCCAATTAGATTA
Source organism: Fragum fragum (assembly GCA_946902895.1). Lineage (NCBI taxonomy): Eukaryota > Metazoa > Mollusca > Bivalvia > Cardiida > Cardiidae > Fragum > Fragum fragum. The sequence goes on along the minus strand of OX336367.1, from coordinate 52,175,572 downwards.
ATCATGACCCTTTTAGTTAAAGTGTTTACCGAAATAGCAATTTTGATTTAATAACGTTTTCTTTAATATTTTTTCAGCAGTGCGTAAAAATTCGTGGTTGTGTGGTAAAAGGTTAAATAGTAAAAGGTAAAGCAATCAAAGCTAACATTCAATTCTCTTTGCTTTGGGCATAATATTATTACGTACTACATGTTCTTTTCAAAGATATAGTCAAATTCGAGAGGTAAAAGGATGTTTTATTCGGTGGGTTTAAATATGCGCTTGAATCGCGACTATAACAGGGTTGTAACTTGTAGCATATACTGCGTACACGGGTGTAAATTTGCTCAGTCCTACCAGGTCAAAACTAACAGACAGGAGTTCGTTTACTCCACTAACCACTGACCTAGATTCTATCTTGAAACGCGAGGAGATTATTTCTCTCATTTAGACAGTTCATTTGGATAATTTACTATGGATATATTAAGTCGAAATTTTAAACCATTTTCCTTGATATTCATGACTGAAAGGAGGATGTTGGCATTCAGCAAGTAAGTTATTTTCTTTATCAGCGATGAAACAAGATGGAGGCAATCACATAGATTTTCACTTCAAGTTTATGAGCTTGCGTGGAAGTGAGTAGAAAATTCGTGAAAACTTGTTTCCGGTTGATCGATGTGAAATACCGGTTTTGTCCTACAAAACCGCTAAAAAGAATGCCAATTTTGTTAATTTTCCTGATAGATTTACAGATATCCTAGCAGACTCTAAGAGCCGGATAAAAATCTAAAATTCTAGGCAGTTGATAGTGGTAATCAGGCTATTTTTCTGCATTGTCTAAAAAAAGTCTTAAAATTTCATAAACTTTGAAATTGTCGTCTGCAACTCCTTTCAGTTTGGACCAGTCTAATTTTTTCTTGAGTGGGAATTGTTTAATCACATTAGATGAAATTTGTAGTGAATTCACAAGAATCAACTCAAAGAAAGAAAATTTATCATGAAAATCACATTAATAATTATTGGAAAAGCCGAAAGTTTTACGATATCAAGTCTTCATGAAAATCTGTTCAAGGGACATTGTAAAGCATATTTTGATTAACAACTGTGATAATGCAAGCCAAAGATTAAAATTCAAACTACATCCTTTTTTTTAACATGACTATTTATGCATTAATATGAAGCTGCTATCTCAGCATCGGCCCTCACTTTTCAGCAGAATTCCAGGTTCAATGTTTTCCAAAGCTTTCATATTTAGGGGTTTTAAAAGCGTCACCGTCACTATCTGATTTTGTTGTTCTTATTGTTCGAAGTGGCATTTAATCCCTGTCTTTTCATACTTGAGAAAATATTTTTGGAAAAAAATTGCTTGTATGAAGCAATTTCTTCTTTTTCCACCATATTTTCTACCCTACAGAATGATTATTTTTCAAATTAAATCGACTTAAACATGTCGTCTGCAAAACATTTTAATATTTAACTAGTGTACAATTTGAAAAAAAAAAGAGGAAATGGTCAAAACTCATCCCTCATACCCCACTTTAGGTCCATTTTCTGAAACCTAAAAAAATAGAGTCTGTTCAATGGCTGGTTATGGCCATGAATCACATATTTATTGCTTTGTCATATTATTGGCATCAAAAGAATTCTCCTTGAATTGTTACCCTGCCAACAATGGATGAGAATTTGATTTACTGTCCCTTTCATTCATATGAATGTACCAAACCATCCATTCTTTCATAAATTTATGTTTAAAAAAAATGTCTTGGAAAATGCACAAAAAAGTGAATTAGATTATTGAAGAGTCCAAATTTTTTAAATGATGCATCCAATTACAAATCTGCAAACACTGTTTAATTGATTTCAAGAGTTAAGAAAAGCGATATGAAAGAGTTGTTATGAATATATTCCTAAAGGTCCGACTTCGTGATATGAGTTGCATTACATTTGATTGGAATTGGATGGTTTTTAGTGATCCATAAACTAACATTGCCCAAGATTCCAGAGATAAATTGTTATTGTAATGGTTTGAATAGTTATTGGAATCATTTTGAGAATCATTCTTTGTAATCCTCATCCTTGTAGAAGAGTTTTTCACGTATCTTGAATATAAATTGTGCATGTTTTTTAACCCTTGTCATGCTGAACCCGGAATATTCCGGTTTTGGCAGGAGGTGTAGACTAAGATCAGACTGCACGTTTGTGCAGGCTGATCTTAGTCTACACCTCCTGCTCATACTTTCCCTTCCCGAGTTGTTTATGAGGTTGATTTCTAAAAGAAATGTTGATTTTTGAACAACAAGATCCATCAGTGATTTCAGCCCTTTGATTTGACAGCAGTTCAGTAAGGTAATTTATACAGCATGACAAGGGTTAATGTAGAGTAGCAGATTTTAGAAAATATTATCTGCAATTTCTGTCAATGTTCGCTCTACAGATTTCCAATCCTTAACAGCCATTACATACTATTGTTAATGCTTTTGCCTTGCAACAAGGGAAGAATGTATGTCTGGATAAAAATGTAATGAAATCTGCTATAACTTTGGGGACTTTAACCTATTCTCAAACAACAAATTCAAAGGTGTTGCAGACTACAATACAAAGTGTATGAAATTTTAGATTTTTTCAACTTTCTGGTTAGAAAACAATGTGGAAAAATGTTTTTTGCAAGCAATTTCTTAATTTTTCATAATGCTTTCCCAACTGTTTCTTGAAGGACGTCAAAAAGTGTCACTTTTTGGGAATTGGTTCATACTACAATTTGAACAATTAGTGATATATGCTGTGAAGATTTTTTGAAGCTTCTACACAAAAAGAAAATCTAGAAAACACTCCTAAAATGGCATCATCAATGAAATTACACAATTTGTATCAGTAATCTTATAGCAAATTGTTGATTGCTAAAAACAACTTGTTCTAATGATTGTATCACATGGACTCAAAAGAAGGCATGTAGCTAATTTTGTGGTTTAATTAATTGAGTTTTGTTGAGTTCCTAGTGTTTGAATTTGTTTAGCTCATGATTCAAGGTAAACTCACAATATCAATTTGATTTTATTGGAATTTTGAGAAAGATATTTTATTCAGAATGACAAGGGTTAACCCTTTCCTGTATTAGACAGTTCGGAATTGAAAGAGATTGCAGACGACAATGAAAATTGTAAGCAGTTTGAAATGAAACCATTTCATGTTGTTGAAAATATTGTGAGAAAAGAAGAAATTGCTTGTAACTAAGAAATTTCTTCTTTTCCACAATGATTTCTCAAGTATAAGATCACAGTAACATGAATCCCGGGTTTGTCCAGGAAAGGGTTAAGTCACTTGGAAATAGGGAAATATTAACCCTTGTCATGCTGAATAAAATCCTCTACAGAATTGCATTTAACCCATTCCTACACAATGAGGCTTTTTAACGCCCCTCAAGAAATATAATTGGGAAAACATTGTGTAAAATGAAGAAATTGCTTGTGACAAGCAATTTCTTCTTTACGCACAATGTTTCCTACCTAGAAAATTGAAAATATCTAAAATTTCATAAACTTTATATTGTTCTCTGCAACTCTATTCAATTTGTACCAGTCTCAAATTTTGCTGTCTGGTAATGGGTCAAAGATTAAAATGCTGAAAACACTGAAATCACTAATTGTTGGTTAATATTCATTTCAAAAATTTATCTTTAAAACAATTCTGGCTTAAAAGGGAAAAGCAGGTGGTGTAGACTAAGATCAGACTGCACATATGTGCAGTCTGATCTTGGTTGATACCTCCTCCCAAACAGGAATATTCCGGGTTCAGATTGTCAAGGGTTAAAGCACTTCAACGTCACAGTATATCTAATTACATTTACATGGATGACAGTGTTTCTAAGCTCTATGGAAAAGTAATATGAGAATGACAATAGTGCCAGGCCATATGGACAAAATTATCATCTCATATGCAGATTATTTCCTAAAATTAGAAAGTCCTGAAAATTCTGGTACACTACTGGATCATTACAAAGAAATCACTAAAAACTTTTTGGTGAAATGCTTAAAAATGAAAAAAAAAATATATGTAGATTAAATTTGTTTAACACATTTTCACGCAATAATGCTTTTTGATGCCTCGAAGAAAAAAAGTTTTAGAAAACATGGAATTTTTAAAATTTCATCAACCAAAAAATTGTCATCTTCAACGTCTTTTAATTTGGACCTGTGCAAAATTTTGTCATGTGGTAATTGGTTAATGAATTGGTAATTTAAAATATATGTTTGGCTGTTTTACAATATAATTGTCATCTTTTAAAAAACAAGTATTTGAATGTATTTTAATTTTACTTTGATATTTGTCATCTGCAACTTCTTTCAATTTAAACCAGTCCAAAATTTTGTTGGCCAGTAAAAGATTATTTAAACAAGACTGCGCAATCCCTTCTTGCACATTTTCCAACTGTTTTGCATACAGTCCAAATGTTTAATTTCTATTATCTTGTGTACTGCATTAACCCTTTCCTGTAAAAGCCTGGGATGTTACATCACTGATTATCCCCACTGTTTGGGCGAAGGGGATATAGTAATGGTCTCCGTCCATCCTTCAGCCCATCCGTCATTCCGTCACTAAACTTGTCCGAAGCATATCTCTGAAAGTATAATTGCTATCAACTTGAAACTTCATAGGTCGGTAGATCTTATTGAGGAGAAGTGCAGTGCACAAGAACCACAACTCTTGCTTGCACAATTTTGGAGTTATTGCCCTTTTTTGTTTTAAAGACTAAGATTTAGTCCGGGCATATCTCTGAAAGTATAATAGCTATTTACTTGAAACTTCCTAGGTGGATGGATCTCGTTGAGGAGAAGTGCAGTGCACAAGAACCACAACTCTTGCTTGCATAATTTTGGAGTTATTGCCTTTTGTTTTTTTAAAGACTTAGATTTTGTCCTGTGCATATCTCTGAAAGTATAATAGCTATTATCGAACTCATTGAGAAGAAATGCAGTGCACAAGAGGCCTAAATCTAACTGGCTTCAGTTTACTTTCAAGCTTTGGATGGCCATGTCTGACATGGCTCTCGTTTTATACTTGAGGAAAAAATGGAAAAAAGAAGAAATTTTGCTTGTACCAAGTAATATCTTATTTTCCCACAATTTTTTCTATCACATAGAATGGTTTTATTTCAAATTGCATCCAATTTCATTGTTGTCTGCAACCTCTTTCAATTTGGGCCAGTCTAAATTTCAAAAGTAAAAGGGTTGATATTGCATCATAATTCTAAGAAATTTGTTCATAATTCATAATCCACCCCTGTTGTTGACATAGGCCTGCAGGAGGACAAGATAATATGTGAAAGGGTGGGAAAGTCATTTGTCTAATGCAATAAACATTGATTTTTGTAATACACTGAAAAACTTCATAGAATTTGAGAATCCCTGGGTTTGGGGAATTGTAATGGGAGAATTGATGAATTCCCTCTCATTGTCTTGCTTTATTTAACCTTTACGTCTGCATTTTGTTTTCATCCTTCCCTTGCAATTACTTCATTTAACCTACATGTTCCTACACAATCCTGCTTTTTAACACCCCGAAGAAAAAAGCCTTGGAAAACATTGGAAAATGAAGAAATTGCTTGTTACAAGCAATTTTTCATTGTCCACCCTGTTTTCTACCCCGGCAGACAAAGAAATTAAATTCATCTAAATGAATTTGTTGTCTACAGCTTTCCAATTTGGACCAATCTAAAATTTTCTCAAGTGAGAAAGGAATAATTTATGACCAGTTGTGAAATTTTTAAACTGGTCTAAATTAAAAGAATTGGAAGACTACAATTCTTATTTAATTAGATTTAATAAAAATCGTTTGGGGTAAAAACACTGTTGATAATGAAGAAATTATTTGCTTCAAGCAATTACTTCATTTCCAACAATGCATCCAAACCTTTTTTTTCTTAACCCATTCCCACATGATCCCACTTATTTCTGCTATTCATGAAAAAAAAAACCCAAAAAACTCAATGTTGAAGATGAGGAAATTGCTTGCTACAAAACTTGAGTTCTTGAACCTTTCACAAGTTCAAGAATTTAAGTTGCGGAAGTTCAACAAAAGTTCTAGAATCTCAAAATATTAGTTTAAACTCTTGAAAAGTTCTAGAACTAGATAACTAGTTCCTAAATGAAAACTAGTTCCTAAACTTGTTTGCAGGGTGTGTGATCTCCAAGATATTCTTTCACCCTCCTCCATGTAATGTTACCTCTGTCTTTGGGCGAGTGTGTGCATGGGTGTGTGTGTTTGGGTTATGTCTCTGAGTCTTGTCTAGAGTATGTTTTTCTATATCAAGTTTTGGATTTCAAAATTATTGGCATAGTTGTTCTCCTTGATAAGAACTAGTATAATGTTGGATACTCCCAAGTGCAAGGTCAGAGCTGAAGGTCATGTAATAAGAACTTAAAGGGGGGAATGGGTGTCTGTGACAGATTTCTAGTTTGAAAACGAGAAGTAAACCAGAGGTCATATTCAAAAAATAGATTAATAATATGCTAGAACATGTCATTTTGAACTAGCCTTCTGCGCTGTCTGATAAGGGTCAATATTTTCTGCACTAAAACCATTAACATGACAACAAGATTATTGGCTGGACCAAAATCAAGAAGTTGCAGATTACAATTTCAAGTTGATAAGATTTAAAATTTGCCTTTCTTGGTGGAAAATATTGTGAAAAATGCAGAAATTGCTTGTAACAAGCAATTACTACATTTTCCACATTGTTTTCCCAAACCTTTTATTAGAGGGGCATCAAATAGTAGGATGGTGTGTTAATGGATTAATCCGATGAGGTCCCTTTGCACCCAATAGATCATTTATGTGTGAAAGGTACACTATCTAAGTGGTTCATATCGTCAGAACTTTAATTTACATGCAAAAAAAAGATAATGAAAAATTAAATAATGTAAAAGTAGGATTTCAGTATGCCTATAAACCATAGAAAAACTAGCTATGCTTGATATTGGGTAATATGTAAGCTGAAAAAGGGGCATAATCAGTTAAAAGTAAATTATCCCCCTTGTTGGTATACATAGGTCCTTTGATAGTGAACATAAAATTCCGAGTTTCAAGAAAATGTGTTTAGTAGCACCTGAGATATTACAAAATGTCAAACGTTGTGGAAAATGACAATGCAGACGCTGACGCAGGCACTAATGCAAACTCTGATGTAGACACAGACAACCTGACCATAGCAATACTTAAAGTTTTCTTCCAAATCAGCCAAGATAAGAATGTGCAAGCCATCCATCTACGTTGGTAAATTAAAACAGATTATTGAAAGAGAAAAGTCATTGAATATGTAACTGGTCCACAAATCAATAGAGCAGACAGTACCAGACTGCCACAACAGTTTCTCTTGCTTTCTGCTGCCATTTTTTCCCAATGTTGCCATGGTTACAAGAGCATTTAGTCTGAATATGTAGGCTTTCCCAAAGCGCTGGCCTTAATTCTTGTTGCTTCCATAAATGAATTTCGATGTTTTCTTCATCTCTGTTTAAAGCTAAATGATGTCTGATTGTCTTGTCTGAGGTTGAAATGAAGACATTGTGCTTTGTAGCTTGCTGTCTAAATGCTAAACCTACTCTTTATTTGAGATCAAGGACTTGTAGAACTCTCTTAACCCATTACCAGATGACAGAATTTTAGACTGGCATTGCTTTAGAGTAAACTGTGAAAAAAGAAAATGCTATTAACAGCATTTTTTTTCTTTTTCCACATTGTTTTTCTTCCCTATCGGACAAAACATAAAAAGATTCAGCCACTCTAAAAACATTTTTTACAGCTTCTATCAATTTCCACCAGTTTAAAGTTGCGCCTTGAAGTAATGGGTTAAAAGTTTAAAAACATTGAATATCGTTGGGGCGCCAGCAAAATGTAACCACAGCCGTAACACATTCCAACTCAAGCCCTCCTTTTTACGCCTATGAAGAAAAAAAGCTTTGGAAAACATTGTAGAAAATGAAGAAATTGCTTGTATCAAGCAATTTCTTCAATATCCACAATGTTTTCTATCCCAAAATACTGACAAATTTAAAATTCCATCAAATTTAAATTGTCGTCTGCAGCTTCTTTCAATTTGGACCAGTCTAAAATTTTCTTCTGTTGGAATGGGTTAACATATCTGTAGTTACAACATCTTGCTTGTGCACCAATAATATGTCTGTTACATGTAACACCCGTTTGTAGCAAATTTGAAATTATTAATTTACCATTTTTGGTAAGCCTGCTTGCGGTAAATGAGACCTAGTAAATGTCACTATGACAACTCGGCAAATGCATTAGTGTGTCAGTCTGTCCAAAATTGTCCAGAGCATATCTCCAGAAATGATTTGGACACTTAAGAGATGAAGAAAATATTTTTTGTTTTCATGGAGGTATGAACCGAAAAACCTAATCACACTGTATGAATACGTGAAGCGGATTCATACATTGTGTGATTAGGTTTTTTGGTTCATACCTCCATGAAGTCAAAAAATATTCTCTTCATATCTTATAATTTAATAGCATCAAGCGATAGAAATCAGAATTATACAAATTTTTATACTTTTTTGTATGGGACTATTTTTTGCGGAAGCATACGAAATCACTGCGTGCTCAAAATTTTGTTCATGGAGTTATGAATAATTTTTTGCGACCAATCAGAACTCCCGTTTCTGATAGACGATACTAGAAATTAAATTATTTGTTCTCCATAAGTAGATATGCCATTTGAAGCAAATTTTCAAATAGCTCCAAGGTAAAGGTCACCGCAAAAGATCAAATATTCTTGATATGTTATAAGCCATTTCTCCTTTTCCCACGATGTTTTTCTTAGTATTATTTTACAGGGGCATCAAAAAGTGGAAATTGTTTAAAGTGGAAAGAAGTCAGTTGTGTACTATTATCTTCTTATTTTCATTTTTTCCCTAAAGCTCAATGTCATGGACTGATACCAGTCTATTCTTACGTTATTGACATGCATTTCTCTTCTTATATGGCACTTAATGTCACTAGATTCAAAGAATCCCCTGGAATTATTTGTTAAATTATGTCAAACCCATTCATTTATGAGATTTCTTTTAATATCTGTCCTTTTTGTATAGAAACTTAACCAGGGTATCCTTTGCTTCAATATTAGTCCTATATCAGAGGAGCTTTTTTGTACCTATGGCTTCACCTTCAGAGTTCAATTTGGTTAGTTTTTATATCTGTTATATAATAAGTGCTAGGGGTTCATATTTCACATATGCCCTCATAGGGACGGACATAGGCTTTTATTTGAGATGATGACCTTGTGACCTTGACCTTTAAACCATTTAGCTTTATATCTTGGTAATTTTTAGTTCCCTATTGGCAAAGCTTAAGGCGATTTAAGATTTGCACTCCACCCATTTGCCTGTCACTCCGTCTGTCTGTCAGTCTATCATTCTAATAAATCAATTTTCTGGACTTTTTTTCTAAAAGCTGGAAGGTATTGAGCTGATTTTTATACGCCTGTGGAAGACGGGACGTATTATGGGATCACCCGTGGTGTCCGGGCGTCCGGGCGTCCGGTTGTTCGGGCGTCCGGGCGGTGTCCACTTCTTTGTCCGGAGCATAACTCTGTCACCGTAAGTCCGATTGACTTTAAACTTGGCAGTTATATTCTTCACATCAATACAGAGTGCAGTGCACAAGAACCATAACTCTACCTGGCCTATTTTTTGAGTTATTGCCCTTTGTTATTTTTTAAATTTGAATCTTGTCCGGAGTATATCTCTAAAAGTATTATAGCTAGGATCATGAAACTTTATGGGTGTATAGATCTCACCAAGGAGGAGTGCAGTGCACAAGAACCATAACTCTAACTGGCCTATTTTTTGAGTTATTGCCCTTTGTTGTTTTTCATACTTGAATCTTGTCTGGAGTATATCTCTAAAAGTATTATAGCTAGGATCATGAAACTTTATGGATGGAAAAGGCTCACCAAGGGGGAGTGCAGTGCACAAGAACCATAACTCTACCTGGTCTATTTTTTGAGTTATTGCCCTTTGTTGTTTTTCATACTTGAATCTTGTCTGGAGTATATCTCTAAAAGTATAATAGCTAGGATCAAGAAACTTTATGGGTGTATAGATCTCACCAAGGGGGAGTGCAGTGCACAAGAACCATAACTCTACCTTGCCTATTTTTAGGGTTATTGCCCTTTGTTGTTTTTCATACTTGAATCTTGTCCGGAGTATATCTCTAAAAGTATAATAGCTTGGATCCTGAAACTTAATGGGTGTATAGATCTCACCAAGGGGGAGTGCAGTGCACAAGAACCATAACTCTACATGGTCTATTTTTTGAGTTATTGCCCTTTGTTGTTTTTCATACTTGAATCTGGTCCGGAGTATATCTCTAAAAGTATAATAGCTTGGTTCATGAAACTTTATGGGTGTATAGATCTCACCAAGGGGGAGTGCAGTGTAAAGAACCATAACTCTACCTGGCCTATTTTTTGAGTTATTGCCCTTTGTTGTTTTTCATACTTGAATCTTGTCCGGGGTATATCTCTTAAAGTATTATAGCTAGGATCATGAAACTTTATGGGTGTATAGATCTCACCAAGGGGGAGTGCAGTGCACAAGAACCATAACTCTATCTGGTCTATTTTTAGAGTTTTTGCCCTTTGTTGTTTTTCATACTTGAATCTTTCAGGAGTATATCTCTAAAAGTATAATAACTAGAATCATGAAATTACATGGATGGAAAGAGCTCACCAAGTTGGAGTGCAGTGCACAAGAACCATAACTCTACCTGGTCTATTTTTTAAGTTATTGCCCTTTGTTGTTTTTCATACTTGAATCTTGTCCGGAGTATATCTCTAAAAGTATAATAGCTAGAATCATGAAATTTCATGGATGGATAGAGCTCACCAAGTGGGAGTGCAGTGTACAAGAACCATAACTCTACCTTGCCTATTTTTTGAGTTATTTTCCTTTGTTTTTTTTATACTTGAATCTTGTCCGGAGTATATCTCTAAAAGTATAATAGCTAGAATCATGAAATTTCATGGATGTATAGAGCTCACCAAGTGGAAGTGCAGTGTACAAAAACCATAACTCTACCTGGCCTATTTTTGAGTTATTGCCCTTTGTTGTTTTTCATACTTGAATCTTGTCCGGAGTATATCTCTAAAAGTATTATAGCTAGGATCATGAAACTTCATCGATGTATAGATCTCACCAAAGCTAGGATCACTATAGCTAGGATCATGAAACTTTATGGGTGTATAGATCTCACCAAGGGGGAGTGCAGTGCACAAGAACCATAACTCTACCTAGCCTATTTTTTGAGTTATTGCCCTTTTTTGTTTTTCATACTTAGTTTGACAAAAAAAATTCATTCAAATAACCTCAGTTCTATTCAAACCCCCAGTTAATATTAAGCAGTGTGACGGGCGTATCTTGTGACAATTTGGCACCTTGTTGGTATGTGCATTAATCAGATATAGAACTAGTCTGAATTTCATTCCTGTCCATTGATTTTTGAGGTAGATACGGTAGCTGGACTCAAAAAGTTACTGGCCAATGAAAGTTTTCCGGACTTTTTTACTAAACGCTGGCAGGTATTGAGCAGATTTTTGGTATGCACCTAAAGTCAGATGTAACAGTAAGACTAATACTACCAAAAAAGATACCTAAAGCTGGTAGGGGACTTGGTATAGCTATGCAAAACTTCAGAATGCTTGTTCAACCTAGGGGCATCTTATTTCACATATTCGGTCATTAGGAGATAGGCTTTCATTTTAGACAAAGACCCTGATTTTGTGACCTTATAAGCTTTCTTTTGAGACAATGACCTTGACAAAGTGACCTTGTGACCTCGACCTTTAACCTATTTTAAAAGACTTTAAATAAAAACTTTCATTTTTCCTACCTTGATCATTTATATCCTAGGGTACTCTTATTTCCCTCATGCATTCTGCAGGCGATAGGCTTCCATTTGAGACAAGTACCTTGACCATGTGACTTTAACCCTTTACCCTTTATAAAAACTTAAACACAAAACTTTAACTTTTTATATTTTGTTCATTTTGCATCCTATGGTGCTCATATTTCACATGTGCATTCTTAACCCTTGTCCTACTGAATATTTATCCTCTTTTCACTATATGTTGTAACATTGGCATTAATTGATCAATGTTGTATCAAAGATTTTTCTCAACACAACAAGAACAATTAGGTAGTTTAGTCTAGGATCAGACTGCACACCTGCAAAAACTATTGTTAAAGCAGGAATATTCCAGGATCAGCTTGACAAGGGTTAAGAGGATGTCATTGGCTCTATGAACATGTACCTTTAAAATTTAACCCCATTTCTTACAGCACCAAAAAAGTGAGCTATTTTGTCTCAGGACAACTTGTTATTTAGGTGTTAAAGGAATCTTGAGTTTGAAAAATTGCATTTGGTATTCAGAAGTCAGCTTATCAGTCAGTTGATAAGTCTGATACTTTTTATTGTCTGCCAATTTTCTCCTACAGTATGGATTTGATTCAAATTCACACACTCGTTCAGTTTCAGGCTAAGTGCTGCCTACTTAACCCTTTCCTGTATAATCACTGGTTTTTACGTCCATGCAATTTTATACATAAAAAAATATTGTGATAAAAGAAGAAATTGCTTGATACAAGCAATTTCTTCTTTTATCACACTATTTTCTTCCACATAGAATGGTTTTGTTTCATATTGCACTCACTTTTAATTGTTGTCTGCAAAATGTTTCAAATTGGGCCAGTCTAAAATTTCGAGAAACAGGAAAGGGTTAAGTTACCACTACCTAAGAAGTAGTTATATCTTCCTTCTCCAAAGTATAAGGGTTATATTAGTTTCACCGTGTCTGTCTGTCAAAAGTTTTTTTGTCCAACCATAGATTTTTTGTTTCCTTGTTCTGCAACCAAGAAGGTTCATTCAGATGTTGTCAATGATCTAGAGAAGTGCCTTGTAGGTCAAAGGTCAAGGCAAAAATTGTAACTTTGAAACAATTTCTGTGCCATTATACCAGTAGGAGTTTTAGAGATTTTTAACCCTTGTTACGCTGTATTAATTACCTAAATAATAGTGAATCGCTGTAAAAATCAAAGGGCTGAAAGCAGTGTTAGAACTTTTTGTTTAAAAATCAATATTTCTATTAGAAATCAATTTCATAAACAACTCTGGCAAGAACAGTACAAGCAGGAGGTATAGACCTTATGTGCAGGCTGATCTTGGTCTACATCTCCTGCCAAAACCGGAATATTCTGGGTTCAGAGTGACAAGGGTTAAAAATGTTATCCATGACCCTAGTAGGCGTCCTATCATGTTGATGGTAATGTAGGTCAAAGGTCAACTGTGTTACTTGAGTGACAAAATGCTGGTTGGGGGTATAAGTCTGCTTACTTTTTCTTTGAGTAATGGCCCTTTGTTGAAAATTCTGAAAATCACTTTATTCAATTGACATGGAGCTGTTTTAGGTGGGGGATGGGGGAGTTAATAATAAGTTTCTATTAAGGTCTGATTTTTGATAAAAGTTGTTTACCGTTATCAACCATTTGACAACATTAAAGGTCCCAGAAACAAAATTGTTGTATTTTATCCTGTTCTCTTTTAATTCAAACCACTATTTCAATGCCATTATGTACAGAGTTATTGTATAATGTTGAAATGTTGCAATAATGACTGGATTCATTGATTACTTCTTCATTCAGAAGATTGAAAATTTAAAGATAGAGTTCAGTTTTGTTATCAATCATCTATGAGTTAGAAGTTAATAGCACCCTACAACATTTTAGACTGTCCCAAATTGCTAGAAGTTGCAAACAACATTTTGTTGATGAAATTTTATAATAACTGGTCTTATAGGTAGAAAAATTGTTACAAGCAATTTCTTCATGTTCCACAATGTTTTCCAAAGGTTTTTTTGTTCTAGGGCATAAAAAGGAAGAATTGTGTGGGAATGGGTCAAAACAAGGCTTTGAATTTTCAATACAAATGTATTGAACCACGTGTAAATTCATCATTAAAGCTTTTGCTACCAAACAGTAGGATTACGGAGAGAAGAAAATTCTTGAAAAAAGGTAACCCTGTCATGCAGTACCCAAATATTCTCTTCCCACATTTGAAACACATCTCCCACATCTATGGACAAATTTGAATAAAATGTTCAGTCACCTGACCTTTTGAATATTATCAGGGTTTGGTTGTTTTAGAAATCATCACACAAAAAAGGGTGTTATTTAATGCAAAATTTCTTGTTAAAGCAACTCCTACTCCATTTCTGGACAGATTTGCATCGTATTTTTAAATAGGGTTCCTAGTTACCTCATCTTGTTTTAATGATCAGGTCTAATAGTTTATTTGTACTGGAGATGAACTTTGAACACTGACAGGGAAGCATTTATTTGGCATTGACAACTTAACCCGTTCACACTCAGTGACGCTTTTAGACGCCCCCAAGAAAAAGAGCTTTGGAAAACATTATGGAAAATGAAGAAATTGCTTGTGACAAGCAATTTCTTCATTTACAACAATGTTTTCTTCCCAGAAAATTGAAAAATCCCAAATTTGATAATTTTTAAATCTTCATCGGCAACTTCTTTCAAATTGGACCAGTCTAAAATTTTGCCGTCTCGTAACAGGTTAAATGTTGTAGCTATTACTAAGAGAAGCTATAGTTATGCTGTTTTTTGTCGCCAGCCAACCATGTTACATTTTTGGTTCTCATGTTATTGACCATAAGTTTTGTAAAGTTTTGTAAAGTGAGGCTATTTGATGTGTAAAACAAACTTCTTGTCGGAGTTTGGTCGGTGTTGCCAGCAATCTGTCAATTCGTGAAATACTAAGATCATTTTCCAAGTAACATTTGTCTATCAAGGACATGAATTTTTTCACCTCCCCCAGACTATATCACTAAAGACTAATTGTCATTGATCCAATGATATGTGGACATACTGCAAGTGTAATTGTAATTGCCAACAGTTCTCTTGGAAAACAGACCTGATAATTTGTCTGTACGAAGCTTGTAATTAAAGTCAGGGAATTCTCGAAAGGCGTTGATTGCAGATGTTTTCTGAGAATTAAACTTGTTGCTTAAACTGTGTTACTTTACTTTGTTGGAAGATCCATTGTGATGAAGTGGAAAGGGCAGTCAATTGTTGACTTAGAAGGTCTTTGTAAGTGTTTGAACTTAGTTCCCTAGTCTCAGATAATGGGGTATATCCTTGTGTAACTATTCAACCTAGACAAAGATTAGCATTGAGGGGTGTTTCACCCTTTCTTTTTAAACCTGGTTTTTATGTCCTTGTGATTTTATAATTGAGAAAATATTGTAGAAAAAGAAGAAATTGCTTGTAACAAGCAATTTCTTCTTTTACTACAATATTTTTCATCATATTAAACAGTTACTTTTCAAATCAAGTCCACTTTAAATTTTCGTCTGCAAAACCTTAGAATTTGGACAAGTCTAAAATTTTGCAAACAATCCATAATTCATGTCTTCAAAATCTGCTCTTCTGGTTACAAATGGGTCATTTGTTTGGGACTTTTATGTTTAACCCATTCCCACACAACAGAATTTTGGAAATGGATTTTTATTTATTTATCAAGCAATTGCCACCTATTCCACAATATTTTCCAAAGCCTTTATCTTGAGGTTATATCAGGAATAGATTAACCCTTTCCTGTTTTTTCAAAATTTTAGACATGTCCAAATTCAAAGGTTTTGCAGTCAGCATTTTAAAGTTGATTTTACATGAAAAATTATCATTCAGTGGGGTAGGAAATATTGAGGAAAAGGAAGAAATTGCTTGTTACAAGCAATTCCTTCTTTTTCCATAATGTTTTCTCAAGCATAAAACACAGGGATAGAACATGAGAGGGTTAATTAAATATTGTTTCATGGAAATAGCTGAACATATGTTTTCTAATTTCAGTGCGATGAGAATCTTACTAAGTAAAGTCCCGAGACAATGGGTAATTGATGAGAAAAAAGATGATGGGTATACGGCTCTCCATTTGGCTGCCCTCAATAACCATGTGGAGGTGTTAGAACAATTGGTACATGGAATAGGTGGAGATGTAAGAAAACTTACCTTTGATATTATGCATAAACCCATCGCCACTTTACAAAGTTTTAGAGTAGGGAAAAAGACTAACAGGGGCCCTGTCGCCCATGGCCCCTAACTTTTGGGCTGGGCCCCTGAATATTTGGAGAAAATGCCCATACCCTTAATGTTAAATATTGAATATTTGGCAGCTGGGGCCCTAAGTTGAAATTGTCAGTCTTTTTCCCTGTAGAGTGGTCCAAATTGAAAGATGTTGCAGATAGTTACACTAGGGTGATAAGCTCCCTATTAATGATTATCAACTTGCTAAGGATAGTATGATATAAGTGCTGAACCAATCCCTCGTTTTTACGTCCCTGTGATTCTATACTTGAGAAAACTTTGTTGGAAAAGAAGAAATTGCTTGTAACAAGCAATTTCTTCTTTTTCCACGATATTTCCTGTGGGTTGGTTACTTTGCAAATAGCACTTTCTTGGAATTGGACAGGTTTCAGATTTTGAAAAACAGGATAGGCTTGTGATAATTTGTCAGTCAATCACATAGATGTCAGTGTAAGATCAATTTATCTTAATTTTGTGAACAACAAAAGCTCTATTTTCACAACTACGGAGCCAATTGTGAGTGAACGCAATACTTTTGTTGTTCAAGAAACGAAAGGTAAATAATGCTTACACTTAGAACAAACAATTAATCTAATTCTGTCATCCAAATAAGACACAAAATGTATCATTTCTAATAAAATCTCTTAAAGTCTGTCATTTAGCATGTGAACTATATGGCAATAGGAGACAATGTTCAGAAGTGTAGAAACAAGGAAAGCAAGGCTAAATCCTTCAAAATAGTAAGCTAATCAATTGGATCATTTCACTGTTTGTTAATGAAATTATCAAATCAAAATCCACCAAGAAATCTCAATTATTCACCTTATGTTATTCCAAAACATTTAAACTTTAAACTTGTCTAAATTGAAAGAAGCTGAAGATAACAAATTCAAGTTTGTAATTTAATAATTTTTGTCTTTCGGTGTGTCATCGGTTTAAAGCATTTTTTTTCTTTCTTTTTTGATAGAAGCGTGCCAATCTGGACATACAGAATGTGAATCTACAAACAGCCTTACATCTAGCTGTGGAGAGACAACATACTCAAATTGTTAGAGTAAGTGTTAACTTCACCCTTTTTATGCTGAGCCTGGAATATTCCTGTTTTTGCAGAAAGATTAGGTATAGATCAGTGTGCACATACATACTGTCTAATCTTAGTCTTCACTACCTGTTTGTCCCTACCCAGAGTGATTTATACAGTTATTTTATGCCACCGCCGTATGTCTGTGTGTGAGTTAGTGTATGTGCATGATTGGGGTGGGGTGTGTGTATATGTCCAATTCTTGGAGCATATCTTCTACATTTAATTGTATAATTAATGGATTTCAAAAACACTTGGCACAGTTATTCCCCTTGATGAGTAATAGTGTGATGCAAAAAGTTCTGAAGGTTGTGTGACAAGTACTTAAGTGGGGTTGATCTGTGTCTGTGGTCAGCAATTTCAGTGCTTTCAGCTCTTGTATTCAGACAGCTCTCGATGATGGGCATCCAGTAAGAATCATAGGTTCAAGATGAATGATAAACTTTTAGCTTGGTTGTTTTCTGACAATACCAGAGGTATTCTACAGCCTCCACATCTTGTTCACCCAAAACTTTTGACAATATGTAATATCTCTGCTTTTACTGAAGTCATTCACTTGAAATTTATTTGGAGTATTCCATACTATCTGAGAGGGAAATCTGAATTGCAATTTTGTGAGAATTATGCCCCCTTAATACAAATTAGTAGTTATCACATTCAAAACATTTGTCTAAAAAAATCTGATAAAGGTTACAGGGTAATTGTTGAATTGGCATGTATGGAATTTTTTTAGAGATTTAATTTACATATTTTACATGTTAGTTGTTGGTGAGGGAAGGATGTAATCTGAATGTTCCTGATAAAGATGGGGACACTCCACTACATGAAGCCTTGCGTCACCACACACTATCACAACTACGCCAGTTACAAGACATGCAAGATGTTGGAAAGGTGAGAAAAAACTTGATTTTGCCCTATCAGATTGGTTCTAGTGTTTTCTAAAACATGTAACCCTTGTCATGCTGAACCTTGAATGTTCCTGTTTTTGCAAGTGGTATATACAAAGATCAAACTAATCACATGTGCAGTCCGATCTTTGTGTACACCACCTGTTTGTTTTCAAGCAAGAATTGTTGTCAAAAATTGATTTAAAAAATAAATAATGACACACAATTAGACATTTAAAGTCAAATATAAGAGTCAAGGAATTCAAATGGCTATCTAGTTTTTAGCTCCACTGGCTGAAAGCCAGAGAGCTATTGTCATGGCGTTGTGTACGTTGTGCGTCTGTCCGTCTGGTTGTCCGTCCGTAAACTTTTAGTTTGAAAATCTTTTCCTCAGAAAGTACTGAACAGATTTCAACCGAATTTCACAGAAATGATTTTTGGGTGACCCTCTATCAGATTCCTTCAAAGGATTTTGATCGGATGAAAATCATGGCTAAAATGGGCGGAGCTAATTTACATATATGGTGAAAGCTTTGAAAATCTTCTAATCAGTGACTGGTAGATAGATTTCAACCAAATTTCACTGAAATGATCCTTGGGTGACCCTTTTTCCAATTCCTTCAAAGAATTTTGATCGGATGAAAATCATGGCTTTAATGGGCGGAGCTAATTTCCATATATGGTGAAACCTTTGAAAATCTTCTTCTTAGAACATAGTTAATAGATTTCAACCAAATTCACAGAAATGATCCTTTGGTGAACCTTTATCAGATTCCTTCAATGAAATTTGATCGGATGAAAATTATGGCTTTAATGGGCGGGGATTATTTCCATATATGGTAAAAGGTTTGAAAATCTTCTTCTTAGAACCTAGTTGATAGATTTCAACCAAATTTCACAGAAATGACCCTTTGGTGAACCTTTATCAGATATCTTTAAAGAATTTTGATCGGATAGAAAACATGGCTTTAAAGGGTGAGATAATTGCCATATATGGTAAAAGCTTTGAAAATCTTATTCTAAGAAACCTGTGGATGGATATCAACCAAATTTTACAGAAATGATCCTTGGGTGAACCTTTATCAGATTCCTTCAAAGAATTTTAATCGGATGAAAAACATGGCTTTAAAGGGCGGGGCTTTTTCCATATATGGTAAAATCTTTGAGATTCTTCTCAGAAACCAGTTGATGGATTTCAACCAAATTTGACTGAAATGATCCTTGGTAGACTGGTACCACTGTCGACTTTAACAAAAAGCTGACAGGTATACACCGATTTTCGGTACATACATGGAAAGCCTGGCCTGTTTGGTTTTTAGGTCACCTGACCGAATGGTCATGGTGACCTATTGCAATCATCGTTTGTCCGTCGTCGTGCGTGTCCGTCGTGCGTCGTCCATCCTCTGTCGTCCATTAACTTTTATACATTTTCATCTTCTTCTCAAGAACTATTGGGCGGATTTCAACCAAACTTGGTAGCAAGCATCATTGGGGGATGCCAATTCAAGTTTGTGAAAATAGGGGTTCTGGGGGTCATAGGGGCCAAATAGGGGCCAAAAAGGGGTAATTTTTGGTACTTCTTTAAAAATCTTCTTCTAATAAACCGTTTATGCCAGAGCTTAAATATTTTGTGTGCATGACAACTAGGACAGGTATATTATAAATTGTGAAATTCATGCCCCTGGGGTCATGTATGGGGCCACACCCAGAGGTCAAAGTTCATCATGTTAAAAAATTCACATTTTCATCTTCTGATGATGAAGTACAAAGCCAATTTCAAACAAACTTGGTGAAAAGCATCATTTGGTAATGGTTATTCAGATTTGTGAAAATAAAAAGGCTAGGGGGTCAGGGGGCCCTAAAATGGGGACCAAAAGGGGGTAATTTTTGGTAACTTTTAAATATTTCATCTTCTTCTCAAGAACTATTGGGCGGATTTCAACCAAACTTGGTAGAAAGCATCATTGGGGGATGCCAATTCAAGTTTGTGAAAATAGGGGTTCTGGGGGTCAAAGGGGCCCAAATAGGGGCCAAAAAGGGGTAATTTTTGGTACTCTTTTAAAAATCTTCTTCTAATAAACCGTTAATGCCAGAGCTTAAATATTTTGTGTGCATGACAACTAGGACAGGTATATTATAAATTGTGAAATTCATGCCCCTGGGGTCATGTAAGGGGCCACACCCAGAGGTCAAAGTTCATCATGTTAAAAAATTCACATTTTCATCTTCTGATGATGAAGTACAAAGCCAATTTCAAACTAACTTGGTGAAAAGCATCATTGGGTACTGATTATACAGATTTGTGAAAATTAAAAGGCTGGAGGTCAGGGGTGCCTAAAATGGGGACCAAAAGGGGGTCATTTTTTGTAACTTTTAAACATTTTCATCTTCTCAAGAACTACTGAGGGGATTTCAACCAAACCTTTTTCTAATTCTTTCAAACAAAATCACTTGTCTTGGTGCTCTTTTACTCAGGTGACCGTTAAGGCCCACTGGGCCTCTTGTTTCCTTACTAAATTCGAAAAAGAGGCTTATGCATGCGCAGCTAATTTTGTTGTAAATTTTGGACACACCATGGGATTTCCATCCAGTACGATAAAAAATCCTAGTTTTGTAGTTTTCAAGCATTCAGTTTTAATGTTAAAACATCTTCACATGATCAATCGAATTTGTGTGCAAGAAAAACCTTGGAATGTTATCCTTTTCATATACAATATATAAGGAACTTATATCTTCCGCTTCAGCCATATTGTTTACAAACAATCGACCAGCCAATCAGATTTGATGTTTGGGTATACGCCCATCAGCCAATCTCTATACGTAGTCGTTTGGGATCTACCTGTCGGCTTTGTTAAAGTCGACAGTGGTACCGGTCCAGATCCTTGGGTGACCCTTTATCAGATTCCTTCAAAGAACTTTGATCAGATGAAAATCATGGCTTTAATGGGCTGGGCTTATTTCCATATATGGTATATACAGAAAACTTTATCAGAAACCTGTCGATGGATTTCAACCAAATTTCATGGGAATGATAAACAGAGGACTGTTTGTCAGATTTCTTCCTATAAAATTTGATTGGTTGAAAAACATGGCTATTATGGTGGTTGGTTATGTCCATATATGATACACAGTGAAAATTTTACATTATGAATTTTACATAACTTGACTTGAAATTTTAAAAACAATGAAAAGTTTGAAATGGTTCTCTAGAACTATTTCAAAGATTTCAATGATTTAGATTTATTTTCATTATATTCAGTTTATTTTAAACTAATGAAAACATTTGCTTAATCAGTACATTCATGCCTGTGGAGCGGTACAGGGCTCAAGCGCCTCTAGTTTTAATTTGTACAGATTATGAATAGAAGTGGTGTAAGATTGCACCTGACAGTCAAAAAGTTGATTGACCAATCAAATGATTAATTCATACTTGAAATAAATTTTGAACTGACATTAATATTAAGCATTTTAGTTGTTTTGAGGACTGTGTCATAACAACAGCCTACTCAAGCTGTAGTTGGGGTGTTTAGATCACCAACAAATGTATTTTTCTTTTTGTTATGTGTTACTGACTTTGCCCTTTAACCCTTTCCTGTACAAACACGGGATTTTACGTTGCAGAAATTTTATACTTGAGAAAACATTGAGGAAAAAGAAAAAATTGCTTGTGACAAGCAATTTCTTCTTTGCCCACAATATTTTCTGCCACATAGGATGGTTCCATTTTAAATTGTATCCAATATTCATTCTTGTCAGCAACCTCTTTCAATTTGGACCAGTCTATAAAATTTCCAAAAACGGGAAAGGGTTAACCCTTGTCATACTGAACCTGGAATACTACCTTACTGAATTGCTGTAAAATCAAAGGGCTGAAAGCACTGATAGAACTTGTTCAATAATCTTTATTTCTATTAGAAATCAATTTCATAAACAACTCTGGCAGAAAAAGTTCAAGCAGGAGTGTAGACCAAGATCAGACTGCACTTATGTGCAGGCTGATCTTGAACTACACCCCCTACCAAAATCGGAATATTCCGGGTTCAGCATGACAAGGGTTAAATAAAGTTACCATTATTGTCGGCAAGAACTTTGAACTTGGACAATTCTAAAATCTTGTCAGTTGATAGATAGCTGTTTGGATTGCCTGCTGTTGATTTCTTGAAAATTAAGATAAAAATTAGGATTTGGTTGGGAAAACCAATGTTTAGATATTCTTTACCTTTCCTCTTATACCTGCTTTCTGATTTCCCAGTTATTGATGGGACTAGGAACATCAGGAGCTGACAAGAAATCCAGTGCATCTATAGCTTGTTTCCTAGCAGCTAATGGGGCTGATCTAAATGTGAAGAACAAGAAAGGTCAAACTCCACTTGACCTCTGTCCTGATCCAAACTTATGTAAAGCACTAGCCAAGTGTCATAAAGAAAGATTGAGGTAAGGTTTCATCTTGATATAAAGTGCAATACATGTCGATCTAATGTAATGGCTCGGAAACTTGTATGCTTGTCACAATAGTACATCATGTATCTTATGTATTCCACTTAACAAGGATTTGGTCAAATTGATATATGTATAAATCAACTATTTTCTCATTGTCCACAATGATTTGAATAAATTCACTTCTTGTAGTTGCAATATCTTTGATTATTTGTTATCATTAATGAACCAAAACACACACACAATGAGCTTTGTTTTTTAACCCTGAAGAAAAGGTTTTGGAAAACATAATGGAAAATGAAGAGATTGCTTGTAACAATTTATTGATTTCCTACAATGACTTTTATCCCTTCAGACAGAGACTTTCATTGTCTCATGATAAGAACTTTGATCCAACTTTGTTTTACAGCCCTGGAGGTTTATCCAATGTTGCGGTTATTCGTAATGATCAGGAGGCCCTGGAAGAGTGTATGGTGTGTTCTGATATGAAACGAGACACTATGTTTGGTCCCTGTGGACATATTGCAACATGCTCTCTGTGTTCTCCACGTGTGAAGAAATGTCTCCTCTGTAAGGAGCATGTACAGTCAAGAACAAAGGTAGGTAATCTGTGCTCTAGACCCTATTTTACAAAGAAGAAATTTTTTTAAAACCTTGTGAGAAACCATGAGGTTTATTGGTTTCCTATTTTGGACATGACAGTGCCTGTTGACCCTCTTCAAAAGCTGTAGATTTCGCCTACAAGTGGACAACATCAATTACCTAGAAATAGAGAGTAACTTGAATAATCTTCATTGGACTGGCTGTAAGGCTGTTAGGTTTAATATTTTGTATCATTCTGTTCAAAAAATGTTTAAATAATGCCCCTCCTGGGCTGCTATATTTTTACCACCTTTTTGAATTTGTAGACAAATATTTTGCCACACTTGAAAAATTGCTTATATTTGCAAGAAGATACATTTGAGCAGGGTTCATTCTAGGATAGAAAACCAGTGGGTCATATGGTACGGTAACTAGTCTATAGACTCCTCAGAAAGCTTAAAAAGAACTTGTCATTTTTTGAGACAACTGTTTTCATAGCTACAACAAAATCAGACTGTATATTTTCTGCCAAATAGGGCATTTTTGTGATCATTACTCCCCTAGTGTTGTCTTATGGTACTTGGCTGGAAATTTATTCCCTTAGTAAGGGTGTATTTCTATTAGTTATGTATTTTATAAATGGAATTTTTCATTGGACTGCCGAGAAAAGTTTGTCAAACACGAATTTTGAAATCACCTGAATTCTTTCAAACCAAGTAAAGAACCAGATTTGTCTTCCACTTTAGTGGTTTAGCTGCTAGTTGAAGACTTTGATTGCCTAAATTATCTAACAATGGGATTCCATTGTTATCTTCAGTCTAGAATTTAGCTTATTCCCAAAAAGTCCAAAATAGTCTGCTTTGGTTTATCAGACTTTGTCTCGACGGTAAACAAGGTATAGAACAATTGATCTACCTGGGATCAATAAATGTTACTACTCAATTAGTGAATTCCGGCATTTTATTAGCTCACTTGAGCACAAAGTGCGAGGTGAGCTATTGTGATCTGTCGTCATCCGTCTGTCCGTCCGTCTGTCTGTCCATCCACAATTTCTTTAAAGATCTTCTTCTCCTAAACCACCAGGCCAATCACTCTGAAACTTTGCAGGGATGTTCCTTGGGTGAAGCTTTTCAAAAGTTGTTAAAAGAATTTAATTCCGTCAAAAACTCTGGTTGCCGCAGCATTTCAAAATGGGAATCTTTAGGAAATCTTTGTAAATCTTTAAAAATCTTCTCCTCCTATACCAGTAAGCCAATCAAGCTGAAACTTTGCAGGGATGTTCCTTGGGTGAAGCTCATCAAAAGTTGTTAAAAGAATTTCATTCTGTGTAAAAACTCTTGTAACCACGGCATATGAAAATGGGAAATTTTAGAAAAGCTTTATTGTCTTTTTTTTAACAGACTACAAGGCCAAAGGCATTTATATTTTACATAGAACTTAATCATATGGTTCTCTACCAAGTTTTTAAATATTTTATCTCTTGGGTAAAAAATGGCCCTGCCCCTGAGATGCGAAGTTTGGAAAAATGCTTAATTAGAGCAATTTCAAAAGTCTTCTCCTCTTAAACAATAAGGTCTAGGATATTCATATTTGGTATGTAGCATAACTAGATAGTTTTGTACTATATCACCAAAAATTTGCTTCCTGGGGTCAAAAACTGCCCAAAATTGGGAAAAACGCAAAATTTGAGTATGCTAAAAAAAAAAATTCTTCATTTTAAGGAGGAGAGCATTTATACTTTGAGTGTAGCATAGCCTGGCTTTTATCTATCAGTTTTGATTAAATCATGCCTGTAGGTTAATAAACACCCCTTCCCTGGGTGTCCAAAGTTTGTAAAAAAAAACATGTTAAACAGTCTTTTCCTCACAATCTACAAAGTCTATGGCATTCATATTTTGTATATAGCATATCCAGATGGTTCTCTACCATGTTAGCCCTTAGATAAAACATAGCACTGCCCCAGAGGTCAAAAATTTTGGAAAACACCCATTTAGAGCAACATCAAAAGTCTTCTCCTTTTGAAATATAAGGTGATGGGCATACATATTTGGTATGTAGCGTGACTAAATGATTTTTTACTATGTAACAGGAAAATATGCTCTTAGGATAAAAAATATCTCTGTTCCTGGGGTCGAAAATTGCGTAAATTGCATTGAAAGAATTCTTCTTAAATATAGGTTCTAGAGCATTTACATTAAAAACATAGGATAACATTATTGTTATCTACCATGTTTACATCCTTTGGACAAACATGGCCCTTCACAAGGCATCCAAAGATATGAAAAACGCTCAATAAGAGCATGTTCAAATATCTTCCACTCCTCATGTGTAAGTTGTAATGCATTCATATTTTGATTTAAAGTACATCCAGATTGTTCACTACCAAGGTTGCTAAAATTACACCCATTGAAGTTGCAGACAGTAATTAGAGTTTGATTGAAATCTAAATACAAAGAATTTCAGGTAGAAAACACTGTGAGAAATGGATAAATTGCTCGTCACTCCCTTTCTCACTATGTTTTTTTTTTTTTCAAACCTGAGAGTGACAAATTCTTGGATAGTTTGGTAATGGATTAAACTATAAAGCCAAAGGAATTTATTCTTATTGTAAAGCATTACTGGATTGTTTTGTACAAAGCCCAAAATCTTATATTTGTTTTATTTATTTTCCTCAAGTTGTGTCTTTTTATGCCCCTGCATCGATAAGATCGGGGGCATATTGTTTTACCGGTGTCCGTCGGTCTGTCTGTCCATCTGTCTGTCTGCAAAACTTAACCTGCCAACTAAACATTTTCCTTTAACAATAACCCTGATTAAGTTACAATGCTAATATTTGGTATGTAGATAGGTCTCAACAAGGCGCAACTGGGGAAGGTCATTTCATTAAGGTCAAGGTCAAAATTTTAACCCTTTACCCGTTTCTAAAGAATTCCCGTTTCGGGGGCATAGTGTTTCACAAACACATCTTGTTTATTCTAAAAAGTACTGTAATTTGCCGATGGCTCAGATGAGCGATTTAGGACCATCATGGTCCTCTTGTACAGAACAAATTACTAATCCAGTAAATATTTTCCAAAAATTTGCTAGCTGACTCGGCCCAGTCATCGGCTTTTCTGTGCATCATTTGTAAAAAATATGCACTAATGGTGCAAGGGCGCGCTCTAGCATGAACCCTGGGTGAGCAGTTAAGGCCTATCATGATTCTCTTGTTTTTATGTCAAAACTTAGGCTTTGTGTATGTGTGTCCATTTCTTGTCAGATGAATATCTTCTACAATATTTGATGGATTATAAAATAACTTTGCAAAGTTGTTCCACTGGAAAAGAACTAGTACTGTCATATGTAAAGTTCTGTTGGGTACTCAGTTCAAGGTCACAGTTGAATATCATGTGTCAAGGACTAAAGTGGTGTCATCAATGTCTGTAACACGTTTCTAGTTATTTATAAGGAAGCCATTGGACCTGTTCTTGTATTCATAAGATATTAGTTACAGTCTCTCTAACTCTATTGTAAACCTAAGTGGGATAGCAGCTGGAGGCTAGGAAAGAATGTAGTGGTAGTACTGGTGTGGGAAATACCAGGAATCCATTGTTAGGTGCTAAAGCTGCCGCAATATGACTGAAATACTGTTAAAAGCAGCTTTAAAGCCCATTCAATCAATCATTCTCTCTATCTCTATTTCTCCATCTCATCCGCCCAAATAAACAGAATTATGACAACTAATATCTTCTGTTTAAATCATCATAATATGTCTCTCAACTTGATTTTCAGATTGAAGAGTGTGTTGTTTGTTCCGATAAGAAAGCATCCGTATTATTTAAACCATGTGGACACATGTGTGCATGTGATGGTAAGATGTCTTTCTTTATATGGAGGAATTAGAGAAAACTGTTGTTAGTGGCACTTTGAATATAGACAGATAGGGTAGTTTTGAAGTAAAACCACAGTATAATTAACTCAGTATTGGACAAAAACCTTTTAGACTAGTCAAGATTCAAAAAAGAAGCAGACAATTACTTGATAAGACTTTGTAGATATTGCTTCTGGCGCTAGGAAACACTGTGCAAAGGAAACAAACTACCTTTGACAGGAAGTTTCTGAATTATCACAAAGTTATTCCAAACTTTTTCTTTGGGGTAATAGAATGTGGGATTGGTTACCCTTCCCATAAAATGACACTTTTTGACGCCCCTCATGAAAAACAATTAGAAAAACATTGTGTAAAATGAAGAAATTGCTTGTAACTTCATTTTCCTTAATGTTTTTTACCCAAAATATTGAAAAATTAAAAATTTCTTAAACTTTGTCTGCAATCGTTTTCTATTTGGACCAGTCTAAATATTTGCCGACTGGTTATCGGTTTCAATTTGGACCAGTGTAAAATTTTGCTGTCTATTAATCAGTTAAACAGGTATTGTTATTGTTTACCAATTGTCTTATTAAAGCTGTAGTTACGACATTTAGGTCACCAACCAACAATTTTACTTGTTTTTAAATGCTACTGGCCATAAATTTTTGCAAAATAACGCAGTTAAAAATCGAAGCGTATTTTCCTGTCGGTGTTAATGGCTGGGGCCAAGGGAGTCACTTGGCAGGGCCAGCAATTGGTCAATATATATATCCCTTTACAGTTAAAATGTTTGTGTTAAACAGCTAACCATCCCAATACAACTACCAGTTGACATTTTTCTCCTTCAATTTGAAATGATTATACAATGATTTGGTTTTTACCTCATTAAAAAGTTACTTTGTGGTTCAGTGTGTTTATTCAATCAATGGTAATGTTTTGTTTACAGGGTGTGCTAGTCTGATGAAGAAATGTGTCCAGTGTAGAGCATCCATTGATAAGATAGTACCGTTTATTGTATGTTGTGGAGGCAATCGTAAGTAATCTGGTTTTAAACCTTTGCCTATTTCAGTACCATTGATTGTGTGTTTTAGTTTGATTGTTTGAATGGGGTTCATCACTACTTTAAAGAACTTTTTCCAGTCATATCATGCAGGTGGAACACCTAACAATGGATTCCTGATATATCTCACACCAGTTCTATCATTATATCCTTTCCTAGCCTCCAGCTGCTATCCCACTTAGGTTTACCATTATCCACCTAGTGGTGAGAGACATATGACAGAAAGGATATGTTGACATCCCAATGATTAGTGTGTTTTATAGACCACCAACACCACCAACGGTGAGCTAGTTCATTCCA
This sequence comes from Fragum fragum, assembly GCA_946902895.1. Lineage (NCBI taxonomy): Eukaryota > Metazoa > Mollusca > Bivalvia > Cardiida > Cardiidae > Fragum > Fragum fragum. The sequence goes on along the minus strand of OX336367.1, from coordinate 52,147,236 downwards.
TTGATTTATATATATAGTGCCATTGATAGTGTGTTATGGAGGCAAACAGGTAATCTGGTTAATACTCCTTTAGCCACATAGTACCAATGATGTGTTGCGGCCGCAGACAACAATTTGAATATGATGGAATTTTGTTTTATTTTTTTTGTCTTTTTGGATAGAAAACATTGTGGATAATGAAGAAATTGCTTGATATAAGAAATTTCTTCATTTTCTATCTATATATACTGCCCAACTCCCCTTTCGGGTATTACTGGCAGTATACTACAATATTTTCTAAAGCTTTTTACTTCAAGGGCATAAAAAGGTGATATTAAATGGGAATGCATTAAAAGCTTCTCATTGACTGATATCTTTTTCAGCACCCCCAGCACCACAGCCTGCTGGTATAATGAACAATGGAGCTAAAGATGTTACCAAAGATATTCAAAAGTTACAACAACAATTACAAGACATCAAAGATCAGGTAATGTTATATTGGAACATCTCTTTAACCTTGAATGATTGTTGAAATGTGATTTATTGTAAGATTGGGACTTGTCCAAAATTAGTCACTGAGCAATTATTATGACAAATTGTAGTTAAATAGTAGGGTTGATGCCTAAAAAGCTTAGCGTCATCATAAGATAACTTCTTTTTAGCCCTTTCCCGTTTTTGGAAATTTTAGACTAGTCCAAATTGAAAGAAGTTGCAGACGACAATGAAAACTGGATGCTGTTTGAAATGAAACCATCCTTTGTGGTAGAAAATATTGTGGAAAAAGGAGAAATTGCTTTTTACAAGCAATTTCTTCTTTTTCCACAATGTTTCCCGAGTATAAAATCACAGAAACGTAAAATCTAGTATTTGAACGGGAAAGGGTTAAGGGGGGGATATGGGGGACTACATAGCTTTGTAGATTGAATACAATTCCGAACAACTGTGTCAACCCTCTCCTGTAAAACCCATGATTATACATCACTGTGATTTTATACTTGAGAAAAATTGTGGAAAAAGAAGAAATTGCTTGTAACAAGCAATTTCTTCTTTTTCCATAATTTTTTCCACTTCACTGAACAGTTATTTTTCATATTTAATGCAACTTAAATTTTGTCTGCAAAACCATTGAATTTGGACTGGTCTAAAATTTTGCAAAACAAAAAAGGGTGAAGGACTATTCATTAGCTCAGCAATTAGCATGTTGCACATTTAGTCGTTCATTTCTAATCATTATGGGTTCAACGCTGGCCCTAAGGTTTCATATATTGCATGGGATGTCAACTGGTGACTCTAGAAAATTTGTCCCATGTTTAATAATTCTTACCTTTTACTCAGGTAAGCCCTTTAGGGCCAGTTGCCCTCTTGTGTGTATTAAGATCAGTGACAGTCACCAGATGACACATTTTTAGACTTAAAGAATTTGCGGACATTCAATTCATATTGTAAGAATTGTAAATATATCTATCCTTCTGCTTAGGCAACAATGGGGAAAATGAATAAATTACTTATAACAGCATTTTTTTTCACTATCCACATTGATTTTTGAACTCTTCTCTTTAGGGTTATTTAAACCATTCTCACAAAAGGATTCCTTTTGACGCCACTTAGAAAAAAAGCATTGGCAACAAGCAGTTTCTTCATTTTCCACACTGTTTTAAACAGAGAAAATTAAAAAATCTAGATTTTCATAAACTTTAAATTGTCATCTGCAACTCCTTACAATTTGGACCAGTGTAAAAATTTGTTGTGTGGTTATAGGCTAAAAGGGAGGCTTGTGTGGGAATGGTTTACTTTTTTCTCTGATGGAAAAAACTAGATAACTCAAATTTTATTTGGTACAGCCAAGAATTCAAAGTATGGGTACATTTAGAAATCAGAACCTATAAAGCAGAAGTAAACTAGTTTACCATGTGTTGGTAAAATCTTACTCTTATTTTCTTTTCAGACATGTTGTCCTGTATGCATGGATCGGTTAAAGAATATGATATTTCTATGTGGCCATGGAACCTGTCAGATGTGTGGAGATAGAATGGGAGAGTGTCCTATCTGTAGAAAACCTGTGGAAAAAAGGATTCTTTTATACTGATGAATGAAATTCCTGACATTCTTGCTAGATTTACATTTCTTGGTTGCTTATGCAAAATTGTTTCTCCATATGCTGAATCTGTTTATCATTTTGGAAAATTAGGGGAAACCGTCATCAAGAAAAAACTGTCTAAATTTTATTATAATGGACTGTGATGTTCTTTGTGGATAGTTTCAAACATTAGTACATCTTATTGTAGTCTACATGTAAGCCCACCTGAGCACTAAGTACCTATGATGAGTTATTGTAATCACCCTATGTCTGGCGTCAATCAATGTGGTCTGTCAGCAATGTTCTTAAACCATTACCACACAATGACGCTTTTTAATTCCCCTCAGGAAAAGCAATTGGAAAATCATTGTGGAAAATAAAGAAATTGTTTGGAGCAAGCAATCTCTTCATTTTCACAATTTTTTAAATTGTCTTCTGTAACTCCTTTCAATTTGGACGAGTCTAAGATTTTGCTGTCTGATAAAGGGTTTGAAGATTTGAAGTCCTAAAGGTTTGATATTTGGCAGGTCAATTATTTCATGATTGACATTTGCAATCCTTTCATTGCTGGATGACTAAAATTTGGACTATTCAAATTGAAAGATCTTGCAGTCAGCAATTCTAAATTGTTGATATATTGAAAAAGTGGGTATCTTATATAAGAAAGAATACTATGTGAATCAATGAGGAATGGTAAACAATTTTCTCTTTTCTCAAATATTGTGCATGATGAAATTATCTACAGTCAGTAACACCTAAAATTTTTTGTGAAAGGGACAAAATATATTTTGGTTTCTTTTTAGCTTGCCTGAGCATGAAGTGCTCAAGGGGAGCTATTGCCCAATATCTGGTGTCTGAAAAAAAAACTGATATAAGAAAGTGTAGGGCATTGATATTTGGTATGTAGCAACTCATGGGGGATTTCTATCATGTTTGTTCTTATGATGCCTCTTGGGTCTTATTTGGGCTCTGCCCTGGCTCAACTTACTTTAACATAGAAACAAAGAAGGAAACCTTAAAGATCTTCCTCTCTAAAACCAGAAAGCCTAGAGTATTGATATTTGGTATGTAGAATCTCCAACTTAATCTGTTCAGAGTTTGTTCATGTGATACCCTTTGGGTTATATTTAGGCTCTGACAAGCCACACCCTATTTTAACAAAGAAACAAAGGACAAAATCTTCTCTGAAATGAGGAAGCCTAGAGTATTGTATTTAGTCTGTAGAATCTCCTAGAGAACCTCTAAAAGGTTGTTCATGTGTTGAGCCTTGGAGCATACTTGTGCTCTGCACCGGCACACTATATTCTTTTCATAGAAACATATTAGGAAATCTTAAGAAAATCAACCAACCTCATACCCTGCTTTATTTTAATTCATTATCTAGTTCATTAACCCAAATCTTCCTCATAATGTACATGCTACTTTTCTGGCACAAAAATTCTGAATCATTTCTGATTTCTTATACAAGATTTTGCAAACAGGTGATGTTTAGGTCTCTAGCGCTTTGATTAGTTCTGCAGTCATCGACTCAGCCGAGACCTTTAGGGCCAATGGCCCTTGAGTTTTCAATTCATTCATAGTAAGTATTTCTGAAGCCCTAGTTTATTGAATCTTTCTCTGTTTGTGGTATCTCAACTTTCTTTAACCCATTCCCACACATTCCCACTTTTTTATGCCCTCTTGTTACAAGCAATTTATTTATTATTATCAACAATGGTTTCTACCTCAACAGATAAAACAGTTTAAAATTTCATTCAATGAAAATTGTCATCTGCAACATCTTTGAATTTGGACCAATCCAAAAAGTTTTTGTCTGGAAATGGGTTAAGATTTGTTTAGTTCAGTTGTGTATCATAAAGTAGTGTAAATCCAGTTATACACTATCTAAATGTTTAACCCATTCCCACACAATCCCTCCTTTTTACGCCCCTCAAGAAAAAAACTTTGGAAAACATTGTGGACATAGAAGAAATTGCTTGTATCAAGCAATTTCTTCTATGTCCACAATGTTTTCTACTACAAAAGACAAAGAATTATAGAATTTCGACCTAAAACTGTCGTCGGCATTTTCTTTCAATTTGGACCATTCTAGAATTTTGTCATTTGGGAATTGGTTAATCTATTATCAGATTACAAAATCATAGACTGGTTCATTTTCAGAGGTTGCACCCAACAATCAGATGCAATAAAATTGAAATTTTAGTGTCAAATAGGGTGGAAAACATTGAGGAAAATGCTGGATAATTTGATATTGGGATAAAACAAGGAAAAGCTATTAAGGGGAAAGTGTAAAAGTGTTGTTAATGAATAGGAATTTATAGGTAATTGCTGCAATTTTACACTAACAAATCTGTGTACAAATAAACAGTTTTAATTTGAAATGATTATGTTGTCCAAATATGCACTTTAACCCATTCCCACACTATCCCTCCTTTTTATGCCCCTGAAGAAAAAAGCTTTGAAAAACATTGTGAAAAATTACAGTGTTTTCTACCAAGAAAATTGAACAAATCTGAAAATTCATAAGCTTCAAACTGTCGTATGAAACGCCTTTCAATTTGAACCAGTCTAAAAATTTGTTGTGTGGGAATGATTTAAAAGGGTTGTTATAAGATCCAGCACTGCAAGGTAAAGAAGATGTTACAACCAAAATTTCCAATGCATCAACAACTCTTTCAAAGACATCCAAGCACCAGTATTAATGTTATTCTTAATTATCCCATTACCAGACAGCAAAATTTTAGACTGGCCCAAATTGAAAGCAGTTGCAGACAACAATTTGAAATCTGGGTTGAAAACATTGTGTGAAATGAAGAAATTGCTTAGATCAAGCAATTTCTTCGTTTTACACAGTTTTCCAAATTGTTTTTCTTGAGTGGCGTCAAAAAGCGTCACTGTGTGGGAATGGGTTAATGTCATTCCCCATTAACCAATTGCCAGGCAACAAAATTTTAGACTGGTCCAAATTGAAAGAAGTTGCAAACAACAATTTTTAATTGATGAATTTGTGTCTTTGGAGAGGAAACATTTTGGATAATAAAGAAATTGCTTGTAACAAGCCATTTCTTCTTTTTCCACACTGTTTCCGGTGGGTTTTTTTCTTGGAGGATCAGGAAGTCAGGAAGTGTAATTGTCTAGGAATGGGTTAAGCTTGGTACTAATACTTCTTGAATAATTGGCATATTCTCATCATCTTTCATGTTTGATCTCAATTTGAACCAGTCCTTAATTTTGAAGCCTGCAATTGGTTTATGACTAGGAGGTCTGTTATGTAACTTGTGCATTTCCTCTTTTGTTTATTTTTGTAAATGTGTATGTTGAAACTTTGCAAGAGTGTATAAATGTAATATATTATAGAGTCTACTGCCTACAAGTGATGTTTGTATTTTCTGCCATTTCCCAAGGAGGTACGATCACTACAAAATGTAAATTCGAGACGTCAAGGAAAGTTCAAGTTGTCCTACTTGAAGAAAGAATATTGTTTTGTTTGGCACTTTAACTCATTCTCATTCAATTCTTCTTTTAAATAACCCTAAAGAAAAAAGCTTTTGAAAACATTGTTGAAAATGAAGATATTGCTTGTCACAATCAATTTCTTCATAATATGTCAAAAATTGCCATCTAAAACTTCATTTGAATATTGAAAATGGGAAGGTCCTACTTGAAAACACAGGAGAAGGGGCCTTAATGACATTTTTAGCTCGGCTGTTTTCTGAGAAAAACCGGAGGTATTGTGATCACCTTGGTGTAGTTCGCGTCGGCATTTGCATTTGCATGACAAACTTTAACCTTGGTCATATCTCTGTTTTTATTGAAGATATCCTCATGAAACTTGGCATGTGTATTGACCATCACAAGGGCTATATAGTCTATCAGAGAGATAACGCTAAAAGCGTTTTTGCCCCTTTTTCCACTTAGAATTTTTGATTTATCTAGCACCTGCAGCCGAGTGTTGGCACCAATGGGTGGTGCTCTTGTTTTTTTTACACACTAGGGGCCACAATTTAGACTCGGTCCTGATGAAACTCTCAGTCTTGATAAAACCAAATCAAATGATTGCTTTGTTATAAGGATGAACCCTATTGTGAAGGTTCTATTGGAAAACTCAGAAAAGGGACCTCGACAATTTCTCTGTTTTCACTTCAGGGATCATAATATTTGCTCAATCTTGATAAATTTTGGTCAGAATGATTTTTAGGTCTAAAGAATGAACCATTTTGAAATTGGGAAGGTTTGCTGCCAGAAAGCTAAAGATAGGGCTTAATGACAATTTCTTTGTTTACACTTTAGGGGCCACTATTTTGGTGCAGTCTTATGTAACTTGGTCAGAACTATTGTAAGGTCATACAAACAAACCCTATGGAAAATGGTAAGGGTCTATTGGAAAGGAATGGGAAAGGGCATTTTGGACAATTTCTGTGTTTACACTTTATGGGGTAATTTTTTGCACATTCTTGATCTAATTGTTTGTTAGGTCCTAAATTTAAATCCTATTTGAAAATAAGACTGCTCATTTGGAAAACACAAGAATAGGGGCCTAAATGACAAATTTAACTCAGGTTTGTGATCTAGGGTCATTATTTTTGTCTTCACTTTGTAAAAGATTATTGCAAAAATGTGCTTTCCCACTAGGAATTTCAAAGAATATTGAGAAACTTTGCTTCCCCACCAGAAATGTAAACCAGTACTTAGAGACTCTGCTTCCCTATCAGAAATGTCAAAGAATGTTGAAAAACCATGTTTCCCCATTAGAAATGTTAAAGAATATTGCAAAACTGCACTTCCCCATCAGAAATGTTTCATCAGATTTGGGAAATTGTCTTAAATCCACATCTGAAATGTTATCAATACTTATAACCTGCACTTCCCCATCAGAAATGTGAAAGAATTTTGCAAAACTGTGCTTCCCAACTAGAAATGTTAAAGAGTATTGAGAAACTGTGCTTCCCCGTCATAAATATTATTATAAATTGTGCTTTTCCATTCAAAATGTTAAAGAATATTGCTAAATAGTCTGGCTACCAGACTCTTCTTAAAGGAAATTAAATCTTTCAATTGTTGGTCAGGGATGTCAATGAAGTCCCCTGACTCCAAAAAGAAGTTTTTGTCCAGCACAAGCCACAAACATAAACTTGGATTAAAGAGACATACTTAAGAAAAATATAGGTCCCAACAAAAACGTTTTCAGCCAGTCTAAATGCCCAACTGTGCTTCTAAACTAGAAAAATAAAAGAGTATTGTGAAACTGGTTACCCATCAGAAATGTTGAAGATGATTTGGAAAACTCTGATCCCCATCTGAAATTTTAACTAATACTTATAAACTATGCTTCCCCATCAAAAAAATGAAAGAATATTGCAAAACTGCTTCCCCACTAAAAATGTTAAAGCCTATTGAGAAACTTCGCTTTTTTGATTGATTGATTGAATGGGGTTTCACTCCACATTTAACAGTATTTCAGTCATATCGTGGCGGCTGGTGCACCTAACAATGGATTCCTGGTATTTCTCACACCAGTACTACCACTACATCCTTTCCAAGCCTCCAGCTGCTCTTTCCACTTAGGTTTACGATTATCCAACAATTAGTGGCAGACAAATGACTGAAAGGATATGTGCCGCTGCTGGGATCGAGCTCATGACATCCCATAGTTAAAGATTAGGAGTCTGATGTGCTACCAACTGTGCTATGACGGCATCGAGAAACTGGGCCCCCCCATCAGAATGTTAACTACTACTTATAGACTGTGTTAAACAATATTGTAAAACTGTGCCTCCTAACTAGAAATGTTAAAGATTATTGTGAAACTATGCTTCCCCATCAGCAATGTTAGCTAATACAAATGTACTTGGAAACTGTGCTTCCCAATCAGAAATGTTAAAGAATATTGCAAAACCCTACTTTCCCATCAGAAATGTAACAGACTATTGCAAAACTGTGATTCCCCATTGGAAATGTTAAAGAATTTTGGAAACTGTGATTTCTCACTAGAGAAACTGCAAATTCTTGATTCCCCATTAGACATGTTAGAGAAAATTGCAAAACTCTGATTGCCCATCAGAAATGTTAACCAATACTTGGAAACTGTGCTTCCCCATCAGAAACGAAAAAGAATATTGTAAAACTGTGACTGATTGAATGGAATGTAACTCCATTTTTAACAGTATTTCAGTCATATCACAGAGGCTGGAGCACCTAAACATGGATTCCTGGTATTTCTCGCATAAGAACTACCACTACATTCTTCCAAGCCTCTAGCAGCACTTCCCACTTAGGTTTACAATTATCCACTCATTGGTGGCAGACAGATGTTGGAAAAGATATTTGCCACAACCGGGGATCAAAACAGGGTCGGCGCTTCCCCATCAGAAATATTAAAGAATATTGCAAAACTGATTCCCCATCAGAAATGTTTGAAAATATTTAGCAAATGTGCATCCCTATCTGTAATGTTCTGGCTAATCCCTGTTTGCTGGATATTAATCATTCGAAGATAAGTAAGTGTTCTAATGGAAATGTTGATACTGGATTGCTGTCTGTAGTAAGAAATCCATTGGCAGTTTTAATCCTATTGAAGAATTGCTGGCTCGGCCCACCGACTCTGGTGTCCATATCCTATGAGTGAGATTTCACTTCAATAAAAAAAACTTCACATAAACGTCTGCCAATGTGGGAGCTCAAAGTTCACGTCTTGTCTAGATAAATATTTTGATTGGTCAATTGAGTGATTGAGATTTAGGTCAATAGGTTGAAGGATATTGTTTTGTTGTTCCTTTATGGTACAAGTCTCTACCAATTTAAATAGTATTTGTCGAAGTCACTTTTCAAAGTCATGTTTATCTCAAATGAGAACTACTAATTGATGTAAATTCAGAATAATAATAGAACGGACTTTCTAGTCATAATTCATATGAACATTTCTTGTGGCAAGACCTTTAAGTTGATTATAAGTTAAAGGTCACTTTAGGCATCAAATTCAAGGTCATGTTAGGAAGTCCAATGTTAAGATCACATTTACAGGGGCACTTGTGTTTAACAAAGGCATATTGTTAAGGGCTAGAAAAACTTAGGTTCATCTTTCTCAAGTGCTGAGTGGCATAGATTTGATCATTTTTATGTCCCCTCATCGAAAGATCGGGGGCATATTGTTTTACTATTGTCCGTCTGTCTGTCTGTCCATTATTCAGCCTTTCCATCTGTTGGTCTGTCTGTCTGCAAAACCTAACCAAAAACTTTTCATTGCCAATTACTAGCAATCTATTCAAGATACAATGCTCATATTTGGCATGATGATACATCTCCATAATATGCATCTCCTCATGTCAAGGTCATGTGATAAGGTCAAGGTCACATACCAAGGTCAAACATTTAGTCCTGTTGGGGGGGGGGAGCATTGTGTTTCACAAACACATCTTGTTAGTTCTCCTGCAGGGCCTGGAAATCTGAAAATGAGTGATGCTGCCTGTCCTAAGCTCTCAAAGTTAACTCCCAGTTAAATTCAAAGAAACATCTCACCAAATGTAGGTGCGGATGAACTTGTGACTCCAGTTAAAAGTTGATGTAAAAGTGTAAGAAATGATAGGAAGCAATTGTCTGGAGCATAAAATTTAGTGATGTACCAAGAGGGCCATAATGATTGAAAATCACTCAAAGTCAATATATGTAAAGACAAAGAATGACCAATTTTCAGGTAAAAGAGTTGAAAATGTGGCTGCTACAGACTCCATAAAGTTTTTTTCATTATTAGCTTGACTATTTGAAGAATAGGAGGGCTACTCCTGTCATCTGTGTGTCAATTGTCAGCAAAATGCTTTGGTTGGAGTTTTACATGCAAGTCATTCTCTGTTTCTACTTATGCTATTGTTTTGAAAGTTACTGTATGTTACCCTCAAATCTTCCCCTAGGAAAAGATTCATTACTCTAACATTCATTTTTGTGGAATTTGACTCAAATTAGAAATTCTTTGTGAAAGTTTTATGTGCAACTGTCTAATGTCTGTTCATACTTTTGCCATTGTTGTGACAAAATGCACATGCCTCTATGACTTAGCTTTTGACCCAATTTGGACCTTGCCCAAGATTTTATCAAGACAATCATTCTGACCAATTTCCAGGATGATTTAGCAAAATTGTAGCCTCAAAGGTTTTAATAATGTTATTTCTATGTTTGACCTAGTGACCTTGTTTATGATCCTAAGTGACCCAATTTTCAATTTATTTGATATTTTATCAAGATAAACATTCTGACAAATATTCAGGATGATGAATAAAAAATTGTAGCCTCTAGAGTGTTAACAAGATTTTTCTCTGATTTAACATATTGGCCTAATTTTTTACCCAAAGTGACCAAGTTTTAACTAGTCTTAAGACTTTATAAAAATTTTAGATTGGTCCAAATTGGCAGAAGTTGTAGACAACAAATTAAATTATGAAACTTTATGGGTAGGAAACATTGTAGAAAATGAAGAAATTGCTTGCTACAATCAATTTCTTCATTATACACAATGTTTTCAAATTGTTTTTCTTAAAGGGTGTCAAAAAAGGTCATTGTGTCGGAATGGCTTAACAGGGTAAATGGTGAGGAAAGATGGTGAATACTGGATGCTGGACGCCACATAACCTAAAAAGCTCACCTTGAGCATCTAACCACACGCAATAAACAAATGAAATTAGCACATTTTTATGCACTTTGTGGCATTGAAGAAATACACTGTACTGATAGAAAAGGTCAGTTTGTACAGGGAATTGCAAAATCAAGGGGTAAAGAAAGGATCAAGAAATTTGCTGCCTGAACCTTGTCTCTCTGCACAGATAGACCAGTCCATGGCTTCATTTAATCATTGCGTGTGTAAATTCACTATTTCATATGCCAATAATAAATCCTGTTTTGCAAGACTACCCGGGTCAAAGCTTAGAAATTTCAATGGGTCAAAGTCCTATCTAAAATCAGGGAACAGAAAAGGGGTGTTTTTCAGAAAACTTAAATTCTTTAAAGTATTTTAGTAGAGGGTCAATAGGTATTGATACATACCAAATATTAAAGCTCTTGGTCATATAGTTTGAGATAAGATTTTCAAAGATTTCGTTCTTTATTCCTATGTAAAATCAGGGACTTATTCCTATGTAAAATCAGGGACCGCATAAAAAAAGGCTAATTTTCAGAATAGAGTAATTTTTAGAAGTGTTTTAGTAGAGGGTCAATATATGATTACGGTATATATACCAAATATTAAAGCTCTATGCCTTAAATGTGGGGAGGAGATTTTTTAAGTTATTCACTTGGTTGCCATGGCAACCAAAGTTCTTCATGGATTTCAATTCTTTGAAGAGCATCATTTCTGTGAAGTTTTGTTGTAATTCCATGGTTAACTTAGGAGGAGAAAATTTTTGATAATTGTGGACGGACAGATGGATGCCAGATGATGACTGATCACAATAGCTTACCCAGAGCACATTATGCTCAGGTGAGCTAAAAACAAAACAACAAATTGTTTTGAAAAACATAAATTTTTATTTCATTTCATAAATTCATTATTCCCATAACCACATAGAAATCTATCAATAAGAACTAACAATGTTTAAATGTTTTTGGTCAATTAACAGTACTCCAAGTAAATATTAAAACAAACTTTGAAACAAGATTGCAAAATTAGACCCCAAGACTTGGTTTCTATTAACCCATTCCCACAAAGTGACGCTTTTAAACGCCTCTCATTATTAAGGTTTTAGAAAACATTGTGGAAAATGAAGAAATTGTTTGTCATAAGCAATTTCTTCATTATCCACAATGTTTTCTACCAAAATAGGCAAAGATTTGAAAGATTTCATCAACTGTAAATTATCGTCTGCATCTTCTTTGAATTTGGACTGGTCTAAAATTTTATCGTGTGGGAATGGGTTAAGTTTTGTCCTGCTGATATTGAATTGATTGATTGCTGCTGTCAGTCAGAAAATCAATTAACCAATCAGATAATTCATTTAAATGAGAAGCAAACTTTGAACTTTAACATTTATGTAAAGCATTCTTGTTGATATAGTGACTCAAAATTCAATAAAAATAGACATTCTAGCTATAGATGCTATGCTTACTTTGCTAAACAACATCCTGCCTTTTATTCTATGTCCCTGACCACAGATTTTTAAATAATATGTTGTTAATTACCTCAGTCAAACTGCCATGTCGGACGTTGGGGGCGGGGCCAGCAGTCCATCCATTACAAGGAGGAAGCATAGTGAAGCATCAAACTACATGTTTATACAAGCAGCTTTTGAGATTTAATCATGCTACCTGCCAATGTTTGATTTTCACAAATCAGCAGACCAACAGTAAAATGGAGCCCCTAATCCAAGTGCCTGATGCTCCTTTGCTGGGAGCTGGATAGTTGATAATAAAACCTCAGTTGAAAAAGAATCTGAGCAACTGAGGTCATTTAGTATTTTGAAACAGGGCATAATTTGTACAAAAATTCACTTGGAGTTACTTCCCTTGGTATCAATTTCTGTTTGATAGTGAACATAATAATCGTTTTTGGTAACAACAGATATAACACAATGTCAAAGCTTTTGCATAACAATGCAATTAATGACTACTGCAATACTGCAGGTTTTCTCCAAATGAGCTAATAATATACCTTTATTTTGTCATGAGCAGACGCTTACTGACTATTAGTATCTTCAAACCCATTGTGAACCTTATACCTTGATAAAAGTGTAGAGGAAATTGAAAATGTTTGCTCTTTTGGTTATGGTTTGCAGACAGACCGACAGAGCATCAATTGGGCAAAAACTGTATCAACAATAGAGCCATAATGTCCCTAAATAGCTCACCTAGGAAAATTGTCTAGTTTTTAACAGTAAGTGACCCAATTTCAACCTTGTTCAGTATTTTGTCAAAATTATATTTACTTATTTTCAGAATATTTCAGAATAGTATGTCTTTAAAGTGCAAGTTGAGCAAAGGACCTAGTTTATGACCAATAGTGACTCAATTTTAAAAGTTATTTGAAGAATTCATCTATACAAGCATTGGATTTTCAGATTCTGTAAACACTTTTAATGCCCCCGCTTCAAAAGATCAGGGGCATATTGTTTTACCATTGTCTGTCTGTCCATCATTCAGTCTTTCTGTCTGCAAAACTTAACCAAAAAACTTAACATTGCCAATTACTACCAGCCTATTCAAGGTACAGTGCTCATTTGGCATGATGATATATCTCTATAATACACATCTCCTCAAGTCAAGGTCAAGGTCATGTGATAATGTCAAGGTCACATACCAAGGTCAAACACCAAAAAAACCCGTCATGTACAAGTCAACAACACTTTTCATAATTAAGTTCTGTTGTGGGGGCATTGTGTTTCACTAACACATCCTGTTTTTCTATGATTTGACCTAGTGACCTGGTTTTTGCTCTAAAGTGACAAACATTTTGTTTGAGAACTATCAGGGTGATTGAGCATAGACTGGGGCCTCCACAGTGGTTTTCCTTAGATTTGATTCAATTATCAACTTAACGTGAACCAATTTCGAACTATCCGATACATATTTTCATGTTTGATTGAGCATAAATGAGGCCTCTTGAACCTCAATGTTTTTTTTTCTTTTCAATGACATATTTTTATTTTTCCAAGTGATTCAGTTTCGAACTTGTTTAACAAGTTTACAGGTTCATTGTTGACAAAGTGAAGCCTCCAGAGGGAAAAGAGTTTTTGTATAATTTGACCTATTGACCTAGTTTTAGTTTTTGACCTAGAGTGACCTAATTTTCATTTTATCCATGATTTCATCAAGACAAACATTCTCAAAATAAAAGTGATTGAGCATAAAATGTGGCCTTTAAAAAGATTTCCTATTATTTGCCCTATTTATATCTACTTTTTGACCCAATTCCTAATTTTTAGGGATTTTGTCATGATAAACTTTCTGACTAATTTCTACATGAAATATGGCTTCAAGAGAGCTCACAGGGTTTTTCTATGATTTGATCTACTGATGTTAATTTTTACTTCAAATCATTAAAATTTTAAATTTGTCCCAGATTTCATCAAGACAAAATTTTGGTCAATATGCAAAATAATTTTTTAATCATATCCAGGCGTCTGGAGCACCTAACAATGGATTCCTGATATATCCTGCACCACTTCATCTTTTCTAGCCTTCGGCTACTATCCCACTTAGTGAGAGACAAATGTTGTAAAGGATATGTGCCACTGCCAGGGATCGAACCCATGACACCCCATGATTGAAGATTGGGACTCTGATGTGCTACCAAATGCGCTTTCTTATCAGATATCAGACATAATACAAGGTTAAAGTGTGTCACAGCTACGACAATTTCCCTCTTTTTTTCTGTAGCAACACAAGCTAGAATATTAATATCAAATTGAATTTGCTCACAGTTGAAACAATACATACAATGTACATCCAAGGTATGGTTTATTGATTGATTGATTGGTTGATTGATTGGGTTTAATGCCATCTTTAACATCCAAGGTATGGTGTTAAATGTTAAACTGCATGAGACCAACTGAATCTATTTCAGACAACAATTAAAGATATTTCTCCAAAGGGTCACCCAAGAATCATTCATGTGAATTCTTGGCTGAAATTCATTCAATTACTTTTAATCAGAAAACAATACCAATGTACACACAGACAGATGGACACATACATACACATGAACACAAATTAAGGACGGACATTTGACAGACATTTCATCAAGCACTTATATAAACACAGTTTCAGACAAGAAATGTGTGGTATCTATGAATCTTCGTTTAGTAAAAGTGTCTGTGACTTGATATTGTTTATTTTGTTTGAATGGGGTTTTACGCCACTTTCAACAATCTTTCAGTTATATCGCTGGAGCACCTAACAATGGAATCCTTGTGTTTCTCACACCAGTACTACCATAACATCCTTTCCTAGCCTCCAGCTGCTATCCCACATAGGTCTACGATTATCGACCTATTGGTGAGAGACAAGTAGTCGGAAAGGATGAGTGCCGCCGTCGGGTTGAAACCCGGGACCTCTAGATTGACAGTCCGACGGGCTACCAACTGCGCTATGACGCCGGCCCTCTGTGACTTTATATCTAGCCAGGCTTGAGTTGTAAGTATACTACTCTATAAATTTTCCTTAATTGATCCTGGAATGTTCCTATAGTGTCAGGCACTCTATTAAAGGGTCAGTCAGTACTCTGATATTTATTTACACAACATACTGGTTATCTTACTGTTATTGTATCTACAATAATTGGTAATAATGGCAATGATATAATTTTCTATCATTTTTTAATTAAGCAGACACTTCATTGATATACAAAGCCATCATTAAACAATTCAATATATACACTATGATAAGACTGGACCCATAAAACAGTATTAGTTAACATGTATATGGCAACAAAATGAAATTAAAGTGCACTAGTACACCAAAATGTTAGGTAGAAAATAAATTGATAGTTTAATAATAACAAGAGCACTACCTAGCAATGCCTGACGCTCAGCTATTAGATGCTGGACAGTAGATAAAAATCTAAGTTAAAAAAGGGGCATAATTCCTCCCAAAATGCATTTAGAGTTACCTCTCTTGATAGAATAAGTTGCTCTTGTCATTGTAACCATATGTTCAAAGTTTTACACCAGTGCCTTCAGTAATACAAGAATTTTAACAAAATGTCAAAGCATTTGCAAAATGACAAGGCTATGGCAATACCTCTGATTTTCTCTGAAAACAACAGAGCTTAAAATAAATAACTCAATTCTACATATACATACCAAGAGGTTAAAATTCTGAAGGTGTTCAAAGCTATATAATGGCAATCCACAGCTTTTATGACTAAAAGTATAATCCTTTTTACCTAACACCAAGTCAAACCAGTCTAAATTCAAAGAAGTTCTCAAACATGACATCCTTTGAAACGGTTAGCATCTTATGAAGTAGATGACAGAGAGAAATTGCTTGTTGGGATTTTTTCCTCTATGTAATGTCTCAGTCAACAAACTAGTACTTGTAGAGGAAGCAAGTACTTTTCTCATTTTCTACCCAAGTAACAGATATTTTTTCTCATTTTCTACGCAAACTATAGACTTGAACACCTTTAGAACTGACTAGTCATTCAGAATTTAAATACATATTATATATAGATGTAGTCAAGTATGAACCAATCTGATTCAATATTCTAATCTAGCATTAGATATAAAACAACAGCAGTAATCTGTTTGCTAATTTGGCAATTGGCCGGAAACATATTCTTCTTATTAAGAGAAAGAAAAAAATATCATTAACCCATTCCCACACAGTGACCCTTTTGGATGCCTCTCAAAAAAGACATTTGGAAAAACATTGTGAAAAATGAGGAAATTGCTTGTTACAAGCAATTTCTTCATTTTTCGCAATATTTTCTACTCAAAAAGTTGAAAAAATCTAAAATTTCATAAACTTTTAATTATCGTCTGCAACTCCTTTGAATTTAGACCAGCCTAAAATCTTGTTGTTTGGTAATGGGTAAAGCAATTACCACAAACAAAATTATAGACAGGTCCAAATTGAAAGAAACTGCAGACAACACATCTAGATGATCTAACTCTAAAAATTCTTGTTTATTGGGGTAGAATTCATTGTGGATAACAAAGAAATTGATTGTGAAAAACAATTTCTTCATTTTGCACATTTTTTTCTTAAACTTTTTGTCCTAGAGGGGTGTCAAAAAGCAATATTGTGTGGGAATGGGTTACCCAATTTCAATACAAAACAATTTTAGACCTGCTCAAATAACAAGGAGCTACAGAGAACAAAAAGAAATTGGTAAAATTTTATAAAATGTTTCTTTAATAGGAGAATACACTTGAAATGAGGAAATTTCTTATTTAAATTGATTTCTTCATTTCCCACAATGTTTCCCATCTTTCTTTTTAACCTCAGGTTTAAAATAAGTAGGATGGTGTAGGCATGTGTAGTTTAAGCGAACAGGGATAGGGCTAAAAAGTATGATTATGTGAGAATGGCTTAATCAATTCCCACACAATGTCTTTTGAAGCCCTCAAGAAGAAACAACTTTAGAAAAAACATTATGGATAATGAAGAAATTGCTTATTACAAATAATTTCATCATCCAAAATGTTTTCTACCTAAAATTATAGAGTTTTTTTAAATTTCATCAACCATCTGTTGACATCTGCAACTTCTTTGAATTTGGACCAGTCTAAAAATTCTGTCATCTAGTAATGAGTAAAGGAATATTCTAGACCATAGTCATTGGGGTCCATGCTCTATCTATTCAACCTGTTATCAGGCGGTAGAATTCAAGACTGGTCCAAATTGAAAAATTCCTATGTATTGGGAATCTCTTCATTATCAACAATTTTTGCTAAGTATATTTCTAAAAATGAAAAACCCAGGATTTAGTTGGAATGGTCAAATGGTTATCAAAAATGTGTTTAAAATTCAATACTTGTTAAATAACTTAACCCATTCTCTGACGCCAAAATTTCAGACTTGTCCAAATTTAAAGGAGATGCAGATGTCAATTTAAAGTTTATGAAATTTTGGATATTTTTAACTTTCTGCATAGAAAATACGCAAAGAGAAGAAATAGCTTGTTGCAAGCAATGTCTTCAATTAACACATTTTCCTAATTCTTTTTTTTTTTTTTTTTTTTTTTTTTTTTGAGGGACGTCAAAAAGTGCCCCTTTGTGGAAAAGGGTTAAACAAATCAACCAAAAGATTTCTAAATCATGTTTTAACAATATGGTGTCAACATGGTCAAAATAAAGCTAAAGAGCATTTCTCCTAAATAAATTGTAAAAATAATTGTGAGCAATACAGTATTTCACAACTTATTTATCTGAAAAAGTGAATGGACCAATTACATGTCCATACTATCAAAATAAATAAGACTATTTCCAGGTAAGTAAATATAATCAAACAAGAGATTTGTAAACCAGGGCATCTCCTCACAATGAACAAATGAAATAATAGTGACCTGACCATATGATCCCATGTCAAAAAGAACTACCAACAGGGTTTGAATAGATTGGATGATGTAAAGCACAAGCTTAAATTAAGTTTGATCTCATGACCTTAACCTCTGACCTGATGACCTCAAAATCACTTCAAAAGTTTGGTACTTTTAAAGTTTGGAAGAGATTGGGAGGGGGAGAGGCCAGAAACTGAAAGAGTAATGAACTTAACATTTGCCCAAGTGACATCAAAATTCATTCACCTCATCAAGGGCTAACCACAAGCAAAGTTTGAAGAGGTTTGATTAAATGCGAGACCTGCAGAAAGGCACACCAACAGACACAAGTAAACCAGTTATTATACCCCTCCTCAACAGATTTGCGAGGGAATGAAAAAAGCAAAGAGTTTGAGCCTGTTGAGCATAAAACACAGTCTAAGGTTGTAACTTTTTCTCAGTCCAAAATGGTCCTTCCTGAATTAAAGATCGAAGACTGAATTCAATGCAACAATAAAATTGAAAGAAAGTTCTTTGAATATTGTATGGATGATGTATTTAATATCTAGTTTTAACCGTTGTCATGCTGATCCCGGAATATTCCCATTTGATCTTAGTCTACACCTTCAGTACTTTTTGTACTTTTCCTGCCAGAGTTGTTTATGAGTTGATTTCTAAAAGAAATATTGATTTTTGGACAAGTTCTATCAGTTCTTTCAGCCCTTTGATTTCACAGCAATTCAGTAAGGTTATTTATACAGCATGACAAGGGTTAAGGCTACTCGGTGGGGATATTCCATTGCTGTCCCGCACACTGACTCCAATCTCCAAACCCAAGGACTAAAACAAAAAGTTTCAAATCGATATCAAACAGTGTTATTTTGCAAAAATTATGGCAAGTACTATGCAACAAGAAGGTGAAATGGTTTGTATCAGTTGTAAATCTCTGGCTATAGCTTATCCAAGCTGTTGTTGTGTCGTTTAACCCATTCCCACACAGTGACTCTTTTAAATGCCCCTCAATACGAAAGCAATACGAAGCAATTTCTTCATTATCCACAATTTTTTCTACCCCAAAAGACAAATATTGAAAAAAAATCATGAACTTGAAATTGTCATCTGCAACTACTTTGAATTTGGACTAGCCTACAATTTTATCATGTGGTAATGGTTTAAGTGTTAAACCAACTTAAATGTTTCATACAAAATTCAGTAAATTTTAGAGTTCAAATGAATTATTTTATTGGTCGATTTATCATTTGACTGACAGACTTAATTTGTCAATTGGGTACAAAAATATGATTATCTTTTGATACTTAAAGACTAGTGTCATACCCATGTATGACCATATATTAAAAACAAACAGATTGGAACATTGATTCCCTACACTTTTTTTTCAGAAATTTAACCTTGAAACTTGACCTTATCACATGACTACGCAGCTGTGCATCAAAGATAGTTAATTTAACCCTTTCCCACACAATGAGACTTTTTTGATGCCCCCAAGAGAAAAAAGATATATGAACATTGTGGAAAATGAAGAAATTCTACCTCAATAGACACAAAAGATTTAAATTCAATCAACTAAAAGTTGTCTTCTGCGACATCTTTGAATTTGGACCAGTCTAAAATTTTGTTTTGTGGTAACTGGTTAAGTCAAACTATGATCATTCAAAAATAAAATTGAAGACACAGAAACAAGAACACCACATGCAGATGCCAGTCCTTGGCTGTTCAAGTTCTTAATTTGCTAGAGAGGGGCATAATTCATTAAAAATGCATTTAGAGTTGTCCCCCTTGTTTGTATAGATTGTGAACTTATTTTCAGAGCTTCAAGTGAATGTGACAAGTTTTACCAGAGATAATACAAAATCTATGACCTCGACACACTGACACAAACGCTCCCTGGCTGTAGCAACTATTCATTCAAAACAGAAGAGCTAAATATTATGTTTACAGATTAAATTTTGGACAGATATTTGTGAAAGCATAAGCCCAAATGTTATTGATGCTGGGAATAAAATTACAAAGTAATTCATAATAAACAAAACTTTAGATCAATTTATATTTGTTTATGTTAAGTCACAATGAGACAGAATGGATGAAATAATTTACCTTTAGCAACAAGTTATTTTTTTACATTGATTTACCTATATAGAATTGTATCTATAGTTTGAATTTGGTTTTATTTACAAACTTTACCTTTACCAACAAGTTAGTTTTTTACATTGATTTACCTATATAGAATTGTATCTATAGTTTGAATTTGGTTTTATTTACAAAAGTGACTTTTAATAGAAATATGAATGAATCAGTTATTGATGTTAATGTGTGATTGCCTCTGAAATGTGAGCATTTTACCTCTTTACTCATTCCCATACAATGACACTCTTTGTTGCCCCTAAGAAATTCAGCTTGGGAAAAATATTGTGGAAAATGAAGATATTGCTTTTTACAAACAGTTTCTTCATTATCCACAATGTTTTTACCCCCAAAATAAAAAAAATCCAAAATTTGATGTCTGTAACATCTTTCAATTTGGACCAGTCTATAATTTTGTCGTCTGGTAATGGCTTAAACACAACAACAAATACACACCAATTATGCAATTATGTATGCAAATGCTCTGGAAAAAGCCAGCTTTCTGCTGTCTGCATGGATGGAAGTGAGAAAGTTGCAAAAAAAACTGAAATCCGGTATTCTGTACAACTCATGTAGTGAAAATGAAAGAAAAGTATGCCTTTCCTAGGACTCAAAAAAAACTGAAAACCATGACCTTCTCACATGATCATGTCACTTGTATGTTGTAATGGTGAGTCGTTAAGGATAGCATTTGAACTAGAAATGTGTAATGAACATAGATGCCCCCACACAAATGACCTCAAGCTGTGACCTTGAACTTGTGAGTATCCAACAAAACTTTAAACCAGTAAACACTAGTACTCATTAAGGCGACCCACTGTGCCATGTCATTTTGTTATTTATTGATAAATGTAGAAGATTTGTTTCCGACAAGATTTTGAGCCTCCCTTCCCACAGAGGTAGCTCTATATGCCTGTTGCCATTCCAACACAGTTGAATATTAGATTGGTCCAAATTGAAAGAAGCTGCAGACAACAATTTCAAGTTAATGGAATTTTGATTTTTTTTGTCATTTTGGGTAGGAAACATTGTGGATAATGAAGAAATTGCTTGTTACAAGCAATTTCTTCATTGTCCACAATGTTTTCCAAAGCTTTTTTCTTGTGGGGCGTAAAAAGGAGGGCTTGAGTTGGAATGGGTTAATAAGATACTACTACTACTTACTATTGACCAATTTCCATCCTATAAAATACCAACATTTTTATGCCATGCATCAATAAGATCTTTGCAAATTATTTACCTATGTCCATTTGTAAACTTTACATAACACTCAACATTTTGCTGTTGTTCAAACAATTTTCAAGATACATGGCTAATATTTTGGACGAAGGTTCCTTGCATTGGTAGACATCAGTTGTTTTTAAGGTCAAGGTAATCCATCAAGGTCAAGATCCAATTTTTAAATAAGGCTATAACAAGTCATGGTGTTTCACAACCACACCTCCTTTTTATGTTTGTCATTTTTACAAAATTTGAAGCAAGAGTTACGTCTTAAAGTGAGTCTTTCGACATACAGACTGAAAACTACAAATCTAATTTATTAATCTATTGATTAAATGAGGATAAAAAAGCAAATGAAGGAAAAATGGGCCCTTGAGAACAGGTAAGATGATTGGATTCCTACTGTAACTATAAACATTACAACCCTTGCCATGCTAAACCCGCAATATTCCTTTGTTGGCAGAAGGAATAAACAAAGCTTAGTCTGCACATCAATAATCTTAGTCTTCTCTACCGATTTGTCCTTAACCCATTCCAACACAATGACACTTTTTGACGCCCCTCCAGAAAAACAGTTTGGAATTAACATTATGTAAAATGAAGAAATTGCTTGCAAATTGTTGTCTGCAACTCCTTTCAATTTGGACCAGTCTAAAATAATGCAGTCTGGTAATGGATCCGATTAATTAAGTTATTGTTTATAAAGTTTAATTCTCAAAATGAATATTGACCTGCAGCTAGTACGTTCAGTGCTTTCAGCCCTTTGATTTGCATACAATTTTGAAAAAGATTTATACAGCCTGAGAAGGAAAAAACCAACTTGAAACAAATAAGAAAAAAAAATAAAACGAGCGACTAAGGAAATCATTGAAAACATTGAGAGAACAGAAGGCGTAATGATTGCCAACATTTCATCCTTTTTAACCCATTCCCACACAATAAAATCTTAGACCAGTCCAAATTCAAAGAATTTGCAGACGAAAAATTACAGTTCATGAAATCTTTAAAATCTTTGTCTATCAGGGTAGAAAACATTGTGGATAATGAAGAAATTGCTTGTCACAAGCAATTTCTTCATTTTCCACAATGTTTTCCAAAGGTTTTATATTGAGAGGCGTTTAAAGGCGTCACTGTGTGGGAATGGGTTAAAGATGTTCGACCCTGATGAAATTGTATATTTGGAAATTTCTTTATTCTCTTTATATTAACCAACTATGTTATAGCTTACAATCACGGAAAATAAACTTCAGATCTCAGTTTTATGCACTAGATCATAAGAACATATTAGTATATGGTAAAATGTATATATAATGTTAACTTTAAAAGCACTAAGTGGTTCATA
This sequence comes from Fragum fragum, assembly GCA_946902895.1. Taxonomy (NCBI): domain Eukaryota; kingdom Metazoa; phylum Mollusca; class Bivalvia; order Cardiida; family Cardiidae; genus Fragum; species Fragum fragum. Next base: position 52,124,517 of record OX336367.1, on the reverse strand, counting down.
ACTGTATTCAAATGGTTCTTGACGTGTATTCAACATTTCACTGGATTAATGCATTTTTTCATAGTTCTCCTTCTCTCTGACATCATACTCTAGTCTAGAGTCCTTTCCTTAACCCATTACCAGACCGCAAATTTTAGACTGAGAAAAACGAAAAGAAGTTGCAGACAACAATTTAAAGTTAATAAGATTTTCAGGTTTTTTCAATTTTTCAGAAGAAGTTTAAAATGCAATTGCAATTTCTTCATTTTACACAATGTTTTCTCAACTGTTTTCTTTAGGGGCATCAAAAAGCATCATGGAGTGGTAATGGGTTAAGGATATTAACAGTTAAAGCATACTTTGATCAAGAGGTATAAAATGTAGTTTTAGTGTGCATGTGTGTGGAGGGGGGAGTGCTTGTTGTTGTTGTTTTGTCTCCCACCACACTACTGTGTTCAGAACATTTTTTCCTTGCCTGTTACTAGATCACAAAATACTAGACTAGTTAAACCATTACTACACAATGACGCTTTTCGACAAAGACATGTAGTTGTAGAAAACTTGGTGTCAAAAGGAGAAATTGGTTGTAACAAGCAATTTTGTCCTTTTCTCACATTGTTTTTGACCCTATTTGGATTTTTTAACTCCAATATTCTAATGTAATTTGAAATGCAACTTCTTTTAATTTTGACCAGTCTGAAATTTTGTTGTCTGGTAATGGGTTAATGTAATAATTGATAGATCACTACTGTCAATCAAAATCTCTGTTGACCAATCAAATAATCAATCTAGAGTGGAAGTGAATTTAGAACTCAATCATTTACGTACAGCATATTTGTTGGTTTGGTGACTTAACCCTTTCCTGTTCAAATACGGGATTTTATGTTCCTTTAATTTCATACTCAAGAAAACATTGTGGAAAAAGAAGAAATTGCTTGTAACAAGCAATTTCTTCTTTTTCCACAATATTTTCTATCACATAGGTTGGTTTTATTTCAAATGGCATCCATTTTTCATTGTCGTCTGCAACCTCTCTCAATTTGGACTAGTCTAAAATTTCCAAAAACGGGAAAGGGTTAAATAATGTAACTACAGCTGTAGTTACAATGTTTAGGAAACCAGCCAACCATTCCGTTTTTGTTACATTTTACTGACAAATAATTATGCAAACTAATGTTCTTGTAATATCCAAGTTGAAATTCCTGTTGGAGGTCAGTGCGAGGGGTCAGCAATCTGTCAAATGTTCACAGATGACAAACTTGTATATGTCCTACAGTGTATTTTTGTAGCATTTAGGTCCCTCCGTGCTCTGTGCAATTATGTTTTGGACAAAATGAATTTATTCAAGCTTTATTCTAAATATTCAGAACATGAACTGAAATCATAATAATCTTTAATAAGTCTAATGCCAATCCATTTATCATTTACCCTTTACTAGACAACACGATTTTTAACAATTCCAAATTCAAAGATCAATAATTTTAAGTTTTTTAAATTTTGAACAGTAGACATTGTGGATAAAAATAGCTTGTAAAATGCCATTTTTTTCAATTTCAACAATGTTTTTCCAAGTACATTTCTTCAGGGAAGTGAAAAAACGGAATGGTGGAGGAATTGGCCAAGTGTACACTATCATTCAGAGCTAAGATATTTGAATTCTTAGGACAGAAAAAATCCTTTTAACCATATATCACTTTTACATGCACACAATTTTTTGATGTCAATGAAATAAATTGGATTCATTCGGTAGGAAAGTGTAAATCCTGGACAGACCTGAAACCAGCAGATCCATACCCCTGGCAACCAACCAAGGCAAATAAACCTTTTACAAGTCATAGATTGCTGCTTAGATTGATCAAACTTTATCAGTAAAAGTTGAACTGAGATCCCTTGCCAAATAGTGAAGATAACATAAATAGCTTATCATGAGAGAAATATGGTTGATTGATTGAATGGGTTTTAACGACTTTTATAACAGTATTTCAGTCATATTGCGGCGGCTGGAGTACCTAACATTGGATTCCTTGTATTTCTCACACCAGTACTACCACTACATCCTTTCCTAGCCTCCAGCTGCTATCCCACTTAGGTTTACGATTATCAACCCATTGGTGAGAGACAAATGTCGGAAAGGATATGTGCCTCTACCGAGGATCGAACCCACAACATCCCTTGATTGAAGATTAGGAGTCTGGCACACTTCCAACTGCGCTATGACGGCAGCGAGAGAAATATGGAATATGCATGCTATGTTTCATCTTCATTAGAGGCAAAAATAAAGCCTATCAAAAGTTATTACAATCAGACAACAGCCAGTTGGATAGACAACACCCAAAAATATTTCTCCAACTACTGGTGAGAGGAACATTAATTCAGACCTGATGAATTTAAAGCTTTTGCAGACAACAAATAAAACTTGTTCATTTATTAAATAAATATAAATTGCCAGTCAAGTCTATCCAGAGACTTGGTAAAATTAAATATTTGAAAAAAGACAGGATAAAGCAGAGGTTAATCATAGTATTTTGAAAATGCACATATCGATTGGTAAGTGCAAAACAGCTGTAACTGCCTATATGTTTATAGGCAGTTACAATTGTTCTGCTCTAACCCATGGATATGTCCTTGTAGAATGACCATTCTTGATTAAGAAAATCTCCAATGAAGGAAAAGTTTGATCCAGGTCTTTTATCACATTCTTTTTACTTTATCATAAAAAAAGATTGCTTGATAACCAGTGAAAAGCCAATCATGCAGTGGACATATTCAAGCTAATATCACATGATGTTTGCTCCAAAATCACCAGCACCAATCTAGAAGGTAGAAAGCCATATTGCACTTGTTTGTGTGTAGTGATCACAATCTTGTCAGCTCCTTTTTGTTCTACATTGTGGCATGGTCTATCTGTACATACAACTGTTTAATACCAACCTACAACACAAAAATAGCATGTTAGTTACATTTAACCCTTTAGTGTTTTTCAAAATCTTAGACCTGTCTAATTTCAAAGGCTTTACAGAAGACAATGTAAAGTTGATTTTAAGGTTGAGGTTATATGGGACTATTAAGAGATGATTTTAATTTTGAAATGAAAATTTTCAAAGGTAGAAAACAACAAGAAATTACTTCTTTTCTCAAAATGTTTTCAGTATTATAAAATTTTGGATCCTAAAAGTATTTGATTTTATGTGAAAAAATTTCTTTTTTCAATGAAAATAAATTTCAGACTCATGAAACTTGAGAGTTGGTGTGAATATGGAATGGTAAAATCAGATAACATAAAACAATGTTACAAATGAGGGGAGAAATTGCTTGTTATAATTTCTTGTTTTGAAACTATATTCAGAACCATCATGTCATGTTCATAAGCTGTTTGCCAAGAGTGAATAAAAGTCAAAACAAAGCATCAGTAGTATGTATATGATGTCAGCAACTTGTCCTAAGAAGAATTTCATAATATTACACAACTTTTTCCATGAAATATGATTAAGAGGTTTTCAGGTAGCCCAACTTTAGTTTGGTAGGCATTTTGTAGTCATTACAAATGTCTTAACCCTTTCCTGATTTTCAAGATTTAAGACTAGTCCAAATGCAAAGAAGTTGCAGACCAAAATGAAAAGTAAGTACAATTTGAAATGTAACCAGTCTGCAGAGTCAAAAATATCGCGGGAAAAGAAGAAATTGCTTGTTTCTTCTTTTTCCACAATGTTTTCCCAAATACAAAGCCACAGTGACTAGAAATTCATAGTTTGTCAAGGAAAGGGTTAAAGGTGTCTTTTATGAGTTTAGAAATGCATGTTTTCGACACCTTCTTAAATACTGTGACTGCAGTCTAGTCAATTGTTAGTTTCTCAATAGAATTTGTTCTTATTCCTTAGGTAGGGCTACGTAATTCTACATACACATAGTAAATAGTTCTCTTATTTTCATATCCTTTCGTCTGATATCAATTGTTCTTGTGTGTTAAATTGTTATCATTACATTTGATATTATTTGAAATAGTAAATACAAAAAAATATAGATACATGTACTTGCTGTACTCTTTTGATAAAATTTGTTTCTTTTATTCTAAAAAGTAATCAATTTTGATTTTAAAAACATTTGCACAATGTCTTGGATGGCCTGAAATTATGATAAATTGCTTAAACTTGATAAATTTGAAATATTTACAGCAAAGTTTTGTTCTTTCTACCATTGAATTTATTTCTTTCTATATACGATATTGAAAAAACCCAATTATCAAATCCACATTTAGTGATTTTTATTTGTAAGTAACATTTGCATTTTCAATAGCTTTTAAATTTAATTGCAACAGAATTTTAATGTCTGATTGAGAGTTTTAGATAACAGGGGTCCAACCTTCATAGAGTTAAATTCCCTGACTATTCCCTGACTAAATTTCAAAATTCCCTGACCAAATCATTCGCATTTACCAAGCGTAAAACAGCTCAGGAGGCAAGGGGCACTTAAACCCTTTCAGTTTCTTCTAATGTGTGTTTGCACTATGCAAACAAAACTGACTAATGGGCATTTTTTCTCTCTTAACCCTTGTCATGCTGAACCCGGAATATTCCGGTTTTGGCAGGAGGTGTAGACTAAGATCAGACTGCACTTATGTGCAGGCTGATCTTAGTCTACACCTCCTGCTTGTACTATACCTGCCATAGTTCTGTTTGAAGTTGATTTCTGAAAGAAATGTTGATTTTTTAACAAGTTCTATCAGTGCTTTCAGTCCTTTGATTTGACAGCAATTCAGTAAGGTGAATTATACAGCATGACAAGGGTTAAACAGAGACTCAAATTAGAGATGAGTACACAAATACATCAACAAAATATGCTTTCTAATGAGATATAATGACAAACACATCCATGCCTTTTTTTAGAAGAAACTGCGATAGCATCTTGTTGTTTTTTCCTTTGCTTTCTTAAAAATTTCTACATCTGATTATGAAATTCCCTGACTTTTGCCATATTTTTATATTTCCCTGACTAATTTCAAATTCCCTGACTTTTACCTGACCTTGATTTTTTTTCATTTTTCCCTGACCTGGGGAACCCCGTATAAAGTAATGTTATTAAGTTTTAATGCAAAGTATATTCCAGTTAAGTATTATACATTTTTCTCTAAAAATAAGTTTCTTTTCAATTTTGAAAATGTTACATGTTTACCTGTGTAGAAATGTTCTGCTTTTTTGCTGTGTAAGAATGTCATGTGCTTACCTGTGTGAATATGTTATGAGTTTGACTTAGAATATATTTGGAATCAGCATTGGCAGCCACTTCTAGTTTAACTGTACCAATATACACCTCACTACATAATGTCCAGAAATGAGGTTCTTGTACACTGTATACACCTTCTAACTGACTGACCTACAAAAGGAGAATGAAGACATCAGAGAGGGTGGTGACATGTTAAAATCAACCCATTACCAGACAACAAAATAGTCTAAATTGTAAGTTGTTGCAGTCAACAATTAGCATCCCACATTTTTACATGCCCAAGAAATAGAACATTGGCAGTGCTTTCATTAAAGACCTATTTCAGGAATTTTAAAAATTTCAAGTTTCAATTTCAGGAAGTTTTCACAAAATCAAGGATTTTTTTTCTCACTCTTGACCCCCCCCCCCTAAAAAAAAACAACAAAAAGATGAAATGAAAAAAGATACATAAAGCCTACAGTACATTCTTTTCCAACCTTTACTTATAGTCCCTAAATTTCATGTCCCATTGAGTGGAACTAGAGAAATGTGGTAAAAGAGAGTGTTTCTTGAGAAATTGTTTCTTGCATTAATTTCTCCTTCTCCCACAATGTTCCCTGCCCTTAAACACTATTTTTTTCCAAATTTGGGTGGAAACATTTGGTAATTTTCTTTTACAAATCTCGGGATTTGGAAAAAATTCTGATTTGTAGAATGTCAGAAAACAGACTGTTTGAAACATTAGGGGTAAAAAAAACCCAAGACTGGATTATTCTGAGACTGTCTATGGTCACATCACAGACATCCAAGTAATAACGTCATGAATAACACTTATGTAAATTAAAGTAGCAGTACAAAATGAAATGAAACTTATAGCAGGGTGCATTTTGTAAGAAATCCCCTTTTTCATTTCTACTAGTTGATGTTTACAGACAACACATGTGACGTCATTGAAAAGGGACAAAACTCTCTGCAACTAGCGAGATCAATTGGGTGACTTCAATATTCTAGGACAGACGTCTTTTAAAGTCACCAAATAAAATCCTGTGTCATAAACGTATATAGAATACAAAATAGGTGTGCATTTTTGACGCTCTGTTCTATATCTGCCATTATCTTGAAGACAGGACTTGACATTTCAAGCCAATTCCGGCCCTGAACTTAGTTTATACATAAATTCAAACAGATTGTGATATTTGACGAAATCTAGTCCGATGTCCAGGGGCCTGCTTGATTTTTTTCCCGGCACATAATTAATCGAGTGACTTCGAAAGAAATTGTCTTAGATGTTGTGACAGCTAGGTTACCAAACAGGCTATAATCGTGTATGCTCTATTCAAATTTCCATCTACATTGGTCGTCATGTAGACATTTTGATAAACTCCTTGTGGATTCAATTTTACCCAAGGGCATTTTATCGACTTTTGGCCAGAATATACATGCTTTTGTTTGTCAAACCCTTTATCTTTTAACTTAAGAAAACATCCGAGTCACAAATTCAGGACATTTTTTTCTCATATCTCAGACGTTAATTTACATCCGGGACTGATTTTCCAGATGTTTTTTCTGATTTTTTTAAACATAATATACATTGCTTACTGAGAGCACTGATATGAAAATATTGTGAGAAAGGAATAAAATTTCTTCTTTTCTCACAATATTTTCAACCTTACATGGCTCTTATATCTCAATTCAGACAAACTTTGTTTTGTAGTCTGAAACCTCTTTCAATTTGGACCAGTCTAAGTTTAGGCATTTGGGAATGAGTTTAAGTTGATGATATATTTTTTATTCTTAGGTAAAAATAATCACGCGAAATGAAGGAAATGCTTGTGAACAATAACACAATGATGGTCCTAACTTGCTCACCCGAGTCATCTGCTAATTGAAGTACTTTTTGTATAAAAACAAGAGGCCCATAGAGCCTTATCGGGTCACCTGTCCAAAGAGCACAAAATCAGATTAAAGTCCAACAGATACTGCTACATACCAAATATCAAAGCTCTAGGCCCTCTGGTTTGGGAGAAGCAGAATTTAAAGTTTTCACTACACAAGCCTATGTTAGACTTGTGGCGTCTATGTTAGGCTTATTTTGACCCTTGGGTCATAATTTGTACTATCTCAATAGAGATCCACCAAATGATGATGTATACCAAATATCAAGGCCTAGGTATATCAAAGCTCTAGGCCCTCCTGTTTGGGAGAAGAAGATTTTTTAAGTTTTCATTATATAACTTAAGCCTGTGTTAAACTCGTGATGTAAGGGAACATGCTAATTCTGACCATGGGGCCATAATCTATAAAATCTTGATAGAAGTCCACCAGCTGATGCTGTATACCAAATATCAAAGTTCTAGGCCCTCCTATTTGGGAGAAGATTTTTAAAATTTTCTGTATATAAAACCAATGTTAAACTTGTTATGTCCAGGGTTGGGCTATTTCTAACCCTGGGGCAAATATTTATACTATCTTGATACAGGTCTACCAGATGATAATATATACCAAATATCAATACAATCTTGATAGAGGTTGACCAATTGATGCTACATCTCAATTATCAGAGCTGTAGGTCTTTTCGTTTAAAAGAAAAAGATTTTCAAAGTTGTCACTACGTTAGCTTCCCCCCCCCAGCACGCCATTTCTCAACAGATTTTATTTTCTTGTACAAACTTTATAGTCCTTGGCCTACAGACTCTACATGACAAGAAGAGGTCAATTTTGTCATTTGACCTTCAACTGTGACCTTAACCTTTGAGGAATCATAAAAAAGGCTTAGCATGACACTAGCACACATCAAGATGAACAACTGTGCCAAGTCAATCTCAAATCCATCAATGAAGACGTTACGCTCCAGACAAGGTAAATTTTGTCATTTGACTTTCAACTGTGACCTTGGCTTATCACAACAAATGCTTTGCATGAGACTAGCACTCATCAAGACGACAACTCTGCCAAGTTTATCTCAAATCCATTAATGAATGTAGAAGTTATACTTTGGACAAAATTATGGACGCAAGCACCCATGCACTAACACCTCATTGAAATTGTGACAATTATGTCTCACTGATTGCAAAACCTGCAAAAACAGAATTTTCAAAACAATGATATTAAGGTTATCAGAAAAAATTAACATACCCTTTGATAACAGCCTGGTAATACTAAATCTAATTCACGTGGGTTTCTCTGCATTAAAATACCGACTGAATCTCTTAATAAAGGAAACACACTGGAATGATAAAATGTTGATTTTGAAAAAGAAAATGCCATATTTTGATGCTACATGGTCCCGATCTTTTTCCTTTTTTATCTTTGTTAGAATACTCTAATTCAAATGTCAGTGGTTTGTAGTTTGTAGGCCATTCTAAGTCTAATTGGTATCATTATAGCACAAACATCTACGTTTAACACCATTTTAACACGGAGATAAAATAATGAAAATACAAGATGAAGATTGTAACAAGCAATTTCTTTTTATCTATAATATTTTCTACCCTACCAAATGGTTATTTTTCAATTTGAATAAACGTTAAATTTTCGTCTGAAAAAACTTTGAAATTGGACAGGTCTAATATTTTGCAAACAGGGAAGGTTTAACTTACCTTACAATAATAAGAATAGATATAAACATAGAACAGACTGGGTCAGCTATCATCCACCCAAACGTATGTATCAAACCTGATGACACTATTACACCTACACTACCTAGTGTATCAGCTAAAATATGTAAAAATACACCTGAAAAATAAAAATAAGAATTGAATCATACAGATATAAGAACTTAACAGATTGCTGCTGTCAAAATGAATGGCCAATCAAAGCATTCATTTATGATGACTTCTGATATTAATGTCTAGCGTTTTTGTTTGATTTGAGACAAATAAGCTGTAACCAACCATTTATGTATTGTTTTATATCCTTGATCATGTACTTTGCAAACTAACATTGTTTGATATATAAGTCAGTCTACCCTGTTAAAGATCAGCGGGCATGGCAAGTAATCCATCAATTATGGTCCATAACCAGAGCTGTAGACAAGGGAGATAATTTCAGAATTTAGATTTAAGTATTTCATAAACCCTGCCCTAAACCCTTTGTAATGGTTACTTGGAGTAGGCTCTTGGTATAGAACATTTTTAGAATGGAGTTACCCTAGTAAGTTAGCCCCAGGCATACAATAATAACTTGTCAGAATTGCCCCTTTAGTTTACTGTTAAAACAATCCCTAACATTTGTTTCAATGAATTAATGATGTTTAAACCCATTTCCACACAGTGACACTTTTGGACGCTCCAAAGAAAAACAATTGGGAAACAGTCATAATGAGTGACATAGTCCCAATTTTTCAATAGATTGATTGATTGGGGTTAAAGCCGCTTTTAATAGTATTTCAGTCATATCGTGGAGGACATCTTTCATGTCTTCTAAACTTACGAATTGTTCATAAAAATCAGTTGCTGCCCAATTTAATGGGTAGAGTTAATAAACAAAATTCTTAGTCATGAAATCTGTAGTCTATTAACCTAGAAGTCAACAAGGAATATTTTTCTTAGAATAGGACAAACATTTGAATTTTTGATAATGAAAAAGTCAGATGTTTTGCTCTTAAGATTTACCACCATTTTCTGATGTGGTACAATGTTACATAATGTGCTTAGAATAAGACAACATTTTAGATTGTTTGACACAGCTGTAAAATTTGATCTTGATTTATGACATTGAACCTAATTAGAAAATTTGTTTCAAATGGCACATTTTTTTTATGATAAAATAACACATTCCCACACATTCCCACTTTTTCACTACCTTAAAGAAACAAGAGGCCTTATTGGTCACCTGAGTCCAAAGAGCACAAAAACAAATAAAAGCCTACCAGATTATGCTACAAACTATATATCAAAGCTCTAACCCTTTAAGTTTGGGAGAAGAAGAGTTTTAAATTTTCATTATATATAATATAATCCATATGTAAAATTCATGATGATCGGGAATGGGCTAATTATGACCATAGGGCCATAATTCATACCATATTGATAGAGATCAACCAGATAATGCTACATACCAAATATCAAAGCTCTAGGCATATCTGTTTGAGAATAGAAGATTTTTAAAGTTTTAACTATATAAGCCTATGTTAAATTTGTGACATCCGGTAATGGGCTGATTTTTTTTAATCCTGGGGCAATAATTTTCAATCTTGATAGAGGCCCACAAGACGATGCTGTTTACCAAATATCAAAGTTCTAGGTCCTCCTGTTTGGGAGAAGATTTTTATAAATTTCACTGTATAAGCCTATGTTAAATTTGTGACATCCAGGAATGGGCTGATTTTAATCCTGATGCAATAATTTGTACAATGTTGATAAAGGTCCACAAGACAATGCTGTATACCAAATATCAAAGTTCTAGGCCCTGCTGTTTGGGAGAAGAAGATTTTTTACAAATTTCAGACTATAAGCCTTTTGTGAAACTTGTGACATCCGGGAATGGGCTAATTCTGTCTCTTGGGCCATGATTTATACAATCTTGATAGAAATTCACCAGATGATGCTACATATCTAATATAAAAGCTCTAGGCCCTCTAGTTTGGGAGAAGAAGATTTTTGAAATTTTCACTATACAAGCCTATGTTTAACTTGAGACTTCCGGGAACTGAATAATTTTGACCCTGGGTTTATAATTTATATAATATTGATAGAGGTCGACTAGATGATGCCACATAACAAATATCAGAGCTGTAGGTCTTTTGGTTTGGTAGAAAAAGATTTTCAAAGTTGTCACTATGTAAGCTTATGTACCCCACCCCCATCCCAGCATGGCCATTTCTTGACAGATTTTTTTTTTCTTGAACAAACTTGATAGTCCTTGCCCAAAAAAATCTAAATACCAAATGTGAATCTAATCTGACAGCCGGTTGATGACAAGTAGATTTTTAAAGATGTACCCTTTTTGGCCCCTTATGAAGCCCCAAGGGGAGATAACTCTATGATGTGTAAAAATCTGAAGCGCCTTCCCATAAGGATGCTTCCTGCCAAAATTGGTTGAAATCCATCTAAGGGTTCTTAAGAAGAAGTCAAAAATGTAAAAAGTTAACGCACACCGCACAACGACTGACAAAACACGATTGCAATAGGTCCTAAAAAGCTTTGAAAAATGTTTTTGCTGGATACAAGCAAGTTCTTCTTTATCCATGAGATTGTCTGCTTGATTTGACAAAGATCTTTAAATTTTCATCAACTAAATATTGCTTTATGCTACTTCTTCAAATTGCAGCCAGCCAATGAGATTTTTTTATTTCTGGTAATTGATCAAGAATTAGATATAGGTTTAAAATCTCACCATGCATGATTTGTCTCTGTGATACATTCTGTGAGGGTTCAGGGGGATTGGCGTGTCCATGTGATCCCCCATGACTATGACCATGTCCATGATCATGGCTGTGTCCATGTGAATCATGGTTATGACTGTGTCCATGGTCCTGATGGCGATGGTGTAACTCTTTCTTCTCATGACTGTCTCCAAAACCTGACAAAAATTGAGTTAGTGAAATACTGATTTTCAAAAGAAAACCAAAATTAATATGCAAGAAGTGATGGCTATAATAGAGAAAAAGTGAAGATTACTGAAAGCCATACTATTGAAAAGTATAGGCATGGTTGAAAGTTTTTGGACATTGACTGCTTCTGCATACTAGAACAAGAGTGGCACAGTCACAATATACGCCGCCACTTTGCTGATGTTTCATGAAAATAATTGTAGACACTACTTATTTTGACAGAACCAAATTCAAAACATTTGCAAGTTTCAATTAAAATCAAGACAAAAAGTTAGGAGGAGTTGCGTTCACAAGGCTGCAATTTCAATAAGCCCCAGATATTAAATTTTAAGAGGGCATAATTCAGGGAAAAATTAATGAACCATATAATCCTTACTTCATGCACATCTACCAATTTAGGTTATAACATCAACCATGTTTCAGTTAGATCCAGCATAACTGAGGCAAAAATCAATGAACCATACAATCCTTACTTCATCTCTTTCTTTATTCCTATGTAAAAGTTAGGATCCCTCAACTTATTGTCTTCTTCATTCAAGAGAATCATAAGGCAGTGCTACATGCAAAATTTCGAAACCTTGGTTGAGTACTGAAATTTCAAAAAGCTCATTCTTTTTCCAAATATAAAATCTGGGGTCCCACAATATAGGACTGATTTTAAGAGTAATGTTATCATTTCTGTCATTATCATAGAGGGTTGTAAGGCTTTTGATCCATGACAAATATCAGAATATCAAACCTCCAGACTTTATCTATTAGAAAAATTCATTTTACCCGTTTGGTTGCAGTGACTTCTAAGATATCTTTGAAGTATTTTGAAGAACAAAAACTATGGATCTTTTGGTGAAGTTTGGTTGAAATCGGATGGTTAGGTACAGAGGAAGGTTCTTTTTTTTGTAACTATGAACAGACAGACATACAGACGGATAAATGAACTGATACTGGACATTGATCAATCACAACAGCTGACTCAAACACTGTGAAAATAGATGAACTTGAAAAAACATTTAAGAGATGAAGAGAATATTTTTGTTTTCATGGAGGTATGAACCGAAAAACCTAATCACACTGTATGAATACGCGAAGAGAATTCATACATTGTGTGATTAGGTTTTTCTGTTCATACCTCCATGAAAACAAAAAATATTATCTTCATTTCTTATAATTTAATAGCATCGAGCGAAAAATGCAACAACTTAACAAATTTTGATACCTTTTTGTAGTGAACTATTTTGTACGGAAGCATTCAAAATGTCTACGTACTCAAAATTTTGTTCATGGAGGTATGAATTAAATTTTTCGACCAATCAGATCGCTCGTTTTTGATAGACGAAACTAACAATTAAATTATTTTCAAGTGCAGTCTATCACACTATATATAACAAAAAAGTTCCTACCAATTCCATGCGAATGCCCATGACCTCCATGTGAATGTCCATGATCTGTAAATAGAAAACAAAAGAGATTTCTTCCCTTTATCAATGATAGTCCTTCTTAAGGAATTCCTTCAGTCTATAAATGATAGTCTTAATAAAATAAATAAGAACTTCCTTCATTCTATCAATGATAGTATTAAAAATATAAATTAGAAGTTCTTTCACTCTATCAATTTTTTGTTTGAATGGGGTTTTACACGAATTTCAACACTCTTTCAGTTATGTCGCGGCCGCTGGAGCACCTAACAATGGGATCCCAGTATTTCTCACACCAGTACTACCATTACATCCCTTCCCAGTCTCCAACTGCTATCTCACATAGGTCTATGATTATCGACCCATTGGTGAGAGACAAATAGTCAATAAGGATGAGTGCCACTGTCGGGGATCGAACCCAGGACTTCTAGATTGACAGTCCGACGCGCTACCAACTGCGCTATGACGGCGGCTTCACTCTATCAATGATTGTCTAAATAAAATAAATCAGAAATTCCTTCACTCTATCAATGATAATCTAAACAAAATAAATCATAAATTCCTTCAGTCCATCAATGATTATCTAAACGAAATAAATCAGAAATTCCTTCACTCCATCAATGATAATCTTAACAATATAAATAAAAAATTCCTTCACTCTATCAGGGCTCACGCTGGTGATCGCCATTTTCGCCAATGGCTAAAACTTTGAGAAAATCGCTAAACAAAAAATGAATTGGCGAAAATGCTGGCTAAAGGGAGGGAAAGTGTTATCAGATAATAAAAATATAAACAACTAAGTATAAGATAAGGGACTGATGGGTAAAGTTATTATCGGATTGGCATCATAAAATCCCTTTCACACATCAACACCTTTGTTTATTACCTTGATTGACAGGCAAAAGATCGTCGCCCAATGCATGTCTGCTTTACTGATATTGTGTCATGCATCCCATAATCAGGCCACTAGTGTTGAATATGAACCTCAAAATATGATTTCCCCATTTAATTCTTTTATTCAAGCTACTGACGAGTAAGAAAATGGAAAGGGAAATCTAGTTTATTTGTTACTAAAAATAGATTTGGAATTGTGAGAATTACTTACTGTAAAAGATACCAAATGTAAGCCAAAAGTGGTGCCTTAATTAGACTATTTCAAAATCAATTTTTATTTTTTCAACATACTTAAGAAATTATAATAAACCCATTACCTGACAAAATTCAAGACTGGTCCAAATCAATAGAAAATTGCATACAACAATTTAAGTTGGTTGAATTTTAGAATGGCACAAAACATGTTGTGTCACAAGCAATTTCTTCATTGTACACAATGTTTTCTACTTTTTTTTTTCTAAGAGGAGCTCAAAATCAGGATTGTGTGGGAATGGGTTGAATTAATTTACATGTAATTAAAAAAAAGTAAAAAAAAAAATAAAAAAAATTATTAACTTAAGAAAATATTTTAATAGAAAATTTGAAAAAATCTTTTTTAAAAATCTTTATAATTTTTAAAAAGTTCTACAACGGCTGAGAATTTGGCTACAGTTTAGCCCAATTGGCTAAAGAATTTTCAGATTGGCTAAAAGGTTGGCTAAAAGAAATTTCAGTCCAGAGTATGCCCTGACTCTATCAATGATAATCTAAACAAAATAAATAAGAAATTCCTTCACTCTATCAATGATAATCTAAACAAAATAAATAAGAAATTCCTTCACTCCATCAATGATAATCTAAATGAAATAAATCAGAAATTCCTTTACTCCATCAATGATAATCTAAACAAAATAAATAAAAAATTCCTTCACTCTATCAATGATAATCTAAACAAAATAAACCAGAAATTCCTTCAATGATAATCTAAACAAAATAAATAAAAAATTCCTTCACTCTATCAATGATAATCTAAACAAAATAAACCAGAAATTCCTTCACTCTATCAATAAGAGTCTAAATAAAATAAATCATAAATTCCTTCACTCTATCAATGATAATCTAAACAAAATAAATAAGAAATTCCTTCACTCTATCAACGATAGTCTAAACAGAATATCATTTTTAACCATTGTCATGCTGAACCTGGAATATTTCTGCTTTATTAGGAGGTATACACAAAGATCAGCCTGCAAATAAGTGTAATTTGATCTTAGTCTACACCACGTTAGAGGTTTTCAGCAAGAAATATTAAAACTAGAGGTGCTTGAGTGCCTGAATGTACTTATTAAGTAATAGTATTTTCAGAATTCAATATGAACTGGATCATCTTTGTCTGGCAAATTAATCTGGTCACTAAAATCTTTGAAAGGTTCTGGAGAGCATTTCAAAGTTTTAACTGTTTTACAACAGTCAAGTTTGGTTATGTAAAATTCATTTACTAACTTAGATGAAAAGGTATTTACAAAATTTCACTGTTAACCAAACAAGGACATAAGCTATGACAATAAAAGCCATGTTTTTCAACCAATCAAATTGGTATTAAGGAATCTGACAACCACCTGAGGATCATTCCTGCAATGTTTGGTTGAAATCCCTAAACAGGTTTCTCAGAAGAAGATTTTCAAAATTTTCAGAATATATTTCATATATGGAAAAATGGAAATAAGTTTTGCCCTACCAAAAAGCTATAATTTTTATCCAATCAAATTCATTGAAGAGATCCAATAAAGGGTTGCAAAAGTACCGTCAAAACTGTGTTAGCATTTATTCAGCAAGACAAGGCTTTAAAAGTAAAATTTACTTGAGCATCCATATATGCATTCCTTTTATACTTATACTTATCAAAATATATTTTGCAGGGTATTTTGGGGGTATAATAAGCCTTGCCCATTAAAGCCATGTTTTTCATCTGATCAAAATTCTTTGAAGAAATCTTATAAAGGGTCACCCAAGGATCATTTCTGTGAAATTCGGTTGAATTCAATTCATTACTTTCTGAGAAAAAGATTTTTAAAGTAAAAGTTTATGGATGGACTAACAGACAAAAGGACTCACACAAGGCCCTGACAATAGCTTCGCTGGCCTGTGGCCAGTGGAGCTAAAAATTTACTAGCATCAGATATTGTTTGGTGTTTTACAGCATATTGACAGTTGATGTCCTTTAACACACATAAAATTTTAGAATAGTTTAACATATAGAACAATACAAACTAGACATTGTCGCAAAGCGGACTAATACCCCCCAACAGCACTTGTCCTTGTACAAGTGCTATCTCCCAAAGGGCCATAAGAAAAAACGGACTTTTTAATTAAAGGGCCATAACTCAGTGGGTATACACATGTCTGACTTATACCGAGTCTTTCTGTGAAATTTGAATCAAATCAGTCCAATGGCTGCTGAGAAATTGAGCAGACATGATTTTCACCAAATCGCCATAACTCCGTTAAAAATCAATGGACTGTAACCAAAATGGAATATGCACATCTCTATATATGCTCTCAGACCTATGATTTCCATGCAATCATGAAAAAGGTTTTTATTCAGCAAGACAAGGCTTTAAAAGAACATTTTACTTGAGCATCCATATATTCATTCTTTTTAACTACAAATCTGGGTTATACTTATCAAGTTTAACTCCAATCTGTTCAAAATCACATGACTCATGGGGACACTTTATGCATTCCCTTAATTTACACAATACCTACAGTCTTATCTTATATTCTGAAGAAAAGAAGATAATCAGAAATAGTCTCACTTAGACAACCTACCTCCCCCTCCATGAGAATGACCATGTCCATGTTGAAATGCAAATATTCCTATCAAGTTGACTATAAATCCCATCACAGAAACTATAAATAATCTTTCATGTCTTACTTCAGGGGGCTCTACAAGCCGCTGTAATCAAAGAAATATGTAATATTCTATAGTGTATCATTGACTCGTTACACAAGTACTACAAAGCAAGTATGACTATAATTAGGATACTGGTTGGTCTTGAATGATCAATCTTCACCAAAATACTTCATCACAATGAGCCCCAACTTGAGTCATGAATTCAATCCTTTACCCCACAATCCACCAATATTTCACTCTCAAGATATCTATGAAAAACAATGTGAGAAAAGGAGAAACTGCTTGTAATAAGCTTATTCTCTTTTTCTCACATTATATTCTATCCTAATTGACACCTACTTAGAAATGTTGTATGCAACTTCCTTCATTTTGGATGTGTCTAAAATTTTGTTGTCTGTAAATATGTTTGGTCTCTCAATTATTGTGTAAGTGCCTTGTCTATACTGACATCAAAAGCAGAATGAGGTTGTAAATATAAAAAAAGATAATAATGCATAAAAAATTTCTTGACCTTATTAGAAAAAGCATATCAAGGTATCTCTTTTCTAAATATTGTTGCTGAAAGATAAAAACCTTAATTTACCGGATAAAGAGAATAATAATGTTCAAACAGAGAGATACATACCTCAACAGCTTCAGAGAATATAAAAAATCCTATAAACAACAAGAAGAGTCCATTAACAAATCCAGCCAGAACTTCAGCTCTCACATACCTAAAATATTAAACCCATATTATCCACAAAATAATCAATCACTTATAATTATGAATTTGACTATACATACAATGTGGTAACAATTATAGCTTAAAGAATACAGCAACAAGAAATTTTGATGGTCCTTTGTGTCTGATGGTCCTTGATGTCAATATATAAATGTGCAAATTCAAAGCAGAAAAAGAACAGCACTACCTACAAGTGCCTAATGCTTGGCTGTTGGGTGCTGGAAAGGAGTTAAAACAATCTCAGTCAATTTGAAGCAGAATTCTTACAAAATGCATTTATCTTTACTTCTGTTGATTGTATTTGTTGCTCTTTTGATAATGAATATATGTTCCAAGTTTCAAATGAACATGGTACCAGAGATATTACAAGATGTCAAAGATTTTGCACCACAACGAACATAACAAGGCTATGGCAATACCTCAGGTTTTCTCCAAAAACAGTAGTCAAGCTACTGAAACAACTTATCTAGAACCTTAACCTAGGATTCATTGGAATCCAAATAAATCATATTATACAATTCTAATTCTATACAATCGTCATGACTTGAGAGTGTGGATTGAGGTATTGCTTGAGTGAAAGCTTTTCGTACTCAAATTCTGGCAGATAAAATAATTCCTACTTGATTATTATTACTTGAAAATAAACCAGAACCCACACCGCACATGTCTGTTAATAAATGGCTTTGTATTAAAAACTAAGAGATACCAGTTAGCAAAGCTGAAACTCTGTTAAAAAAACATAGATACATTACAGTAATAATTAACCCTTGTCATGCTGTATAAACCACCTTACTGAAATGCTGTCAAATCAAAGGGCTGAAAACACTGATAGAACTTGTTCAAAAATCTTTTTTTTTTTAAGAAATCAACTTCATAAACAACTCTGGCAGATAAAGTACAAGCAGGAGGTGTAGGTTAAGATCAGCCTGCACATAAGTGCAGTCTGATCTTAGTCCACATCTCCTGCCAGAACCGGAATATTCCGGATTCAGCATGACAAGGGATGAAATTTAAAAAAAGCCAATAAATAAATAGGTTCAATAAACCTCTATGCAAGTTGATAAATATGAATGATTAAATGCAAACAGTGTTTACCCGTAAGAATAAGCCTCATTTGCCCTCCATCTAGAGATTACTGATGCTGCTAGACCTGCTAGCAAGGCTGTACAGTCAAAAAACATATGGAAGGAATCCGAGATCAATCCAAGACTGAAATAAGTAAAAAAGAGAACTGTTAATTAAACAAAGAGTTTTGGCCTTATCTATGCTTATACTTAATTACTATAAAGAACCAATCCCAAACCCTAGGGCTACTCTGGGTACCCAAGGGATATGGTTTTAGCAATTTTCTTATAAGTCCAAGATCTGATGATCTATGTCAAATATCAAAGGGGTAAGCCTTGTGGTTCAGGAGGAGAAGACTTTCTTGGGTTTTATTGAGGTTTTTTTTTGTCTTTTTCTTTTCACTTTGCCATGGCAACCAGAGTTTCAAATGATTTCACTTTTTTCTCTCCTCCCAAGTTTGATATAAATTGGCTCAACTGCTTGGGAGATGTTGTTTAAAGAAATCATTCTTCATTTCTCCCCTGACCATCTTTGGAACTCTAGCAGTCTTTATGCCAATTACTGGCCCCACCCCCTTACTCCTTTAGCCATGCACACTGACTCTAACAGGAAGTGCCACTTCAATTTTTAACAGCTTGATTTGGCAAAATTCATAGCCAGTAGCATGTAACAAAATAATGATTAGGGTTGGTTGGCGACAGGAATGTCATAACTACAGCTTATTTAAGCTATAGTTCAGACATTTAAGTCGCAAAACCACCAAAAAAATTTACAAGAGCACTGCCCACTGATACCAACGCTTGGCTGCAGGTGCTGGATAATGCAAAAATTCTGGGCCGAAAAAGGGGCATAACTCTTGCAAAAACGCTTTTAGAGTTACCCCCCTTGATAGTTTAGATAACTATTGTGATGGTCAATACATATGCCAAGTTTTATGAGGATACCTTCGATAACACCAGAGATATGACCAAGGTTAAAGTATTTCACGCCAACACCAATGCGAACGACACCAAGGTGATCACAATACCTCGGGTTTTCTGCAAAAACAGCCGAGCTAACGAAATGGAAGCCAAAGTCGGATTTCAAAGCTCAATTCCTGGCTGAATGAATTGTTTGATTGGTTGATTGATTCCTTGATTGACAATCATCATGGATCTAGGCCTTCTGATTTGGGAGAAGAGATATTCTAAGATTTTTTTTCATATATTTTTCTCCCTTTGTTGCCATGTTCTTTACGCAAATTCAAAGGGGGCACCTAAGAAACATTCCAGCCAAATAAGCAGGAAATAACAACATCACAGTAACTCATCAAAAGCACTTCACACCTGAACTAAAATGGTCAAGTGGTTTATAATAATTATGACCTAGCTCGTGTCAGTGAAATTAATCCATTGAATATATTTTTTACATATTCACTGGTTATATTAAACAAGTGAAAAAACTATGCAAAAGACCCACAGCCTATAGAATTGCCTTTTCTTTGACCAATACTTACACAATGACATCTTTTTTACTCCCCTGAAGAAAAAGGTTTTGGAAAATATTGTGGAAAAAAGATTGCTTGTAACACGCAATTTCTTCATTATCTGCAATGTTTTCTATACACAAAGGCAAAGATTTCTCAAATTCCATCAACTAAAAATTGTCATCTGCCACTTCTTTCAATTTGGACTGGTCTGAAATTTGTTGTGTTGCAATGGATTTAAGTGCAAACAATGTCAAAATGCACATAATGACTTCATTTTTCTGTTATATATTCGACGTAATTTCTAAAATCCTTGACTATCAAGAATTTGATTGATTTATCACAAAAAAATAAGGTCATATCATAATTAGAATATCAAATTTGTGTTCATGAAATACCCAACTCATTAAACTTTTCATCAAAAACAGATAAAAACTTGACAAAGCTCTTTTTTATCAGTTTGTCTATGACTTGTTTAATAAATTCAGCATTTTTAATGTCAACTCATTCAATATCTTAATATGTATGATTTCTAATCAAAACATAATGGCCGTTACAATAGCTTTTTAACTCATTACTAGACGACCTACAGTGCACACAAGGTTTTACTAAGATTTGACCTAGTGACCTAGTTTTTGATCCCATGTGAGCCAATATCAAAATTGTCCGAGGTTTCTTAGGCAAACATTTGACCAAGTTTCAAGACATTTGAGTAAAAAATGAGCCATCTAGAGTGCACATAAAACATTGACAGAAAACAGATTTTGCAAAACAGATGCCAAATACAGCATGGTCACAAAAGCACACTTTGGGCATGTTGTACTCAGGTGAGCTAAAAATAATCTTTAATTGCATAGTGCTTCTACAGAAAAAGTTCAGACAATACTTTTGAGATTTCTGTTGAAATATTCTATTTAAGTAGATTGTGCCTCTAAAGATAATGTGTTCTTTTCATTTTTTTTTTCCTGGTGTAGTGTCCTGACATCGGAATACAGAGGAATTCAAACCAAACTAATTCTCTAAATTCTAATATCTGGACACTACACCAGTTCACATACGAAATGTAATAGCAAATATTGTTAGCTTAGTGTAAAAACATCATAAGTGTCTACTTTGTATAGTTAACACTAGAGATCAATAATGCTCCTGAAGAATTATCCTCTTCTACCCAAACAATCTAAACCGGGGTGTGTTATATGGCGATGATTTTCTACTTGTTAAGAATCAAAATGAACTTGTCTGAAAGAAAGTGAAAACATGTAGATGAATTTTGAGTAATTGTCAAAGCATTTTTCTTCGTTATGAACAATGTTTTCTACTCTTCAATAATTATAAATAATATTTGAGATCTATTTTGTACCATTCCAAAATTTTCTCTGGTATTCACTTGTCTTTTGGCAAAAGGCCTTGAAAATGAACTTGTCGGCAAGTAGAAATGTCAGACAAGTTTGGCATGGAAATTCCATGCCCGTGTAACTACTAGTAATTCAACCGGTTTTATACTATACCTGTTGGTCCAGACCCCATAGAGAAGTTCAACGAATGCAAATGAGAGATTCAGGAGCAAAAACAGGAAAATGTTTCTTGATGTTTTTTCTGAGAATATAAGCCTGTGAAGAAAAATTTGTTGATTATAGTTATAATTCATAATTTCATTTATTTTGAGTGAAAACATACCATGTTATCGTAGCTATGAGTTAAATCTATGCTAAAGCAAGTTTATTTTTTATCAATTTACCCATCACCAGATGGACAATTTTTAGACTGGCCCAGACTGAATACCCTCGATTCTCTAGACCATCCAGTTTGTCCTTCAAGATTGGTAACACTGTTGCTCAAAAATATTTAACTTTCGTGTAGATTATTCATTTACCATACATTTATGCATCATTCAACACAGAATTAGAAAAGTGACTTTATTCAAATGAGGTACCTTCATACTTTTTGTCAAGTTCAAATTCTTGTCTATATTTCGTTCACAGGTATAGTTGCTTCTGGAAGTATCGCAGGTTCGTAAACATAACACTATACGGAAATCTCAATGACGTAATAATACTGTGTCACCCATTGCTTGTTCTTGTCAATAGATATATTACCTAAAACCTGGTTGTTATTTTTTACAAGACAAAGTCTGATATAAATGTTTCCGTATGAGGAAAACTATCTATCTATTTATACTGCCTAGCTCCCCTTTCGGGTATTACTGGCAGGTGATACACTCACAATCCAAATGTTTTCATGTCCCTGAAAGAGAGGCAGTGGCTGAATCCCACTGCTACCCACTTTTACAGCTGGGTAGACTGGGCTGGCTATTAAGTGTCTTGCCTGTGAACACACCCTGGTGACCTTCAGATCACGAGTCAAGCACCTATATCACTCGGCCATCAAGGCAGTCAAGAAAAAAATGTGAATTTCACTCTGTCCAATTAATTTCCTTATCCCTCCTCCCAATCAAAACTGAAAAATATCAATTTACTATCTATCTATCTGCATATATACTGCCCAACTCCCCTTTTGGATATTACTGGCAGGTTAATCAAAACTTTGCTAAATGGTTCTGTATGAGTTATGTTAAAGAGGGACAACTGCTGGTTTGTAATCATAATTATAGAAATAATTTATACAATTTACAATAAATCATTGAGTGTTCTGCCAATAAATTAAACCTCCATATGTCTTTTTGACATGTCCCTCCCCGCACATTGCAGACGCCGGTAAAAAAACCCCAACAATATCATTGTTCAACTACTTACCTCATCCATCCTGACAATTTACCAAGGATTCCCGGTCCCTTGTATTCTTTATCGCCTTTATGCAAAGGCAACATAATGTATTCACACCGGTATTTGGGTTATACACTTAGGACTTTCTGTTCATGTGTATCAGACAGCTGTCGTGGCCAACACTGCAGATTGTAGGCGAAGATGTCAAAACAATCCGCGTGTGGTATTTTTCCAAATTTTCGTATTAAGTACTAATGACATCTTTTTACTAACAATGTTTAGTTTTTCTTTACGAAAGTCTTCAAAAAAGAATTTTAGTCGTCAAAAATCTTCTAAAATCGATAAAAAATATTTATTTTACTTATTTTTTAATAAATCGAACATTTTATTACGTGTAGCTCTACAAGAAACACCAATATGGTTGACTTTGATTGACAATGAATACAAATGATAAATAAAACACCGTTTTTATGTTTAATATGCACTGTCATCCTTAGGTTTTGCAAAAATTAATAAATAGGATCGATCTTACTAGGCATAAATGAAGAAATTCTTCTCTGTTTGTTTTTATTCGTCAAAACGTAGTTATATTGTGAAGCCCACAGTTTCTTTTCCAAACGAAGTATTCGTTAGACATCTATGTACTAAATTTGATTGTTCAAGAGCGTTTGGAAAGGATGACGCTCCTTCTTTTAAGCCCGAAAGAATAGTGATTCTATCACGAATAACTCGGTATGAATTCGAGAAGCTTCGATACAGGAATTTGAGTGAGGATGAGCTAAAAGAAAAGGTTAGGATTTGATCAAAGTATTTGTGACATTTTCAGGGCTGTTGTCTAATTCTGCTTAAGTTTTATTGTGCAAAGTTTTTGTTAACATACTTCTTGAACACAAACAATACATGACAAGTTCTCAATCATTTCAATTTTTGTAATGAATATTTTCACTAGACCACAATGTCATAATATTAATTATTGTCTTAATGAATAAAATCCTCAAAATTGTGTAAAATTCAAAGGACAGAAAGCGCTTATTTTGGTATGGTAGTTATTTAGAAAGTTAATGGAATTAATAATGTTGGCATTAAAGGGACAGACAGGAGGAATAATCAGGGTTCAGCATGACAAGGGTTTAACTAACTGGACATATAATTGATCAGTGCTACAGCTGGGATTGAAAAGGGCAGGGTGCTAGTGCCCTGAAAGGGCACTTCGAGTTGCGAAGAGACGAGATGGGGAGGGTGTGGGAGGGAATTTGACCGGTACCGCAGTTACCACCTTACAACAAATTTGAAATTTCCTAATGAAGGGTGTCAATCTCGATCATCATCCACGCAATATTGCGTACAGCCATACGCAAGCATTTAATCAGTAATTGGTGTTTGTTTTCAACTGTCAAATTGATTTACGGGCATGTGCTAATCGTCATGTAAAGATTATTGGAAACTGCTCCTTCAATAACGAATCGCGCTTTGTGATTGGTTTACTTGCTGATATAAGCCGCGCTTCCACTTCTACTGGTCTTAATGTGTATGCTGGATAAACACATCGGTAATCATGTCTAACTTGAGCTATCAATAGAATTAATGCGACATTTAAAGGATATTCGGTAATTTCTAGAGTATTGGTAGAGTTTAGGGTCAATCATTTAGGCAGGGCGATTGCAAAAAGGGCAGGGTGCCGCACTTTGAGGGCTGGGCGGGCCCCCTTATGAAAGGCCCTAGCTGGAGCACTGTTGATCATGCCGTCCAGATTTTACCAGTTGTGTCAGTTAAACCTGCATTGTAATCAAAAGTATGAGTTGCAGCATGATTTAAAAATTGAAAAAGAAAAGCGAGGCTAAGAAATTGGGTATCTATTTACTTTTAAAGTCAACTTGGATAATCTGTCAAACAATAGAGCTCCTTTTATTCAAAGCCATATTTATCACCATATATGATGTTACATAACATGTACTGGTTTAGGCAATATGCAGGATTACTTGGTATAGCTGTACTCATTAAGAAATAAGCCTTGAACCCCTGAGATCAAATATTTTAAACATAGATTAGTTCCAAAACATTACAATCTGGATCCATTTGGGTGCCTGATCAACAATTATACATGCAATGTGAGTACTGGTGTAATTTTGATGAAGTACACTCTGATTTGATTAACCTTAGTTGTAAGAACATTATATATTGATATATGGTAAATTAAACAAAGTACCAACTGTTCTTCATTCAGAAAAAGGTTGACACTGCTCAGTCTGCTTGTGGCAGCCTAACCAAGTAATAAATTAATACTTTTGCTCAGTGCTTTTCACCTGATTGGTTGTATTTCCTATCTAAATGCTCAAAATAAGAGCTATCTCCCTCTTAGAACCTCTTCTTTCGATATCTTAGAGTCTCCCTCTTTCACTGTTGATGCAGAGAAAGGCTCAGCCTTAACCCTTGTCATGCTGAACCCGAAATATTCTGGTTTCAGCAGGAGGTGTAGACTAAGATCAGACTGCACTTATGTGCAGGCTGATCTTAGTCTACACCTCCTGTTTGTACTTTTTCTATCAGGGTTGTTTATGAAGTTGATTTCTAAAAGAAATATTGATTTTTTAACAACAAGTTCTATCAGTGCTTTCAGCCCTTTGATTTGACAGTAGTTCAGTAAGGTATTTATACAGCATGACAAGGGTTAACATTAACCACCGTAAATGCTTCAATCTAAAATTTGGGAAATAATGGGGGTCATGCAAACTCTCATTACTTAGGAGATAAATTCAAATGAACCAAACATACACATTTAATTTCTCTTTTTATCGTTTAATCTCATCAAAAATAGTTGTTGTGAGTTGTGACACCTAGAATTTCACGAATAAGGGTCACTGACTCCTCAAATACAAGGGAGAGCAGATTCCCTATATTAAGCCAGGGTCACATTGACTCTTAATTCAAAGCTTGGAGAAATTACAGATATGGTCACCTGAAATACACTTGTTTGAATTCCGAAACATCAGATTGTGTTTCTGCATTCTAAGTTATCTTAGTAATAAACTAGTATGCCATAGCAGTGTATGTATTAGACAGGAATGATAATTAAAAAAACACAAGTTTTACTGCAATAGTCTGCATTATGATTTTTTTATATTTGAAACCATGTATGTCATTATGGTTATATGAATATCTTATTTAACCCATTACCAGACAACAAAATTTTAGACTGGTCCAAATTGAAAAACAACTTTTTTTTAATTGAAAAATGAATGTCACATAGGGTAGAAACATTGTGAAAAAGAGAAATTGCTTTTTATAAGCAATTTCTTCTTTTCTCACAATGTTGTCCAAAGCTAATTTTCTGTGACATGTAAAGAGGTGGAGACCATGTGGTTATGTGTTAACCTATTTTCTGCATTGATAATTTTTTGTGTTTCTTTTACAGAGCAAAACTTTGGACTTTTCAAATAACTTGGAACACATATTTTTGAACAACTTACACAAGCACTTTAGCCTATTTTAAAAGAATGTATTCACATATCTAGGGTGATGGTCAATATGAGAAAATGGATCTTCTCTGAAGGATATCTTCAAAATTCATGGATAGATTTTGCCCATTCCTATGCTGCAAAGCTATAGGCTGATCAGCATTAAAGAGGTTACAAAAAGCCATTTCAAGTTGAACTGAAATTTGGAAATAAGTGCCAAATAGGGTAGAAAAATTGTGAGAAGGTTTTCCATGATTGTATTTCCTCAGGGCATCATTTTATGGTTATATCTTAAAAACAAGTAAGTTTTGTCTCCATGATAATAATAATGAAAAAAGGAAATTAATTCATGCTATGCAAAAAAGTTTGCTCATTGGCCCAAAATCAAGATCATAGTTCATAGTTAAACTGTTGGCACACATCTGTGTCACACTATTTTTTGTAAAGTAACATATTATTTTCAAGCTTTCTAGCTATCAAGCTAGGTATATCATTTTATGGGCCCCTGTCATAGCGCAGTCGGTAGCTCATCAGATTCCTAATCGTCAATCATGGGATGGCATGGGTTCGATCCCCGGCAGGGCACATATTCTTTCAGACATTTGTCCCTCATCAATGGGTGGATAATCGTAAACTTAAGTGGGATAGCAGCTGGAGGCTGGGAAAGGATGTAGTGGTAGTACTGGTGTTAGAAATACCAGGAATCCATTGTTAGGTGCTCCAGCCACCGCGATATGACTGAAATACTGTTAAAAGGGTAGTTAAACCCCAATCAATCAATCAATCAATACTATTCTATGGATAATTTTCAGCTCACCAGAAATAAGTCGGATTACCAAACCATGCTTGACAGGCACAAGACACATTACTCTTGTCTACAGTTGATGGAAAAAAGTCTGATGTGAGTGCTATTACACATTTCAAATTTCAGTTGACACTCGTTATCTTGAAATTGGAAATCTCAAATTCACGGATGAGTCGAGATGATATTCAAGTCCCAACTTTATCCCTTCTGTATTTCATATGAAATGGAGTGTTTATTTCGAAACCAGTAAACTTGTGATTCCTTTTTATGTCGAGTTCTTATTCGAGGTGAAGTTTAATCTTCATGTTGAAATTTACCTTCTAAGGCAATATGACTTACACATAATCTTTGATGAGGTTATTATAATCCTGATTAACAAATTTGTGATACTTTTTGGATAAGCCTTTCCTGTTTTTCAAAGTTTTAGACTGGTCCAATTTGAAAGACATCGCAGACAACAATGAAAATTGGGTGCAATTTGAAATGAAACCATCCTATGTGAAAGAAAATAGTGTGGGTAAATAAGAAATTGCTTGTTACAAGCAATTTCTTTTCTTATGACAATGTTTTCTTAAGTATAAAATTACATGGATGTCAAAATCAGGGACTGTACAGGAAAAGGTTAAATTGGTCTTTGATTTTTGTTCAAGGAGTGAAAAACTTGGAAATTTTCAAACTTTTGATGACCGCTGCAATATATACAGTGCTTTACCACAACCCGACTTTCAGTAAAAAGTTTTCATTACGATGGCCATTTTTTTTTACCTCGAACTTCAGTTATCTCAAGCTTTTTGCCACAGCCTGCATAAAATAACAAGTGTTGACTGTACTTATATATGAAACACATAGAAAGAAGAAAATCTTGCCTTTGTTTCCTCAATATCTGTACAAAGATGAGATATTTTGCATTAGCCAGTGTTTTTATATGGGAATGAAAGCCTTATTATGTTCTATGGTATGGAAATACAGATTTTCACTACCTACCCAGGCAAGGAAGGCATGATTTTCTACTTTTCCAATATTAAAGGAACTTGTCTGCAAAAAAGTGAAGAAGTAAATTGTGAGAAAATGTTGTTGTTATTAACCTTTGTCATGCTGTATAAATTACCTTACTGAATTGCTGTCAAATCAAAGGGCTGAAAGCACTGATATAACTTGTTGTTCAAAAATCATTATTTTTTATTAGAAAAAAGTACAAGCAGGAGGTATAGACTAAGATCAGCCTGCACATAAGTGCAGTCTGATCTTAGTCAACACCTCCTTCCAAAACCGGAATATTCTGGGTTCAGCATGACAAGGGTTAATTTATTATACAGCAAATGACAAAAATGCTAGAACCCATTTACTTCCTTGCCTTGGTGAGTAGTGAAAATCTTTGATTTTAGGGTAGAAAACATTGTGGATAATGAAGAAATTGCTTGTAAAAAGCAATTTCTTCATTTTCCCCACTGTTTTCCAAAGCTTTCATTTTGAAGGGCGCTTAAAAGGGTCATTGTATGGAAATGGGTTAAATCATATTTTTTTCATAATCTTAGCTTTCATGTAAGCATATATGAATTATCGTCAAGAAAAAATTCTATTGTATTGGTGTTGTGTCCGTTTCTCTCAAACTACAGGCTGTATTTCAACCAAATGTCACATGAATGGTCCTTGGATGAACTTGATTGGGTTCATTGAAATAAAATGATTATTGATGGCTGGGGCTTAGTTCTATATATCATCAGTTGCGAGCAAAATGTCATAAATACAGCTCTCCCACCAATGATATGTCATATACATGTACTGAAACTTAGAGGGTTTTCTCCTCATCAAGTTTATTTTATGAATAATTTACCTGAATGTCCTTAGAGCGATCTTTAACACATTTCCACACATTGAATTTTACACTTTTGGACTGCCCTCATGAAAAAACAAATTGGAAAACATAGTGTAAAATGAAGAAATTGCTTGTAACAAGCAATTTCTTCATTTTACACAATGTTTTCTATCGAGAGAGTTGAAAAACCTGAAATTCCATAACCTTTTAATTGTTGTTTGCAACTCTTTTGATTTTGGATCAATCTAAAATTTTGTCATCTGGTAATAATCTGGTTAACTAGATTCCTTGAAAGGGGAAAATATGACCATTAATTTTGAAAGTTGATGGCCTAATTTTGTAAGATTCATTCTAGAAATTACTAGACAGACAAAAAAAACTAAGACTTTTCCACATTCAAAGAAGCCACATAATTATGACATACATTTTGTATTTAAGTTGGTTAAATTTTGAAAAAATCTTTGTCCTTTGGGGTAGAAAACATTGTTGGAAATGAAAAAAATGCTAATGACAAAAAAAATCAATATTCCAAGCTTTGTTATTGAGGCTCGTCAAAAAGAGAGATTGTATGGGAATGGGTTAAGGGAGGTAAGTCATGCCTCTGGACTGAGTAACTTTGCTTTGCATTTTGTTAATACAAATGCAGTATCTTTTTCTTGAATGAGTAATTGTTGCATTTAAGTTGCTTCCTTTGTCATTCTACTTAGCCCATAATGAGACATCAACATTTAAGACAGGTTATATTGATAGAAATTGCAGATGACAATTCAAAGTACATTTAATTTGAAAATAAGTGTCAAATGGGATAGAGAACATTGTTAGAAAAGGAAAAAATGCTCATAAAAGAAAAAAGATACAAACAAGAAATGTACAACTCATGTACATAGAGGATGGTGTATCCCTGTTTCTTTACAAGGAAATTGTTTGAGACTATGTACCAGTGTTAAGAGTTTATTCATCTCTCTGACATTCACTTATTAGAATTTTGCTATATGTCCACAAAGAATTGCTGTTAAATATCTATCTTTAAATATAGCCTAGTGTTGTTGTACACTGATAGCTCTTGTTTCATATCTTGGCTCTTATGATGTAATTTCCATTTACTTTTAAAGAAATCATGGTATAGAGACCAAGGTTTTAAAGAGACCACAACTGACAAAAGAATTACTGGACTGGGCAGATGTATTATTCACAGCAGGAGGGGATGGCACATTCCTAGATGCAGCTTCAAAAGTTCTTTCCACTGAAAAACCTGTGATAGGATTTAATACTGACCCAACAAGGTACAATCTGCTCACCAACTCAATTCTACTCACCAACAGGTCAAAATTTCTTAATCCATTAACAGACAGCAAACTTTTAGACTGGTCCAAATTAAAAGGAGTTGCAGAAGTCGTTTTCAAGTTGATGAAATTATAAAAATCTGTATCTTTCCTAGTAGAAAACAATTTGGTAAATGAAGAAATTGCTTGGTACAAGTAATTTCTTCAGTTTCCACAAAGTTCCTTGAATGAGAATTGGTTAATAAGCAACTAAAGTTTTATCAGTTTTCCATATACATCACATTAACCTATTCCAAAAGATTCATGCTTTTTGATGCCAGTGAAGAAAAGAAGCCTTAGAAA
Organism: Fragum fragum; assembly: GCA_946902895.1. Classification (NCBI taxonomy): domain Eukaryota; kingdom Metazoa; phylum Mollusca; class Bivalvia; order Cardiida; family Cardiidae; genus Fragum; species Fragum fragum. The sequence goes on along the minus strand of OX336367.1, from coordinate 52,093,912 downwards.
ACATGGTTGAAAATGTGGAAAATGAACAAAACTGCTTGGTACCCCAAAAGACAAAAAATTGAAATCCTGGAATATTGTCATCTGGACCTGTCTAAAACTTTGATATACTCATATGAATGTCCATGGTTAGCATTCACTTACAATCTAAATGAATGATTTGATTGGACACTTTGTATTTTGGGAATCCATTGATTATGAAATACATGTGTATGTCGAAACTTTATGGATAGGGTCACTGTGTCAATCCAAGATTAGTCTTTTTTTCAAAATTGTGTAAAAATAGAGACACAAGTAAAATTTCAGATTGTCCTAAAATATTTTTGGACATTTTATAATGTTGGGCTTCAATCAAATTTCATGATGATTTTTTCAAATTATGTTAAAATAATCAAACCCTATCAAACAATGCTAATCAGATAAACATTCAGAAAAAATTTAGTTTTGTGAACGTAAATTCAACAGTTGTGATACCCATATTTTGATTGGACACACATTTATTAGATTAAGGGCTTTAACCCATTCCCACACAAGCCCTCTTTTTTACGCCCCTCAAGAAAAATGCTTTGGAAAACATTGTGGAAAATGAAGAAATTGCTTGTTTCAAGCAATTTCTTCATTATCCACAATGTTTTCTATCCAAGAAGATGAACAAATTTAAAATTTTATTAACTTGAAATTGTTGTCTGCAGCTTCTTTCAAATTGGACCAGTCTAAATGTTGTTGTGTGGGAATGGGTTAAATTACTTTAAAGTTTTATTATTTCTTGCTTCTAGATCAGAGGGCCAACTCTGTCTTCCAAAAGAAGATTATTCAGCTGATAATTTTGAACAAGCATTATCTCGACTTCTCTCAGGGGAGTTTAAGTAAGTAAAAAAATGGTAAAGGAACTGTAGAAAAAAGTAATGTTTAACCCTTTCCCGTTTTTTGAAATTTTAGACTGGTCCAATTTCAAAGGTTCTGCAAACCAAAATTTAAAGTGGATTTAATTTGAAACTTAACCATTTGGAAGGGTAGAAAATACGTTAGAAAAAGAAGAAATTGCTTGTTATAAGCAATTTCTTCTTTTTCTACAATGTTTTCCTAATTATAAAATTACAGTGACGTAAAAACCAGGGATTGAACAGGAAAGTGTTAACTTAATACCAGCTAACAAAGTTTTAGACTGGTTAAATTGAAAGAAGTTGCAGACAACAGTTTTAAGCTGAAAGAATTCTTAAACTCTCTCTTTTTGGATGATAAACAGAGTTTGAAAGCTTTTATGTCAAGGGTTGTGAAGCACACGATTTAGTTGGAAGGGTTAACCCTGTCCCAAACAACTAAATGTTAGACTTGTTCAAATTGAAAGAGGTAGTTGACCAAAAACAAGTAACTTTGAATTTGAAAATAATTGCCATATGAGGCAGAAGCATTGTAAGAAAAGAAGAAATTGCTTGATACAAGCAATTTATTCTTTTCTCACAATGTTTTCCATAGCTACATTTCTTTGATGTGTAAAAACGTGGGATTTTATGGTAATGGATGAACTCATTGCCTTGCAATCCCTTATTTTGACCTGCTGAAGAAAACAAACTGTTAAAAAGATGGTGAATTAAGGAGAAATTACTTCTTGCAAGAAATGTATCTTTTACTCACAGTATTTTCACACTGTATGATACTTAATTGTCAATTTGTAAACCTTTAGGTGTTCGTCAACCTTTTTTCAATTTGAACCTGACAATTTTTTTAGAGTGTGTTGGGGAGGATGGGGTATGCTTACATTGACTCTGTAATTTGTGTTAATTTTGCATAACAAAAGATGCTGACAATTATCTTATATTTGTGCAATTATACTTCTTCAGATTTCATCAATATTAGTTCACATTTGTTGCTTTGCATTTTAGTAACAGAATGCTTATTAGTTTACTGGTAATTTCTAATTTGATATCCAAAACAATTTCTCCTTTTTTCCAAGTTTTCCTCAATTCTTTTCGGTTGTGAAAATACAGCATTGTATAATATGTAATTGGTTAGATAGTAAAAATTATGTATGATTTGAAATCCAGGAAGGCCTGCCTGAATAAAATTACTTTAAGAGGTTAAAGATGTTCGTAAAGTCCAATCCATCTTTTGCAGTTTAGAATAACTTTGCTTATATCTCTGTAGGTGGAAATGGCGTCAAAGAATACGAGTGACAATGTCTGGCCATCATGCCAATGATGATCCAATAGAATTATCAGACCAACAGATTCGCTATCTTGAACATCGTTACACAGAACATGTAGCAGAACACGAGATGTGTAGTAGACCAATTAATGTTCGAGGGTATGACTTCGAGCGAGTATTACCTGTTCGAGCCTTAAATGAAGTGTTTTGCGGTGAATGCTTATCTTCTAGGTAAGGGAATAAATAAATGAATCTAAACCAATTCACACTCAATCTTAATTTTTTATAGCTCCCCAAGAAAAAGTCTGGAAAATAATGTGGAGAATAAGAAATTGCTTGTTACCAGTAATTTCTTCAAAAGTTCCACTGGCTGAAATGCAGAGGGCTATTTTTCATGGTGTTGTGTCCATAGTGTGTGTGTTTGTCAGTCTGTAAACTTTTGATTTAAAAATATTTTTCTTGGCAAGAATTTCACAGATTTCAACCGACTTTCACAGGAATGATCCTTTGTATGGTATATAGTGAAAACATTTAATATCTTCCCAGACATCAGTAGACTTTGAGTCAAAATCTTATAAGGATTGATTGTTTTAATTTATTAGATAAGATTTGGCTAAAATTAGGTAACTGGGTCTTTTTTACTCCTGCAGTCATCAACTCAGGTGAGGGCTTTAGGGCAAATGGCCCTTTTGTTTTTCAATATCAAACCACTTTGGAATATTGTCGTCATCTGATGAGCCATGGCCATAGTGCAGTGGTAGCGCGCAGGACTCCTTGACATGGGATCACAGGTATGATCCCCGGCCGCAGTGAATAACCTTTTGTCTCCCACTAATAGGTAAATAATTGTAAACCTAAGTTGGATTAGCAGCTGGAAGTTCGGATGTAGTGGTAGTACAGATGTTAGAAATACCAGGAAACCATGGTTAGGTGCTCCAGCTGCCACAATATGACTGAAATACTGTTAAAAGTGGCTTTAACCCCATTCAATCAGTCAATGCGCCTTGTGATTCCATAAATGACCCATATTTTTGTTTAAGTTTGTAGAGGCCTGGCAATATATGATTCTTAACTTGTCTAGACATGTTTTTAAATGTTTGTATTTGCTACATTCTTATCAGATTATTTTATTTGTATTCAGTACAATAAGTAATTTTGGCCAGACTTGTATGAAATTGAAAATGGATTGGTAATCCCCTACTTAGTAGAAGTGTCATAGTAATTGATGGAATGAGGCTGTCAATCAAAGAATCAATGGACCAATCAATTCATTCATTTAAATCTGAAGTGAACTTTGGTCATTTAAGCCGAGAATTTTTATTGGTTTGGTGACTTAAATGTCATAACTACAGCTTATTCAAGCTGTAGTTATGAGATTAGAATGCCAACAAATAATTTTACTTTTTTGTCAAATTTTACTGGCCATAAATTTTACAAAATAACGCTAATTAATTTTTGTTCATCAAATTTATTATCTTACAGGGTTTCTTATTACAATTTGAGGATTGATAACCAGGAACATGACAAACAGAAAAGCTCTGGAATAACCGTGTGTACAGGGACAGGGTCTACATCCTGGCATTTTCATATCAATCAGATACCATCAGAGTCTGTAGCAGATATTTTGGAAATTGGTAAGATAGTGGCTCCTAAAATTGAAGCAAATACCTCAATTCTTTACTTAAGTCATATTTGGCATGGTGGTCAGGATTGAATTACTGTTGTGGTGTGTAAAGTAATTTGCCTTTTAACCTCACCTCAAGTGATCTATTGTAATCACCTTTTGTCCGGCATTTGGCCGGCATGCGTTTTGCGCTGTCTGTCAAAAATACCTTTAAACAACATCTTCTCCAAAACCACTTGGACAATTTGAACAAATTTTGACAGAAAAGTTCCTTAGGTGGTCCCCTTTAAAAATAGCTCAAAGAATTGAAATTGTTAAAAACTCTGGTTGCCATGGCAACAAAAATGAAATTTCAAAATAGTTTTTGAAAATCTCCTCCTGACCAAGAAGGCATAGGCATAAGGCCTTGAAACATCAGTATATTGACCTCTTTCAAAGTAGCTAAAATCATGACCCTCGGGTCCCCGGAGGTGGAACCCCAAGGGGTTGGGGTTTATATTGAATTAAAGAACAATTTTGAATAGACATTGTCTCCCAAACCATTTGGCAAATTTGAACCAAATTCAGCAGAAATGATTCTTAGTAGCTTAAAGAATTGAAATCTGTTTAAAACTCTGGTTGGCATGGCAACAGAAGTGAAATTGTAAAATAATCTTTAAAAAACTTCTCCTGACCTAGAAGGCACAGAGCCATGATATTTTGCATGAAGTATCAGTTTGTTGACTTCATTATTATTTCTTGAATTATAACCCATGGATCCAGAGGGAGGAAAAGGTGTTTTTCTCCTTTCAAACTAGTCTTTAGAAAGCCTTGGAATTGGTCATCAAGACTTATTGATTCCCAGGTACAGATGGAAATTGTGGCTTTTAGGGGGAGGAGGGGGGGGGGGGGGTAATTTCCATATGGAAAATATTCTGAAAACTTTCAACCAAATTTTACAGGAATAAATTTTACAGGAATGATGTGACTCTTTGTCAGATTCCTTCATACAAATTTGAACATTTGAAATACATGGCTTTTATTTTTATGGCTTATATGGTATCCAGTGGTATCCAGTGAAAATTTTGTTAATATCTTTTCATCTGACTTAGTAAATGAAGTTTACATAACTGGACTTGACTTGTAAAAACAATAAAAAGTTTGGTATGCTTCTCCAGGACTATTTCAAGGATTTCGGCGACCAGATTTATTTGCCAATTATGGAAAAGATGATTCAGTCCATATTTACTTCCTCAAAACACTATTTGCTTAATCAATACATTCAGGCCTGTGGAGCAATATTGAGGGAGAATTTCATACTCACTGTAGTTATGGTAGTGTATGGGGGTTTTCTTAGTGAGTTTTGACTCACAGATTTCTTTTTAATCTACAATATATTCTTTTAAATTAAATGATGTAATTGTTCACACCAATAGAAAGTGTCCAGTTGCTTAGTCATTGTTACTCCATTCCCCCAAAATCCTGCTTTTTTATGACACTCAAGTAAGATGTTAGAAAACATGGTGGAAAATCAAGAAATTGCTTGTAAGAAGAAATTTCTTCCTTTCTCTACATTTTTTTAGCTCACCTGAGCACAAATTACTCAAGGTGAAGTATTGGTGTCCAGTGTGTGTCATCATGATCTTTAAATGACATCTACTCCCAATTCATTGGGCTAATATCAACTTGATTTTGAAAATTGCTGAAAGAATTGAAATTCATTGAAAACTCTGGTTGCCATGGCAACAGAGGTTAAAATTTGAAAAAAAAATGCTATCGACTTGGTATTTCCTGGAATAAGACCAGTGAGTATAGAAAGGAGAAATTGTTTGTCACAAGTAATTTTTCCTTTCCGCAAAGTTTTCCAATAACTTTATTTATTTAAAGCTTCAAAAAGCAGTTTATGCTGTAATGAGTAAAATTTGACAAATTCAAGATCAAGGCTGATTGGCAAAAAAAATGTTTTACTGTGGTCTGTCTATTTGTTTATATATAATCAATCTATCTGTCCGTCTGTCTGTCTGCCTGCTCAAAACTTGCTTGAAAATTTAAATTTCATTCAACCCAGTCACACACAGTCCCGCTTTCGAATGTCCCCAAACAAAAAAAGCTGTGGAAAACTTAGAAATTGCTTCAATATCTACAATGTTTTCTACCCCAAATGGCAGAGATTTTTTAAAATATTCATCAACTGAAAATTGTTATAACTTCTTTGAATTTTGACCACTCTAAGATTTTGTCATCTTGTAATGAGTTAACTTTAATTTTTGCCCATCTACTTGTGACAATATCATAATCACTTATCAATATCATCTGTCACCTTTAGGGCTATTATTATGGCTTTGTGACAGTTGTCCCTTTGTCTGTGTGTCCTTTCATAGACTTCTTTAAGATTTTCCACTTCTGTTCCCCCCCAGGCAATACTGACTAACATTTATAGGGATGTTCCTTTGATGACCCTTCTGAAAACTAGTTCATGATATTATGATTTGCCCAGAAAGGTTTGAGATCTTAACCCTTTCCTGTACAAACCCAGAATTTAACGTCCCTATGAATTTATACTTGAGAAAATATTGTTGAAAAGAAAAAATTGCTTGTAACAAGAAATTTCTCCTTTTCACACAATATTTTCTACCAACTAGGATGGTTTCATTTCAAATTGCACCAATTTTAATGTCATCTGGAACTTCTTTCAATTTTGACCAGTCTAAAATTTCCAACAACAGGAAAGGAATAAGGCCATTGGAGCAGTAAAATGGCCTCAAGTAAAATTAATTACAAAAAAAAACATTCCTTGTCTGATATGAAATGTTGTTTACTTTTAGCTGAATATGAAAATGCAAACATTAGTTCTGCTAGAAAAGAAAATTCTTTAATCTATTTTTACACATCTATTATGTTTTATTTACCTCTAGCTAACAAGATTGGGAGGACCTCATACCCTGTACAAGATAAAGATTTTGTGAACCAAGTGGCGAGTGAGTTTAATAACTCATTGAAATTTGACCCAAGTGAGCCATATATGGGCTTCACAATAAGGGATCCTGTGATAAATGGTGAGAAATATTTTCATGCCCCCCCCCCCCCCCCTGCATAGAAAGATCGGGGGCATATTGTTTTACGGTTGTACGGTTTTACGTTTTTTCTTTGTCTGTCTGTCTGTCTGTCCGTCTTTCCATCTGCCGTCTCTCTGTCTGACTGCAAAACTTAAGCAAAAAAAATTAACATTGCCCATTACTACCATCCTATTCAAGTTACAATGCTCATATTTGGCATGATGATACATTTTCATAATATGCATCTCTTCATGTCAAGGTCAAGGTCATGTGATTAGGTCAGGGTCACATACCGAGGTCAAACGTTTAGTCCTGTTGTGGGGGCATTGTGTTTCACAAACACATCTTGTTTCTTTTTCCATTGAACTTGTTACCTAAAAACAGTGTGTTGCAGTGGCTAACCCATTCCCATACAACAAAAAATTTGACTGGTCCAAGATGATAGGAGTTGCAGACGACAATTTAAAGCTTATGAAATTTTGGATATTTTTTACATTTGGGGTAGAAACCAATGTTGATAATGAAGAAAATGCTTGTTCCACAATGTTTTCCAAAGCTTTTTTCTTGAGAGGCGTTTAAAAGTTTCATTATGTGGGGAAGTGTTAAACTGGAAGAGATTCAAAGTGCATTTAGATTGAAAGGTAAGTGCAATATGAAGTAGAAAACATTGAGGGAAAAAAGAGAAATTACTTGTATGAAGCAATTTGTCTTTTTTTCCTGCTATGTTTTCCCAACTACTCTTCTTCGGTGCCCCTAAATGCAAATTTATGTTGCATTGGGTAAATATTAACTTTGATTATAGTTTCACTACCAAGAGTACTGGTAATCTGCACCAACAAGGGGAACTCTGAATGCATTTCGGAATGAATTATGCCCCTTTTTAGCTCACCTTAGCACAACGTGCTCAAGGTGAGCTATTGTGATCATGCTCTGTCCATTGTCTGCCGTGTGTTAACATCTTGTTTGCACTCTGGAGGCCACAATTTTTTAAATGTCTTCAAACTTTGTCAGAATGATAAACCTCCTGGATCTTCAGCAAAGATTTAATTTGGGTCATATGGGTCAAAAACTAGGTCACTAGGTCAGATCTTAGAAAATACTTGTTTGCACTCAAGAAGCCACATTTTTTGAATGATTGCCCCTATGGTCTCTCAGCCATGTTTGAATTTGGGTCACATGGAGTAAAAAACTAGGTCAAATCTTGTTTGCACTCTAGAGGTGACATGTCTTCTCAAATGTCTTCAAACTTTGTCAGAATAATTGTCTCCATGGTTTCTGGGCAAAATTCGAATTTGGTTCACATGGGGTCATTAACTAGGTCACAAGGTCAACTCTATGAAAAACCTTATTTTCACTGTAGTGACCACAATTTTAGCTCAAATGACTTGATATTTGGTCAGAATGGATATTTCTGTAGTTTTTGCAAAGTTTGAAAATGGTCACATGAGGTCAAAAACTAGGTCACTAGGTCAAATCTTAGATAATCCTTGTTTGCGCTACAAAGGCCACATCTTTTGCTCAAATGTCTTCAAACTTTGTCAGAATAATTGTTTCTATGGTCTCTCTGCAAAGATCGAATTTGGGTTACATGGGGTCATTAACTAGGTCACAAGGTCAACTCTAAGAAAAACCATGTTTGCACTGTAGAGGCCACATTTTTATCTCAAATGACTTGACATTTAGTCAGAATGTTTGTTTACTTGGTGTTTTGGCAAAGTTTGAATTTGAGTCACATTCAGTTAAAAACTAGGTCACTAGATCAAAACATAGAAATACTTTGCACTACAGAAGTCACACCTTTTGCCCAAATGTCTTCTAATTTTGTTGGAATTATTGTCTCCATGGTTTCTTGTCATAATTTCAAAGTTTTGGTCACATGTGGTCACTAGATTTAATCTAAGAAATACTTTGTATTCAACTTAGAGGCCCAATTTTTGGCTCCAGTGACTTGATATTTGGTCAGAATGTTTGTTTCCATAATTTTTTCATTGAAGTTTGACATAGGGTCGAAAACTAGGTCAAATGGTTAAATCTTTGATAATCCTTGTTTGCACTCCAGAGGCCATATTTTTTGCTCAAGTAACTTTCTATTTGGTTAGAATTATTGTCGCTATGGTCTCTAGGCAGAGTTTAAATTTGGGTGTCATCGTGTCAAAAACTAGGTTACTAAGTCAATTGTTAGAATACTTTGTTTGCACTCTGGATGCCCAATTTTTGGCTAAAATTACATGATATTGTGTCAGAATATTTGTTTCAATTTAAAAGTCAAGTTTGATATTTGGTCTCATTGGGTCAAAAACCAGGTCACTAAGTCTAACCTAATCTTATCTACTTTATGGATGTTACTTCTCCTGCTTAACCCTTTCCCGTTTTTCAAAATTTTAGACTGGTCTAATTTGAAAGTAGTTACAGATGACAATAAAAAGTTGGTGCAATTTGGAAAGTATCCAACTTATTGGTAAGAAAATATTGTGGGAAAAGAAGAAATTGCTTTTCACAAGCAATTTCTTCTTTTGCCACAATGTTTTCTCAAGTATTAAATCATAGGGACGTAAAAACACGGGATTGTACAGGAAAGGGTTAAATACCTACATACTTAGTAAGAATATGTGTTCTTGATTTCTTGGACAAGATTTGAAGGCTCACTTTTGTGAAAAAGTTATTCTCTTAGGAATTTTCACTTCTGCATGCATTCATTGACTCAGGTGAGCTCTCCAGGGCCAATGACCGTCTTGTTTGAGTTAGAGGTTTTAGCCACTATCAAGTTCTTGAACAGCCAAGCATTGGCATCCTTATGTATTCTTTTGTTTCATAATGCGTTTCCTTCTTCAAATGAAGATATTACTATTATTTTTAAAGGAAAATATCTACATCTGTTTTTATCTTACCAAGAAAATGTCAACAGCTGGAAAATGTCATTTTCAAGCTTAAAAATGTCTGTCTGTCTGTTCATTTGGCTTTCCATATTCAGTCTGCAAAACTTAATAAATATAATATTTCACCATGATAATAGATAACATTACAGACATCTGTGAAATACTAAAGCAAAGGTTTCCTGACAAGGTCTAGGTCCTTTTTAAACATCAGTCATCAGAAATTTGCTATTTTTAGCTCTACTGGCTGAAGGCTACTAGAGCTCTTGCAATGGCTTTTTCCTGTCTGGCGTCTATCTGTCAGTCCGTTCGTCCGTCCATACGTTAACTTTAGAGTCAACAGTTTTCATCTGATTCCCTTCAAACTTTCACAGAATGATTGTACCATCATAAGGATAGTTCTTTTCGAAATTTGGTCAGAGCCGTCAAGTCACATTGGATAAGGGCCTAATTAAAATTTAATTAAAAAATCCTCTTTATCACTCTTGAGTCCACAGTTTTCATCAGATTTTACTTCAAACTTTCACAGAATGATTGTTACAACATAAAGATCGTTCCTTTCGAAGTTGGGTATGATCCGTCAAGAAATATGGGAAAAGGGGCCTTATGAAAAATTAATTAAAAATTCCATCAAAATCCTCGTTATCACTCTAGAATCCACAGTTTTCATCATTCTCTTCAAACTTTCTCAGAATGATTGTACCATCATAAGGATGGTTCCTTTCAAAATTGGGTATGATCTGCCAAGAAACACGGGAAAAGGGGCCTAATGAAAATTTAATTAAAAGGTCATCGATAACACTCTAGAGTCCATAGTTTTCATCAGATTCTATTTAAACTTTCATAGAATGATTGTACCATCATAAGGATTGTTCCTTTTGGAATCGGATATCATCCGTCAAAATCGGGAAAAGGGGCTTTATGAAAATTTAATGGAAAAATCTATAAAGAAATCCTCTTTAACACTCTAGACTCCACAGTTTTCATTGTATTCTCTTCAAACTTTCACAGAATGATTGTACCATCATAAGGATTGTTCTTTTCAAAATTGGGTATGAACCTTCAAGAAACACAGGAAAAGGGACTTTTGAAAATTTTATATGAAAACCTCATTAAAAATATAGAGGCAACAGTTTTCATCGGATTCTCTTCAAACTTTCACAGAATGATTGCAAGCATAAGGATCATTCCTTTAAAATCGGGTATGATCAGTCAAGAAACACAGGGAAAAGGGGCCTTATTACAATTTGATTAAAAAATCCTCGTTAACACTCTAGAGTCTACAGTTTTCATCAGATTCTCTTCAAACTTTCACAGAATGATGTACCATTATAAGGATTCTTCCTTTCGGAAGATGGTTTGATCCATCAAGTTCATTGGAAAAGGGGCCCTATCAAAATTTAATAAAAAAACCTTAGTTAACACATCATGGCCCTAGATTTCACCTGATCGACTTAAAACTTTCACAGAATGATTGTACCAACATAAGGATTGTTCCTTTCAAATTGATCCATCAAGAAACATAGGAAAAGGGGCCTAAGGAAAATTCAATAAAAAAAATCTTAATTAATGCTTTTAAGTCCACAGATTTCATGGGGTTGTCTTTATACTCAAACAGAATAATTATACTTTGTAAGTATAGTTCCCTTTGGAATTGGTTCAGATCCATCAAGTAACATGGAAAAAGGGGCTATATGAAAATTTGATTAAAAAATCCCTGTTAACACAATGAAGCCCACAGCTTTGATCAGATTTTGATGAAAATTTCACATAATGATTGTAAGGTCATAACAATCATTCTTTTCATAACAGGGTTTGAACTGTCAAGAAACATGGGAAATCGGGCCTTATGAAAATTTCATTTATAAATCCTTGTAACCAAGTCCAGAGCTTTCATTGGATTCATGAGGATTCTTTCTTTTCAAATTAGGCCTGATCTGTCTAGTTTCATGGGAAAATAGGCCCTTTGAGAATTTTATCCATAATCCTTGTAACCAAGTCCAGAACTTTCATTGGATTTTCTTCAAACCTTCACAGAATCATTGTACAATAATTACGATTGTTGATGCTGACATGAGACCTGATCCTTCAAGTATCACAGGAAAAGGAGCCTTATGAAAATTTTATTTTAAAATTTTACACCAAGATAAAGTCCGCTGTTTTCATCGGATTCTGTTCAAACTTTCACAAATTGTTTGTACCATCATTAGGATTGTTTCTTTTCTAATTGGGCCTGATCTGTCTAGTATCATAGGAAAAGGGGCTGTATTAAAAATTATTACCAAATCTTCATTAACACAAGAATGTCCTCAGACTTTATCAGAATCTCTTCAAACTTTAATAGAATGATTGTTCCATCATTTGGATTGTTCCTTTGTAAATTAGGTCTGATTGGTTAAGTGACACAAGAAAAGGGGCATTATGAAAATTTTATTACAAAAACATCATTATCACATTAAAGTCGTCAGTCTTTATCATTTTCTTCAAACTATCTATCATTAGGATTGTTCCTTTGTACATTGGGTCTGATTTATTAAGTTTCACAAGAAAAGGGGCCTTATGAAAATTTTATTACCAAAAATTCTTGACACAATTCAGTCCACTGTTTTCATTGATTCTCTTTAACTTTTAAAGAATGATTGTACCTTCATTAGAATTTTTCCTTTTGAAAATTGGTTTGTTCTGTAAAGTATCATGGGAAAAGGGGTCCTATGAAGATTTCACTATAAACTCATTAAAACAATAAATTCCACAGATTACACAGATTGATTGTACCATCATTACAATTGTTGATTTTGACAGTGGATCTGATTATGGTAAGTGTCACCTAAAAAGGGGCCTTATGAAAAACTTTCTTAAATATTCTAGTTAACACAATGATGTCCCTTGATTTCACTGGATTCGCTCCAAAATTTTACAGAATAATTGTACAATCTCTTAAATGGTTCTTTTCAGAACTGGGTACAATCCATCAAATATCATGTAAAAAGGGGTCATATGAATTTTTTTAAAATATTCTAGTAAACATAATAAAGTCCCCGTATTTCATCTGATTCACTTTAAACTTTAACAGAATGATAAAACCAACAGTGAAATATCACAGGAAAAGGGGCCTTATGAGAACTTGATTTTAATATCTTTGTGAACACAATAAAGTCAATTAAGTCAACAGTTTTATTGGATTCTCTTCAAAGATGCATGGAATAATTGTGGCATTGGAAACACAGGAAAAGGGGCCTTACAGATTATCATCCCAAATATTCTTGTGTATGTGATGAATTTCACTATCATTATCAAATTGTCTTTTAAATTTCATGGGACAATTGTAGGGTTGTAAGGAAAGTTCCTTTTGGAATGAAATTGATCCATCAGAAAACATAGGAAAAGGGGCCTTATGGATTTTTATTCAAAACAATCCTGTTTATGAGATAAAGTCCACAATTATTGTCAGATTCTGATGAAAATTTCACAGGATCATAAGGTAACTTCCTTTTGGAAATGGAGTGGATCTGTCATGAAACACGGGAAAAGGGGCCTTGAGGATTGTTGCTCAAAATAATAAAGGGGATAAAGACAATTTTTTTCCTTTATGCATTCTTCTTTAAGTAATTAACTTCCTTAACCCATTCCCACACAACAAAATTTTAGACCGGTCCAAATTGAAAGATGTTGCAGACGACAATTTCAAGTTGGTGGAATTTTAATTTTTTTTGTCTTTTTTGGTAGAAAACATTGTGGATAATGAAGAAATTGCTTGATACAAGCAATTTCTTCATTTTCCACAATGTTTTCCAAAGCCCTTTAATTCGGGGGGGGGGGGTAAAAAGGAGGGCTTGAGTTAGAATTGGTTAAATATCAGATTTCTTTTATGGAAAACTTGTTAACCAGTGAGTGTCTCAGGTCCTCATGGGCCTCTTGTTTTTCCTTTATGCATTCTTCTTTAAGCAATTAACTTCCTTAAATATCAGATTTCTTTAGTGGAAAACTTGATAGCTAGTACAGCGCCTCAGGCCCTCATGGGCCTCTTGTTAGGTAATGAAGACCAAAGGTCAACTGTTACACTTGATTGACAAAGCGCTGGTGGGAGTATTAGTTGGCTTTCAACAATTCTACTTTGCTAGTTTTGAAATATTCCTCTGATTTAACTTACGAAAGGAACATTTCTTTAACATGCTTTCCCATATTTTGTCAGATACTTTTGATTGAATGAAAAACAAATTTAGAAAATAGCTTGTATATTTACTCATGCTTGACTGATAGGGAAGATAACACTGAACTGACATTGATGAAATATTTGCAAGGGTTTGGGAAAAATGTGGAAAAAGAAACAGTATATCATCCCTTTGCACAAAAGAATTGACAGATCATAGCTTTCAATCAAAGAATCAATCAACCAGTCAATTTATTCATTTAGACCGGAAGAGAACTTTGAACTCTGACATTGGCCAAAATTTATGTGAAACATTTTTCTTGGTTTGACAGCTTAAAGGATGTTACTACAGATTATACAAGCTGTAGTTACTTACAACTTTTAGGTTGTCATCTAACCAATTTTTAGCTCACCTGAGCACGACATGTGTCCTTCGTCGTCCGTTATGTGTCATCAATCTTAAAATGACATCTCCTCCCAAACTGCTGGGCACATTTCAACCAAATTTGGCAGAAATGTCCTTGGGTGATGCCCTTTGAGAATTTTTAAAAGAATTGAAATCCGTTAAAAACTGTGGCTGCCATGGCAACACAACTGAAATTTTAATGAAAACTTTAAAAATTATCTCCTGACCCAGAAGGCATAGAGCCTTGATATATGGCATGAAGCATCAGTACATTGACCTCTTTCAGAATTGCCAAAATCATCACCCTTGGGTCACTAGGGGCGGAACCCCCAGGGAGACATAAAATTTGAAAAAAAAAACATCTTCTCCTGACCCAGAAGTTGAAGAATCTTGAATTTTGCATAAAGCATCAGCTCATTGACCTCTTTCAAAATTGAAAAAATTTTAGAGCCACAGGGTGATTAGGCTTAAATAGAAATAAAGATGGCAACCCTTTCAAAACTTTTTGGCCAACTTAAACCAAATTGGGCAGAAATAAGTTAGTTTGCTCCCTTTTAATGATTACTGAAATATTTGAAATCTGTTGAAAGCATTGGTTGGTATGGTAACATAAGTTGATTTTAGTTAAATGTTAAAGGAGGTCTTCTACCAACCAAGTTAGTATTAGGCCTTGAAGAAAAAAAGAGCCTTATGTCAGGTGAGCGCCAGGGCCACTGGCCCTCTTGTTTTTCTATCCATATTTTTTTCAAAATAACACTGTTTAATATCTAAGTTGAACTTGTTGTTAGAGCTCTGTAGGTATGGCCAGCAATCCCTGAATTACTTTAGAAAATTGAAACATGTTGAATGCCTGTTTCAGGTGTCTTTCATGCCCCAGAGAGGAGAGGAAAAGCTAAAAAGTGAGTACTTGATTGTCATGATAGATTCTTTTCATATCATAGGACAGTACTGCTGTCACTAAGTATGCACATCAGTAAATTGATGTTGCTTTTGTATATCTAAAAACTGATGAAAGTAGAGTCAAACACAGCAAAAGAAACCAAGAGACCCTAATTAGCCTTTTTTTGCCAAAACATCAATAGTTTTGGGAAATATTGTTTAACTGTATCTACCTGTCTATCTAAATCTAACTAAAATTATATTGTCATTTCAAAACTTATGTTAAAATTCTTTATTTGGCATTGATAAGTGTTTCATAATGTCAAGGTAATCTTACACAGTTAATTCTCAAAACTAAATTTTTCGCTTTTAATGTCCTGAAGGTGAATATCCCCATATGAATGAAATAAATGGTATTATTTTATTATTATTTTAATTTGCCAAAAAAGGTAAATATTTTGTCTTTCAATCTTTCCCCCTGCTTACATTATACCTCTCCATATTTATCTGAAAAAAAAATGGTCCCATCTAAGGGAGATTCTTGAATTTGCCAGTTTGTTGTCCACTACAGCATTCAATAGCAGAGTGCTCTTATCTATAAATTTCATTAATTTTAGGTTGTTGTCAGCAACTTCTTTCAGTTTTGACCATTTTCAAATTTTGTTGTCTCAGAAGGAGTTATTTGTCTAGAATTAAGTAGCACCTCAGGGTTATAAGATTTTGAGTAAAACTTCATAATTGATAATGACCTTTCAAAAATATGAGGTTATCTTTTTTCTTAATCATCTATAAAGGTGAATTGAATTCTAATTTTACTAGATCAATGCCCCTAAATGTTTCAAACAAGTTGTGTACATGTGTTTGAAAATTGCTACTGCCCAAGCTTCTAAAATCTCTGAGTAATGCAAAAAGAAAGGAAGACAAAAAGAGAATATTGCATAAGAATATGGGATACTGACATTAAATAACCAAGGTAATGATTCCATATTGGTGACATTCAAATTTACCCTGAACTAAACAGTTCTTCCATGAGCAAAGAACAAGTTTAAGCTTAAATTCTAAGAAGTTGCATAAAATAGGTGAAATTAATTTCTATTTGAATCAAAAATTGTCTTTAGTGTTGCTGGTTCTATCACATTAAATTGTGCCAAATGATGCTCATACTTATGACTGAATTGTAGTCTCTTACACCAGTTCAACTACAAAACTCCAAGTCTGTCTTACTAGAAAACATTGCGGATAATGAAGAAATTGCCTTTAACAAGCAATTTTTAGCTCTACTGGGCGAAGGCCACTAGAGCTATAGCGATGGCTTTTTCCCGTCCGGCGTCCGTCCGTCCGTCGTCCGTCCGTTAAACTTTTCCTTGTTTACGCGATAAAGTCCACAGTTTTCATCGGATTCTCTTCAAACTTTCACGGAATGATTGTACCATCATAAGGATCGATCCTTTCGAAATTTGATCAGATCCGTCAAGAAACACTGGAATAGGGGCCTAATTAAAACTTAATTAAAAAATCTTCATTTACGCGATAAAGTCCACAGTTTTCATTGGATTCTCTTCAAACTTTCACAGAATGATTGTACCATCATAAGGATTGTTCCTTTCGAAAATGGGTATGATCCGTCAAGAAACACGGAAAAAGGGGCCTCATGAAAATTTAATTAAAAAATCCTCGTTTACAAGATAGAGTCCACAGTTTTCATCAGATTATCTTCAAACTTTCACAGAATGATTGTACCAACATAAGGATTGTTCCTTTCGAAATTTGGTATGATCCCTCAAAAAACATTGGAAAAGGGGCCTTATGAAAATTTAATAAAAATTCCATTAAAAATCCTCGTTTACGCGATAGAGTCCACAGTTTTCATTGGATTCTCTTCTAACTTTCACAGAATGATTGTACCAACATAAGGATCGTTCCTTTCGAAATTGGGTATGATCCGTCAAGAAACATTGGAAAATGGGCCTTAGGATAATTCAATTTAAAACTCCATTAAAAATCCTTGTTTCCACGATAGATTCCACAGTTTTCTTCGGATTCTCTTCAAACTTTCTCAGAATGATTGTACAATCATAAGGATTGTTCCTTTCGAAAATGGGTCTTATCTGTCATGAAACAGGGGAAAAGGGGCCTTATGAAAATTTAATTAAAAAATTCTTGTTAACACTCTGGAGTCAATAGTTTTCATCGGATTCTCTTCAAACTTTGACAGAATGAAAGTACTATCATAAGGATTATTCCTTTTGAAATTTGGTATGATCCTTCAAGATATACAGGAAAAAGGGGCCTTATGAAATGTTTAATGAAAAATTCTCATTAATAATCTAGAGCCAACAATTTACAAAGGATTCTCTTCAAACTTTCACAGAATGATTGTACCATCATAAGGATTGTACCTTTTGAAATCGGATATGATTCCTCAAGAAACATAGGAAAAGGGGCCTTATTAAAATATAATTCAAAGATCTTTGTTAACACTCTAGAGTCCACAGTTTTCATCTGATTGACTTCAAACTTTCACAGAATGGTTGTACCGTCATAAGAATTGTTCCTTTCAAAATTTGGTATGATCAGTCAAGGACCACGGGAAAAAGGGGCCCGATTAAAACTGGATTGAAAAAGTCCTCGTAAACTCAATAGAGTCCATAGTTTTCAACAAATTCTCTTCAAACATTCCCAGAATGATTATTACATTAAATGGATTGTTCCTTTCGGAAGTAGGTTTGATCCATCAAGTTTCATGGGAAAAGGGGCCCTATGAAAATTAAATAAAAAAATCTTAGTTAACATGTAATGGCCCTAGATTTCACCTGATTGACTTCAAACTTTCACATAATGATTGTACCATCATAAGGATTGTTCCTTTCAAATTGGGTCTGATCCATTGAGAAACATAGGAAAAGGGGCCTTAGGAAAATTCAATTAAAAAAATCTTAATTAATGCTTGTAAGTCCACAGATGAGATGGGGTTGTCTTTATACTCAAACAGAATAATTATACTTTGGTAAGAAGAGTTCCCTTTGGAATTGGTTCAGATCCATCAAGTAACATGGGAAAAGGGGCTATATGAAAATTCAATTAATAAAACCCTGTTAACACAATAAAGCCCACAGCTTTGATCAGATTTTGTTGAAACTTTCACAGAATGATTGGAAGGTCATAACAATCATTCTTTTCATAAAAGGGTTTGAACTGTCAAGAAGCACAGGAAAAGGGGCCTTATGAAAATTTCATTTATAAATCCTTGTTACCAAGTCCAGAGCTTTCATTGGATTTTCTTCAAACATTCACAGAATAATTGTACAATAATAATGATTGTTGATGTTTGCATTAGACCAGATCCATCAAGTATCACAGGGAAAGGAGCATTATGAAATTTAATGAAAATCATTGTAAAGTCAACAGTTTTCATCAGATTCTGTTAAAACTTTCACAGAATGTTTATTCCATCATAAGGTTTCTTTCTTTTCAAATTAGGCGTGACTGTCTAGTATCTTGGGAAAAGGGGCCTTTAGAGAATTTTATCTATAATCCTTGTAACCAAGTCCAGAGCTTTCATTGGATTTTATTCAAACCTTCACAGAATCATTGTACAATAATCACGATTGTTGATGCTGACATGAGACCTGATCCTTCTAGTATCACAGGAAAAGGAGCCTTATGAAAATTTTATTTTAAAAATTTGACACCAAGATAAAGTCTGCAGTTTTCATCAGATTCTGTTCAAACTTTCATAGAATGTTTGTACCATCATAACGATTGTTTCTTTCCAAATTGGGCCTGATCTGTCTAGTATCATAGGAAAAGGGGCTGTATGAAAAAGTATTACCAAATCCTCATAAACACAACAATGCCCTCAGTCTTTATCAGAATCTCTTCAAACTTTAATAGAATGATTGTACCATCATTTGGATTGTTCCTTTGTAAATTAGGTCTGATTGGTTAAGTGACACAAGAAAAGGGACCTTATAAAATTTTTTTTACAAAACATCATTATTACAATAAAGTCCTCAGTCTTTATCATTTTCTTCAAACTATCATTAGGATTGTTCCTTTGTACATTGGGTCTGATTTGTTAAGTTTCACAGAAAAAGGGGCCTTATGAAAATTTAGTTTCAAAAATTCTTGACACAATTCAGTCCACTATTTTCATTGATTCTCTTTAACTTTTAAAGAATGATTCTACCTTCATTAGAATTGTTCCTTTTGAAATTTGGTTTGTTCTGTAAAGTATCATGAGGAAAGGGGCCCTATGAATATTTCACTATAAACTCATTAACACAATAAATTCCACAGATTAAACAGATTGATTGTACCATCATTCCAATTGTTGATTTTAACAGTGGATCTGACTATAGCAAGGGTCACATAAAAAGGGGCCTTATGAAAAACTCTCTTAAAATTCTGGTTAACTCAATGATGTCCCTTGATTTCACCGGATTCACGTCAAAATTTCACAGAATGATTGTACAAATACTTAGATGGTTCTTTTCAGAACTGGGTACAATCCATCAAGTATCATGTAAAAAGGGGCCATATGATTTTTTTTCTTTAAATATTCTAGTAAACATAATGAATTTCCAATATTTCATCGGATTCACTTTTAACTTTCATAGAATGATAAAACCAACAGTAAAATATCACAGGAAAAGGGGCCCTATGAGAACTTGAATTTAATATCTTTGTTAACACAATAAAGTCAACAGTTTTATTGGATTCTCTTCAAAGATGCATGGAATAATTGTGGCATTCGAAACACAGGAAAAGGGGCCTTACAGATTATCATTCAAAACATTCTTGTGTATGTGATGAAGATCACAATCATTATCAAGTTGTCTTTTAAATTTCACAGGACAATTGTCAGGTTGTAAGGAAAGTTCCTTTTGAAATTAAATTGATCCATCAGAAAACACAGGAAAAGGGGCCTAATTGATTTTCATTCAAAACAATCCTGTTTTTGTGATTAAGTCCACAATTATTGTCAGATTCTGATGAAATATTCACAGAATGATTGTAGGGTCATAAGGTAACTTTCTTTTGGAAATGGAGTGGATCCGTCATGAAACATGGGAAAAGGGGCCTTGAGGATTGTTGCTTAAAATGATAAAGGAGATAAAGCCCTTTTTTTTTCTTTATGCATTCTTCTTTGAGCAATTAACTTCCTTAAATATCAGATTTCTTTAACAGAAAACTTGATAACCAGTAGAGCGTCTCAGGCCCTCATGGGCCTCTTGTTTAATTTTCCACAATTATTTCCCAAGCTTTTTTCTTGGGGGGTGTTAAATGTGGGATTGAGTGGGAATGGGTTGATATGAACCACCACCTGCTCATTTTAGCTAAGTGCTCAGATTCGGCTTATCATTCACCCATTTGGACAAGACAAGTAATATGTCGTGTTAACGTTTTAGCTCACTTGAGCCTAAAGTATTGAAGTTGAGCTGTTGGGATGCATCCAGAGGAGGCATGTGTCATTGTGTGAATGTTAATAATTTCTTTAAACATCATCTCCTGAAGCTGTGGGCCAAACTTTATTAAACTTGGCGGGGATGTTTCTTGAGTGAAGCTCTTTCAAAAATATTCAAGTAATTGAAATCTACCCTTAATACAGGTTTCAATAGGAACAAAAAGGGTGAAAATAATGAAAATTTTAAAAATGTCTTCTTTGAAATCACCTCATAGGGGAACTGTATAAAGTTTTTTCATATGATTCCCATCGAGACAGCTCATACCATTTATAGAATCTTCCAGTGAAAATCTACAAAGTTTATTCATGTGATGTCACTGGTCATATTTTGGCTCTACCTGGGCACACCCTACTGTAACATAGAAACAAAGAAAAAATATCTTTAGCTATCTTCTCCACAATCAGATAATTGATTCGTAACATCTTGTAGTTGGCCTCTTTCAAGTCTGTTCAGGTGCCCCTTGGATCATATTTGGGTCTATGCATCCTATTTTATATAGAAGAAAGAAGAAAATCTTGAAAATTCTCATCAAAAAAAAGAAAGCTTAAAATCGTTGATGTTTAGTTTCTAAAAAAATTGTTCATGTGATACAGCTTGGATCATATTTGCACTCGACCAGTAAGCCCTTCTTGTTATCATAGAATTTAAGGCAAAAATCCTCTGAAAAACAAGAGAGCCTAGAGCATTGAGATCTGATTTGTAGATCTCTTCAAAATTGTTGATATAATGCTACTAGGGTTATCTTTGGACTCATCTTGAGCACTCCTCGACTTATATAGAAACAAAGAAAAATCTTATTCAAAATCTTTGTATGACAAATCACCATGCTTAGAGGTTTTATATAATGCATGGGAAATCAACTGGTGACTCTACAGAACTACCATTTTGATAAATTTGTAAGCTTTGACTCAGGTGAGCGATTTAGCGCCAATGGCCCTGTCTCAAATGATGAGAAGAATTTTTGAAATATAATTTCAACGACAGGACATCATACCCACTTAACTAAATAGCCAAGCTCTATTTGGAAAAGTAATTATTTTGTGAAAAGGAAATTCAAGAAATTTCTCATTCCTTTCAATGATGTCTTTGGGTTGTCCAAAAGTGAGAGTTTTTAGCTCACCTAAGCACAACATGCTCAGGATGAGCTTTTGTGGTTGTGTGAACTCTGTTATATGTCATGTGTTTTCTGTCATCAATATAAATCTTGTGGAATCCCTAGAGGCTAAAATATGTTCAATCAACTTGAAATTGGACAGAATGTTTTTTTTATGAAATCTCGGGTGTGTCACTTGGGGTAAAAAGTTAGGTCACCATATCAAATCTTCGAAAACCTTGTGGGCGCTGAAGAGGCCACAGCTTTTGCTCAATCAACATGAAAATTGGTTGGAATGTTTTTCTTGATGTAATCTTAGACAATTTTGAAAAAGGTCACTTAGGTTCAAAATCTAGGTCACTAGGTCAGATCTTTGAAAACCTTGTGGGTGCTCGAAAGGCCAAAGTTTTTGCTCTGATGATTGGTCGGGATGTTTATTTTGATGATATCTTGACTCCCTATGGATAAGAGTTAAGGTCACTAGGTGAAATTTAAGAAAATCTTGTTGGTTCTCTAGAGGCCACATTTGATGCTTTATCAACATGAAAGTTGGTCGGAATGTCTTGATGAAATCTTTGACAAGTGTGAAATTGTTCCATTTGGGGTCAATAATTTTATCACCAGATCAAATTAAAGAAAAACATTGTTGAATCTCAAAAGGCCTCATTTGATGCTCCATCAACCAGAAAATTGAGCAGAATAGGTCTGACTGTTTGTCATGACTAGCCTGAAAAAATTGTATTAGGGACTGGGTTAGTCAGTTTCACATCAAATGTTTTATAAATCTCTTTCAGGATAGAAATACGCTCCAGAATGTGGGACGCTAGTCTGGTTGTTGATGGGGGCTCTTCATTCCGCTTCAATGATCGTGCTATTGCTACAATGAAACTACTGGACGAAGATGCCTTGAGAACTGTAGAATTTTGATAAAAATGGCAAAATCTAAAATTATAAGTCACATCTTTGGGGCTTAAAATAGTGGGAGTGATCTCATTTCCAATGAGTCCAATTTCATCATTTGTTCGTGAAACCCTTGATGAGACAATTGACTGATCCCTGCCCCGGCCCACTGACTAGGTTGACCCTGCCCATTAACTCCAACAGGAAGTTCCGCTTTGATATTTAATGGCATTATTTTGCATAATTTAGGCCCAGTAGTATGTAACAAAAAAAGTAGAATGGTTGCTTTTTCTATCTAAATGTCATAACTGCAGCTTGATGTTTAAGATGGCAAACCAACAAAAAAAACTAAACAAAAATGGCAGCCAATGTTTGAATTCAAAACTCACTTCTTGTCTACATGATTTCATTGGTTGACTGATTATTCAATTGACAGATACGATAGGTCAATTGACATATCACCACTGTCAATCAAAAATTGGGTAGACCAATCATATCATTCATTTAGACCTGGAGTAAATTTTGAACACCAATATTAGTTTCATTTATGGCAAGCATTTTTGTTGGTTTTGTTACAAAACCCATTCCCTCTCAATGACGCTTTTTGATGCCCTTCAAGGAAACTTATTAGCTCACCTGAGCACAACGTGCTCAAGGTGAGCTTTGGTATTACCTTTTGTCCGTTGTGCGTTGTGCGTCCTGCGACGGAAGGTGTCAACAATTCTTTAAACATCTTCTCCTCAGTAACCACTGGGCGGAATTCAACCAAACTTGGTAGGAATGTTCCTTGGGTGACCCTTCTCAAAAGTTGTTCGCGGATTTTTGATTGACCCCCAAATATGGGCATGGCAGGGTGTGGCAGTTTTTGACTTTAAATCTTTAAACATCTGCTCCTCAGTAACCATGGGGCCAATTTCAACCAAAATTGGTATGAATGTTCCTTGGGTGACCCTTTTCAAAAGTTGTTCGCGAAATTTTGATTTATGCCCAAATATGGGCGTGGCAGGGCCTGGCAGTTTTTGACTAAGAAATCTTTAAACATCTTCTCCTCAGGAACCATTGGGCCAGTTTCAACAAAACTTGGCATGAATGTTCCTTGGGTGACCCTTTTCAAAAGTTGTTCGCGAATTTTGATTCATGCCCAAATATGGGCGTGGCAGGGTGTGGAAGTTTTTGACTTTGAGATTTTAAAACATTTTCTCCTCAGTAACCATTGGACCAATTTAAACCAAACTTGGCATTAATGTTCCTTGGGTGACCCTTTTCAAAAGTTGTTCGCGGAATTTTGAATAAAGCCCAAATATGGGCGTGGCAGGATGTGGCAGTTTTTGTCTTTAAAATCTTTAAACATCTTTTCAAATCGTGTTTAAGAAATTTGATTGACGCCCAAATATGGGCGTGGCCGTTTTTTATTTAGAAATCTTTAAATATCTTCTCCTCATTAAGCATTGGGCCAATTTCAACAAAACTTGGCATGAATGTTCCTTGGTCAAACCCTTTTCAAAAGTTGTTTGTGAAATTTGATTTACGTCCAAAATGGGTGTGGCAGGTTTGGGTAGTTTTTTATTTAGAAATCTTTAAATATCTTCTCCTCAGTAATCATTGGGCCAATTTCAACTAAACTTGGCATGAATGTTCCTTTGGTGACCCTATTCAAAAGGTGTTTGTAGAATTTTGATTTACGCCCAGGGCGTGGCAGGGCGGGGCAGTTTTTTTACTTTGCAATTTTTTAACATCTCCTCAGTAATTATTTGGCCAATTTCAACTAAACTTAAATGAATATTCCTTGGGTGACCCTTTTCAAAAGTGTTGGCAAAATTTTGAATCATCTTACATTAGTCAGGTGAGCTATTTTAGGGCCATTCTGGCCCTCTTGTTGGGAAAATATGTGTAAAATTAAAAAATTGCTTGAAAAAAGCAATTTCCTCAAGTTACACAATTTTTTCTACCAAGAAGGTAGAAAGAATCTAAAATTTCAAAAACTTTAAATTGTTGTCTGCAACTTCTTTCAATTTGGCCAGTCTTAAATTTTGTTGTCTGGTAATGGAATTAATATTGTAGCTAAAGCTTATTCTGAGCTTATGATGTTTAAATCACCAAGCAACCATATTCCTCTTTGTTACATGTTACTGGCCGTATATTTTGCAAAATAATGCCATCTAATATCAAAGTCAAATTTTCTGTTGGATGTTGGTGGGTGGGGCTAGTCATCCGTAACTTGCTTACACAAACCATTAGTTTGGATTAGAAATTACAGATTTAGATTGGCATCTCTCCCTCAAATCTGGAATGTCTGCATCTTAAAATGATGGATTGCAACTGTCAATCAAAGAATCAATTGAACAATCAAATTGTTCATTTAGACCGGGAGTGAACTTTGAACTCTGACATTTGCCAACATTTATATTATGCATTCTTGTTATAACTACAGATTATTCAAGCTGTAGTTACAATGTTTAGGTCCCCAATCAAATCATTTTTCTTTTTGTTTCATACATTTGAACGCACAGTTTGCAAAATGATGCTGTTTAATATTGACGTGTAACTTCCTGGGCTTGATGGGCTTTGGTAGTGATCTGTTATTTTTCATGTTAGAGATGTGACTTTTGATTTAGTTAGATTTTCTAACATTGTATATGATATCTTGTAAAGCAGAAGTTAAACCAATATATTCATGTGGAGTGAAATGAAAATTTGAATTTTGATAGTCAAGCTCTGCTAGGGGAGTCAGTAGGGCAACATAAAAAGCTTTTGAAAACATTGTAGACTATGAAAAAATTGCTTGTAACAAGCAATTTCTTCGTTATCTGCCATGTTTTCTAAACCATAAAGTAAAAAAATCTAAAATTTCATTAACTTTCATTATTCATCTTCAACTCCTTCGAATTTGGACCACTCTTAAATTTTGTTGTCTTGAAATGGGTTAAGAAGAAAATGGGTTGGATTCCAAGTAGCAGACCAGAAGGGGCTGGGGATCTTTTTTTTTACACTGTACTAGTCATGTCAAATCATCAAAATTACTTTTTCCTTGTACACAACAAGCACTTGGTCCTTTTGATACGTGCCAATATATTTCACAGTAATAAGGTTACCCATGTCCTATGTGACCATTTCTTGTTGTAAACAAGATATCAAACATAGTGTTAGAACCATTATTATTATGTTATGACCAAATCAAAACCTTTCAGCATTATATTATTTAACCATTACCACAGGACTTGATTTTAGGCTATTCCAAATTAAAAGATGTGGCAGATGACAATTTCATCTTGGTGCAACTTAGGAAATCTTTGTCTTTTAGGATGAAAATTATTGTGGACATTTTAAAAATTGCTTGTTACAAGCAATTTCTTCATTGTCCGCAATGTTTTCGAAAGCATTTTCTTGAGTGGCGTAAAAATGCAGGATTATGTGGGAATGGGTTAATCACCTTCATACTTTGTTTATAACATTGGTTCTTATGTATGGAAGGATATCATAGCCCAGGGTAAGATATTTCATGATTATTGTTTTATGACTTTTAGCTGGGCTTGTTTGGATGAAAATGTTGAGGTAAAGCCTCACTCTTGTGTGATTGATATAGTTGGAAGACGCTATTGGATAGGAAACATAATATTACTCGGAAAAAGGGATTAAGAGACAATTTTCTCTCTACCACACTACAGGTAACAGATCTAGCTGAATTTTTCTCAAATTTACACAAAATGTTTATATTGTCATTAGCAAGATCCCTATATGATATAGTGGCAATCCAGCTAACATCAAGGGAATGTGGATATTAGTGGCAATTTTCCTATTCCCACAATGTTATTATTCCCTTATTGCCACATGGCAGTTTTTGGCTCAATCATTTGCTGAATGTATTTGATCATAAAAACTTTTCCTATTGAAAATGGTCACATTCCATCAAATGTTAAGTAAAATGGGATCTTGGTGGTGATATGAGTGTCATTACTAAACCAATCAAAACTTCTTGCATTTATAGCTCTTCCGAGCACAACTGCTCACAGTGAGCTTTTGTGATCCTTGAATGTCTGTAGAACATTGTTCATCATGTGGCGTCAATTACAATTAAAGCGATTACACCTAGAGGCCAAAATTTATATCAATCTTGTTTAAACTTAGTCAGAAAGATTTTAAGGTTATAAGGATAAACTCAATAGAAAATAAAAAGGTCCTTTGGGAAATCACTGGAAAAAGGAACTTAATGACACTATCTGCCCTTTACTTAACAATAGAGCTTAAAATTAGTTTTTTTGTATGTGTGCAAAACTCCTCCAACAAATTCTATTGGATTGAACTGAATCTTGCAACAATGTATCTCTGATGACACTTTTTATATTTTTCAATACAGGGGGCATAATTTTGGCTCAATTTTGACGAAACTTGTTTAGAATGATTGTTAGGTCGTAAGGATGAACTGTCTTGAAAATTGGAGCGTTCTATTGGAAAATATAGGGAAAGAGCAGTCGATTGGAAAACACAGGAAAAGGAGGATCTTAATGACAAACTGATCAACTTTAACAAATTTATTAAGCTTTATGTAGTACATGTACTTTGTACTCTTCACAAAAAAACTTGCTTTGAGGTTTCAGTTTCACGTTGCTTTGTTCAACTCAGATGAGCATTCTATGAATTACCCTAACAAGATGTAGGATGAAGGAGTGGATTTATTCTAGTGGTAAAGTCTTAGTCTCTAGTGTCAGGGGTCCCTGGTGTGATTCCTCCACTTCTCCAGTCCTTCAGATTAGACTTTAACCCTTTCCTAATTTGCGAAATTTTACACCAGTCCAAATTCAAAGGTTTTTCAGAGGAAAGTTGATTCTATTTGAAAAATAAACATTCAGTAGGGTAGAAAATATTGTGGAAAAAGAAGAAATTGCTTATCACAAGCAATTTCTTCTTTTTCCACAATGTTTTCTTAATTATGAAATTACAGGGATGTAAAAACCAGGGATTAACCTGGAAAGGGCTAAACTGAGGCCTTAACTCCATATGGCTTAAGTCATTGATTTGGATCTAAAACCAAAAAATCACAATGATTTTTCTAGGGTCAGATAATCTAGGCAGAACTTGGTCAAGACTTAACTTTAAGTAAAGAAGAAATGCGTTGATTGCATAAAATATCAAGTGGATGTCAGAAAGTTATTTACATAACAAATAGGACAATATTCTAATTAACCCACCCCTTACAATCTAGCCTTTTTATGCCCATCAAGGGAAAAACTTCGGAAAAAACTGTAGTGAAAGAAGAAATTGAAAATAATACACATTTTTGAGCTATTTGTGATCAATGTCCAGCTTCCTCTGTCCAACTGTCCATTCAAAAAAAATCTTCTTCTCCAAAACTACCATCAGATTTTATTTAATTTTAAAAATAATATTTCTTGGCTCATGTTCTCTCAAAATGATACAAAGAATTGAAAAAAATATGAAGAACTCTGGGTGCCCTGGCAACCAAGTGGAAAAAATCTCCCTAAACACATCTCCAAGAGCTTTGAAATTTTGCATGTAGCGTTGCCTAATTGTCCTCTATCAAAATACTTCAAATTATTGCCCATGTTGTGAGCTCCCAGATTTTACATAGAAAGAAGAAAATATTAAAAAATCGTCTTCTACCAAACCATAAGGCTCAGTGCTTTGAAATTTTCTATGTGTTATTTTGTAATGGTTCTTTACCAAATTATTACTTGAAAAATAGCCAAAAATTGTGGGATTCTGGATTTTATAGAAATAATAAGGAATTTTTTTTTAAAAAAAAATCCTTAATAATTCCTTACTTTTGTTGTCTGGTAATTGGTTTAACAGTCCAAAGTTTCAGTAAGTACTGTTATGCTAGATCATTGATAGATTTTCTAACTTTAAGGATCTTGTTTGCTTTTATTGTGTGAACTAAATGTGTTGATTGTATTTTGTTTAATGATTATATATACAATTCTTGTGTCTACAACTTTCAAGTAAAGGTTTGTCAATTTTCGTATAATCTGACTTATGATATGAAAGCCCTGTACTGTCGCAAAATTCTTATCCATCCTATTTACAATCATTATTACTCCCCTACTGGCAAAGCTGTTGGGGATTTTAGGTTTGCACTCTCTCTGTCCATCTGTATTTCCATTTGTCTGCCTGTCTGTCCGTCAGTCTGGTAAATCAGTTTTCCAGAATCTTCTTTATGCTTGCAGATATTCGTCTAATCTTTGGTGTGTGCGTCTGCAATCATGATATCAAAGTGAGTTTAACTCCGATCAATTGATTTTTGACGAAGATACAGATTCTGGACTTAGAAAAAATATCAGAAATTGGAGTTTTCAAGTTTAATGTCAAATCCGTATACCCTTTAACAATGCATCAAGCAAAATAGGGGTAACAAAAATTACCATATCTTTTCAATCTCGACAATCGGTGCGGAAGACGTTGTCACTTATTGGCTAAGGCTTGGCGAAGTTCGTACAGCGTACGTGGTTGTTGTCGTTGGCGCGGTCGTCTAACTAACATTTTCACAAAGATGTGCAATAGGTGACATGTGCACATAAAGCGCTGATCAAGAAAGAACAATGGTATTCTGGTGCTGTATGAAGTCAGTGCAAACACGAGCGACGTGGGTCGAGCATTAACTTGTAAAACTTCCCGTTATGTCGGATAAAGGATACAACGTGGCGATTAAGCATCTAATGCCTGTCGGTCTTCAAACACTAAATCAGTACAGTTTTTCGACTAGCTGTAATCCCAGCCCATACCATGACCGTCACAAAATGGATCAACACAAGCATCTGGGTAACGTTCTCCTCTTCTGCGATGAATACTTCACATTCGATCTACTGCCAAGAGCATAAATATGGATCTATCCGTAAATAACACACCGCTTCTTGATTTCGACGCCAGCACTGGTGATTTTGTGCGGAATTTATCCGCTTTTGGTTATAGCAGTCAACGTTCGTCCTCTGAATGAACGTCTTTCTCGGAGTCCCAAGGATCGTAACCTGTTTCGAATCGTTTGCCCTCTTACTCTTCAGCTTCGCGGAAGAGCCCGGCTAGTTATGATGGCAAATTGAAAGCACTCATGTGTATGCATACACCTATTAAAGCGATCCTAACATGGGGTCGTAGCTCGACGTCGGCCAGGTCGGGGACGATAATCAATTGATCAAGTAGTGTTAGAACGATTCCTCAACCTCGCACTAGTCGCTTACGGCACTCCGATCATCGCCCAAAGTCAATTTAGAAATATAGAATTGAGATAGCACGTTCTCTGTCAATTTTGTAAAGTATAGTTTTGGGTTTTTTAAGCTCACCTGGGCATAAAGTGCGAGGTGAGCTATTGTGATCGTTCGTTGTCCGTCTGTTCGTACGTCCTCAATTTCATTAAAAGTCTTCACCTCCTAAACCAGTAGACCAATCAAGCTGAAACTTTGCAGGGATGTTCCTTTAGTGAAGTTCTACTAAAGTTGTTAAAGAATCTCATTCCGTGAAAAACTCTGGTTTCAGCGGCATTTCAAAGTTGGAAATTTTAGTTAATCTTTAAAAATCTCTCCTCCTAAACCAGTAGGCCAATCAAGCTGAAACTTTACAGGGATGTTCTTTGGGTGAAGCTCTATAAAAATTGTTAAAAGATTTTCATTCCGAGAAAAACTCTGGTTACCGCGGCATTTAAAAACTGGGAAATTTTCGTAAATCTTTGATTTTTTTCCCAGAAACTACAAGGCCAAAGGCTTTTATATTTCATGTGAAGCTTAATTACGTGGTTCATAAAGCCTAACCAGATGGTTCTCTACCATGTTTGCTAAAATCATAGCTCTGGGTAAAACATGGCCCAGAGGTCCACAATTTGGGAAAACGCAACTTCTAAAGCCTTCTCCTTCTGAAATGTAAGGTGAAGGACATTCATACTTGGTATGTAGCATTACTAAATAATTTTGTACTATGTAACAGGAAAATATACCCTTAGGAACAGAAACGTCTCTGCTCCAGGGGTCAAAAATTGCGTAAATCGCTTAATTTGGCAGATTTTTTCTTCTATAATGACATAGGGCCTAGAGAATTTATGTTAAAAACATAGCATAACGTTACAAAAATGGCCCTTCCCAAGGCCCCCAAAGTTATGAAAAACGCTCAATAAGAGCATGTTCAAATATCTTCCTCTCCCAATTTACAAGTTGTAATTCATTCATATTTGGTTTATAGTACACCCACAGTGTTCTCTATCATGGTTGCTAAAATTATACCCATTGGGTCAAAATGGCCTCGCCCCAGAGGCCCAATGTCTGGTAAAATGCTCAATTAGAGCATTATCAAAGTTTTCTAATACTTAATATTGGTTCACATTAAAAGAAGTTTCAGACGGTAATTAAGACTTATTGAAAACTACTTACAAAGACTTTTTAGGGTAGAAAACATTGTGAGAAATGGAGAAATTACATGTAACTACTAAATTCTCACTTTCTCACAAACCTTTTTCAAACCTATTTTCTTTGAGGGTGTCCATTTGGTAATGGGTTAAACTTTAAAGCCGTAGGCCTTAATTCTTATTGTAAAGCATTACTGGATAGTTTTATACTAAGCCCAAAATCTTATATTTGTATTTTTTTTCACAAGTTGTGTCTTTTTTATACAAAAAAGTACTGTAATTTGCAGATGCCTCAGGTGAGCGATTTAGGGCCATCATGGTCCTCTTGACTTAAAAGTTGTCAAAATATGGTTTAAAGCTACAATAGCTGAAAGCTTATCATCATGCGCCCGTCCGACGCTCCGTAACTTTTACTTCTAAAAACATCTTCCCAGAAAATAATACACAGAATGCAACCAAATTTCACAGATATCCTTCTTGGTGACTCTTGGTCAGATTCCTTTAAAGAATTTTGATCTCATGAAAAACGTGGCTTTTATTGACTGCGCTTATTTCCGCATATAGTGATTTTTTAACTGTTCTCAGAAACCAGTGGATGGATTCAACCGTATTACATTGGAATAATCTTTGGTTTATCCTTATCAGGTTCTACAGGTATGATACATTGGTGACCCTCAATCAGATCCCGATAAAACATTTGGACTGAACGAAAAAAACACACAAAAAACATGGCTTTAATCGGCCTGGGATAATCCTTGGTTGGCCCTTGTCAAATTCATCAGAGGTGTGGCTGAAAGCCAGCGAGCTATTGTCATGGCGTTTTATCAGATTCTTTCAAAGAATTTCGATCGGATAAAGATCACGGCTTTAATGGGCCATATATAGTGAAATCTTCGAAAATTTTCTTCTTAGAATCCAGTAGACGGACTTGATTTGTTTTGTTTGAATGGGGTTTTACGCCGCTTTCAACATTATTTCAGTTATATCGCGGCGGCTGAAGCACCTAACAATGGGATCCTGGTATTTCTCACACCAGTACTACCATTACATCCTTTCCTAGCCTCCAGCTGCTATCCCACATAGGTCTACGATTATCGACCCATTGTTCGGAGACAAATAGTCGGAAAGGATGAGTGCCGCCGTCGGGGATCGAACCCGGGACCTCTAGATTGACAGTCCGACGCGCTACCAACTGCGCTATGACGGCGGCTCTAGACGGACTTGAACAAAATTTCACAGGAATGATCCTTTGGTGACTTTTTATCAGATTCTTAGATTCCTTCAAAGAGTTTTGATCAGATAAAAAACACACAAAAAACATAGTTTTAATTGGTGGGGCTTATCTTTGAAAATCTTGAAGTATTTTGGTAGAGGGTCAATAGATGATGTTACATACCAAATATAATAGCTCTAGGCCTAATGGTATGGGAGATAAGATTTTCAAAGATTTCATATTTAAAATCAGAGATTGCACAGAAAAGGGCTAATTTTCAGAATATGGCAATTCTCTGAAGTAGTTTGGTTGAGGGTCAATAGTTGGTGATGCTACCAAATATCAAATATTGTTTGGGAGAAGAATATTTTCAAAGATTTCCTTCTTATTCCTTTGTAAAATCAGAGATCCCACAGAAAATGGTTAATTTTCAGAATACGGTAATTCTTTGAAGTATTTTGATAGAGGATCTATATGTGATGGTACATACCAAACATCAACGCTCTAGGCCTAATGGTATGGGAGGAGAAGATTTTCAAAGATTTCATTTGTAAAATCGGGGATCGCACAGAAAAGGGCTAATTTTCAGAGTACAGTAATTCTTTGAAGTATTTTGGTAGAGGGTCAATAGATAATGATACATACCAATTATCGAAGCTCTATGCCTTATGGTTTGGGAGAAGAAGATTTTCAATGAAAAGGTTACTTTTCAGAATACGGTAATTCTTTGAAGAACTTTGGTAGAGGGTCAATAGGTGATGATATGTACCAAATATCAAAGCTCTAGGCCTTATGGTTTAGGAGGAGAAGATTATTGAATCATTGTTGACGGGACAGACGGACAGATGGACAGACGGGCGCCGGATATTTACCGATCATAATAGCCCACCTTCAGCATGTTGTGCTCAGGTGAGCTAAAAACGCAAATTGGTTGATTGGCGACTTTAACGTCGTAACTACAGTTTGAATAAGCTGTAGTAACGACGTTTAAGTCTCCAAACCAATAAATATGTTTCTCAAAAAATGGCGGGCAAATCGTGTTCTTTGTGACTCAAGAACTCAAAGACGAACGTCAAAAAATACTATAACTCAATTTAATACTTTTGAGATAACTTACTGGCAAATTCTTTGCAGCATAAAAAGCAACAGGAAGTTGCAATTAAAAGGAGCTGTAAACTAAGTTACAATTTACCATTTAATTATTGTATCGGGAGAACCCTACTTTTATTTATTTTAAATTTTCACCGAGTGAAATCATTTCTTTTAAAATTGGATTAGTTTGTTTGAAAACATAGTGCCTGGGGGAAATTATTTAATTCCACTCTTTAGAGATTATCTGAAACCGCTGATAGAATGTTTGTGCTATCTTACAGATTGTTTCTAAAAAGTCGGTATAACACCATCAGAAAATATCGGGAAAGGGCCCTGTAGAAATTTAATGAAACGCTCTTTGTTAGCATAATAAAGTTCACAATTTAGAATTTGATAAAACTGTATTTGTTACAAGAACAATGATTCATTTCAAGACTTTTATAATCTTATTCAGACTTTCGAGGATTATCTTTTTATCATAAGAATGCTTCCTTTATGGCCAAGACTGTCATACGGAATTTTATCTTTCTTTTTATATCAGATCGTCAAAGAGGTCACAGATGGACTGAGGATTTCTTCGATCAACCAATGGGTGGTCATCAGGCCTTTACCCTGAAACATAGAATACAATCTGTTCATTAATATTATAAAACAGACCTTTTTGACAAGTAGGACAGTTAGTCATGATGCTTTTTCCAAATATTTCAACAAGTTAATTTATAGTAAGCCATGATGAATAAACTACCCTTCTGCTAAACCCTTTCCTGTTCAATCACTGGATTTCATGTAACAAGCCATTTCTCCATTTTCTTCCCTACTGAATGGTTATTTTTCAAATTAAATCCACTTTAAATTTTCGTCAGCAAAACCTTTAAATTTTGATAGGTCTAAGATTTTTCAAATCAGGAAAGGTTTGACAAAGACTGGCTTACCTTAACCTCTATTGAGCCCCTCTCTTCTGAAATAAAACCTCCAACAACATCTAGCAAATCTTTTGTATCTTGACTGATGTGTATACGCATACCTAAAATGAACATGCATTATTCAGAAGTTAAAGAAATATAAAATCTAGCGTAATTCTTTTGGAGCGGTTTTTTTTTTTTTTTTTTTTTTTGGTTGTTGTTGTTGTTGTTGAAAATTCCGTCTATAGATGTCTGAGAGTTAAATCTGAGACAATTTCCAGAGAAATTTAGAAAATGCACAAAAACTACATCTGAGGTATTTTGTAAATAAGGATAAAAAACATTTTCTTTTGTTACTTAGCTATCTAATCTTTGTCTTCACTGCCTGTTTGTTCTTTTCGTGTTGACGAAATAATTGAACACCAAAGTTTGACAAAAAACAGAATTTCGTGAAGAAAGGATAAATATTCAGCAGGACAAGCTAATATCTTAACGGAACTTCCTTTTGTAGTTACGAGAGCCTGGTCACCGATCCGTAGATGACTATTGTAGATTCTTTGTTTTACCTTCGCCAGTAGATTCCATTCGACTAGCCGTGTTGACAGTATCTCCAAATAAACAATATCTCGGCATCTTTCTGCCTACAACACCGGCACATACTGACCCTGCAATTCCACGAGAAAACATAAACTTCCCAAAATGTCAAAACTAACAAGATAACCCATTCCCACACAGTCCCTCCTTTTCTGTCCCTCATGAAAGAAGCTTTGGAAAACATTGTGGAAAATGAAGAAATTGCTTGTATCAAGCAATTTCTTCATTATCCACATTGTTTTCTTTCCAAAAAAGCGACAAAAATTAATATTCTATCAACTTGAAATTGTCGTCTGCAGTTTCATTCAATTTGAACCAGTCTAAATATGTGTAGCGTGGTAATTGGTTAAGGGGGTGCATTATCTGATTTAGTGACCCCTCACGGGAGAGAGTAAATATATCGACCCTAGTAAGACTGCGTGGACAGAAAGAACAGAAAGAAATGAAGAAAAGAAAGAAGAGAAGAGCGTATCAGTACTTATTCTGTCAGTAAGACCAATCCATTGTCAGCGGAACCAAAGCCCTGTGAAACCAGAATATAGTATTTGCGTTTGCATGCCGCACAGTTTTACACAAACCTTTCTGTATCCTTTATATAAGTTTGGACATACTTAAACATTTCAGAACCAGTCTGATAAATGAGTCGAATGAAAAATCTTGATGGGGACACTGCTTGTACAACACATATATTAACTCTAATAATGAAAATCAGACAAAATGGCGATTTGTATGATTATGGCGTTTGCATGTTTGTGTATATCGCTTCAGATTCTTTTTGTTTCATAATTATCGGCCCTCGACATAGCAAAGGAGTCTAGAACTATTGTGTCTTTAGTGTGTTAGTCTCCTTTCAATTTCAATTAGAATGAACTGAAAATTACAACGAATTACTATGATTTCTAGGTGTGCATGAAAGCAAAATACTATCTAAAGCAAAAATACAGCAAATTATAGATTTCTTCTTGCGAAATAAGGCCGCTCCGCGAAGCTCTTGCTATATTTATCACACAATGGTTCGTTTCCGCATGACGGGTCGCTTAATGGGTCTACCTAGTCAGACTGTGCGGACTATAGGGCTTGACCTGGTTCTACTTTTTTAGCATCTTTTACAATACCTAATTTTAGATCCACCATTTTACTTGATTACGTACTTACTTTTAAACTAGTTATGTTGGACCTTTGATCGATCCAATTTATTTTTACAGAACTCCTTCATAGTCCCTTTTGTCATGACATCCTACATAACCCTTATCAGACGACAAATCTTAGACTAGTTGAAATTCAAAGATTTTGCAGACGACAATTTTTAGTTGATGGAATTTTGGATTTTGTTACTTTTAGGTAGAAAATCATGTGGACAATAAAGAAATTGCTTGTAACAAGCAATTTCTTCATTTTCCACAATGTTTTCGAATCAAACCGAGTCCGTGCATGGTATTTCCAACCACAAGTGTTTCGATGATAGTCTTCTAACCACAGAATGGACAATTTAACTAGGTTTTAGAATGGCTGACACATGTTCAATAAGGAGCTAGAAATCCAACCTGAATGTAAGCCAATCCTAGCCTTCAAGCCTGTATTTGGTTGGTGACGTATGGTAAAATTCCTGACGCTGTCTAAAATCTCCAGAGACATCCTAGCAACTTGTCTCACGTGATCATTCCCATTTCTTTCTGGTAAACCGGAAACCACCATGTAGGCGTCACCAATCGTCTCTACCTAAAAATATATATCCGGTCAAGAAATTAACAGATTGTCGCTGTAAATGAAAAATCGATCGAGCATTCAAAACATTGATTTTAGATCGGAAGTGAATGTTTAACTGCGAAATTTATGTAAAGTATTTTTGTTGCTGGAAATAACACAATATCACAATAATGTTCCCCAGGAAACTATTTGAATACTATACATAATCACTCTAATTTTAAATATTTCGGGAAAAAAGCCTTTATTAAGAAAAAAAACCCAACTTATATCTATGATCACTCATTATAGCCATTTTGATTTTTCCAAATGGCTATAATGAGTAATCTGAAAGGTATGTTCTAAACATAAGAATTGATTCTTCTTCTTTATGAAGGCATTTTTTGACGAAATATTGAAATGTAGAGTGATTATGTATAGTATTCTTGTTTTGTGGCGATTTAAACGTCGAAGCTACAGCTTGAAAAAGAATTATGGTATTAAGTCATTGACAAACAATGTGTTCCAAACCATAAACTGCAAACCAACGTCATTTGACATCATTGTTTGGGGCCAATTGTCTTTACCAGCGTTCTGTAAATGTTATATATAGGCCAATATCTATCATGTTTAAAGAGGCCTTAATGATATAGATCGATCCAGCTCCGACTGCACAGGTTGACCAATATCGAAGCTTTTGCAGATCTTAAGAATCAAGAATGCAAATGTATATGAAATGAAATAAAAATGAGAATGTGAATGTTAAACGGTTACATTTATGTTGAGCAAGTTCGTTGGTTTCGGCAATTTCAACGTCGTAAATACATCTTGAACAAGAAATGTGTGTGCCAAAACTCTCAATGGAACATTTTGTAAGCACCATGTATCATACCTAGTTAAACTTCTTAACCTAGGAAAATGCTAGGAAATATACAACTATGCCAGGCAATGTCCTAAAATAAACAGGAAGTAGATAATTGGCAAGCCCTATTTCAAAAAAGCCGCATTCAAGCCCAAAATGAACATCCGTACCAAGTTTCAAGTCAACCCTATCAATAGTTGCTAGGAAAAAACGCAGAAAAATTGTTTACATACAGACTCTATACTAAGAATGTTAAAAAAGACTATGTCATGAATAGAGAGTATAGTTAACTTGCGGACCTAAACTAGTAATGTGTCAAGAAGAGAGCCGTAGATGAACGTCCATATCGTGTTTCAAGTCGATGCTGATAAAACTGCTAGAAAAGTGCGACAATCTATGTCTGTAAATAGACTACGTAGTAAACACAGAAAGTACAAATGTAGATAACTTGTGGATCTAAATTCAAATAAGCGTTATGTATGAACCCTACCTGAACCTACAGGTAGATGCCTTTAGTAGTTGGTGAGATAAGTGCAGCGAAAATATACAATTATACCGAGCAAAGTCCAAATAAACCAAATCTTAAGACAGGAATTGATATTTTGCGAACCTGAATTACTTAAGGCCATGTAGGACCCCTAACTTCATACCAAGATGCAAGTAAATTAGACAAACAATTTTGGGACTTCCATGAAATACTGGTTGCAAGTATATAGACATTTTTAGTTCGTTAAAAAATTGATAGGATGAATAACATGGCCTTAATGGGAGGGGCTAATTTCCATATATGGCGAAACCTTTAAAAATCTTCTTCTCAGGAACCTGTTGATGGATTTCAACCAAATTTTACAGGAATGACCATTGGATGACCCTTTATCAGATTCATTTTAAAAAAAAAATGATCGGATGAATAACATGGCTTTAATGGGAGGGGCTAATTTCCATATATGGTGAAACCTTTAAAAATCTTCTTCGCAGGAACCTGTTGATAAATTTTAGCCAAATTTTACAGGAAATATCATTGGGTGACCCTTTATTAGATTCCTTCAAAAAAATTGATCGGATGAATAACATGGCTTTAATGGGAGGGACTAATTTCAATATATGGTGAAACCTTTAAAAATCTTCTTCTCAGAAACCAATGGATTGATTTCTACACAATTTCACAGTAATGATTAACACCCAATTTTCAAGGAGACTGTTGTAAATTAAATTACACCAGTTAGTTATTTACAGTAAACTGGATTGCATCACACTTAGATAAGGTATTCCTCTTTGCTGTTCTAAAAATAGATCAAGAAGATGCAAGGTTGTTAGAAAGTGGTAGAAAGTGGTAGGGTTACTGCTCTTGGATATGGAAGATAAAACCTTAATATTATAATCAAGGGAATATGGATTATATATTTTAAACCATTACAAGACAACATAATATTAGACTGGTTCAGATTGAAAGCAGTTGCAGGTAACAATCTTAAATTGTTGGAATGAAGAAAATCTTTGTTTTTTTTTAGGATAAATAACATTGTTGATAATGAATAAATTGCTTGTAACAAGTTAAAATTGACCCTTTCACCCATTACATAACGACAAAATCTTAGACAGGTTCAAATTGAAAGAAGTTGGATATCACAATTTCAAGTTGCTGGAATTTAAAAAAATCTTTACCTTGTTGGGTAGTTTTCATTGTCCACAACGATTTCCAAAGATGTGTTATCGAGATGCTTAAAAAGCAGGATTGAGTGGGAATGGGTAAAATGCAAATACACTTACTTGTACTTAATTTGACATGATTGCTTTCAAATTCCTTAACCTTTCAATAAAAACTGACATTGTAACAATTTTTTTATAGCTTAGCCCATTCCCACACAGTAACAGTTTTTTGGTTCCCTTCATAAAACAATATGGGAAATAAATGTGTAAAATGGAGCAATTTCCTCATTTTCCACGATGGTTTTTACCCAAAAAGTTGAAAAAATAAACTTTATATTATCATCTGTGGCTCCTTTCAATTTAGGCTAGTCTAAAAGTTGGCAATGTTGTAATAGGTAGAAAACTCTAAAATTAAGGATGGTAACTCTTAATTTATTTTCATTGGAATTTTGTGCCTTTTTCATCTGAGGTTTATTACTAACATCCATCCTTTAAAACATTACAGCGCAGTTTCAGGTATCTGCAGACAAAATAAGTTTTTAAAAAATCAAAATATTGTTATTGCAATGTTACTCTCATATTTACATTTCAAAATAACCGAATTAACTCAACACTTGACATTAAACCAATTCCCACACAACAAAATTTTAGACCAGCCAAAATTAAAAAAAAGTTCACATGGTGAATATGATTCAGTTTATATTGAATTCCTGAAAACATCATTTCCTTACTCAGTACAATCAGGTCTGTGGAGCAATACAGGCGCTCAAGCGCCTCTAGTTCGTTATTTT
This sequence comes from Fragum fragum, assembly GCA_946902895.1. NCBI lineage: Eukaryota > Metazoa > Mollusca > Bivalvia > Cardiida > Cardiidae > Fragum > Fragum fragum. Next base: position 52,054,211 of record OX336367.1, on the reverse strand, counting down.
TTGTGGATTTTCTGATTCTAGAATAAATTGTGGATGGTTAATGTTTCTGACCTATTCCCATTTAGTTACTTTTCTATATAAAAAACCCAAAAACAAAACATGACTCGGGTTATGCAAACGTGGTGAAAAGATTGATCAAAAAAGCTTTTCCTTGGTTATAGAAAGATCTCAAATCTATAGTAAACATATTGTGGACACCACAAATGTGTCGAAACACATTCTGCAATATAAAGCCGTCTTGAATCTCAGGTGAAATGTCTTGGTAGCTAGCGGCCGCAGTAAAAAATCCATACGACAAATATATAGTCTTCGGCTTATGAAATCCAGAGTCTTATTTTCTTTGTTTCTAAAGGGCTAAGAACTATTCTGTAAAATGTAAAAGTACGTATATAACATACCTTATAAACGTCGAAATTTTCGATGATTGAATCAAAACAGGTGTACAGGTCATTAAGAAAGTCTACAATCTGAAATGTGAATATAGTTAATTATGATTATACAGTGTAATACGCATATCTAAGATGTATTGCTTTATTCATACTACTTCTGTATTGTCGAATCCTGTTCAAAAAGCCGAATTACCTGTTGGGACTTCTGAAATATCCACCCGAAGTTAAACAGTTTCGCATTTATGAATTGGATATATCCAAAAACGATGATTTCGGGTAGCCATAAGGCGAAATAATCGATGCATTTTTTTTATCGAAAATTGGTACTTCAAAGTCTCGTTATCATTTAAATCCTATCAAACCAACTAAGTATGTCACTTAGCAACAAAGGGTCCTGCAAATCTTATATTTTGGATTAGTTGAAAATTGTTTTTATTTGACATCAGATATCACATAAAAGTAAATTATGGACCAGCCTTTTTAGCAACCACCATTGAAATGTGCGATCTAAGACATCTCAAATTCGAAGAGATGTCGTTAGGTGAAATTTGCAGAAAACATGTTAGAGAAATAAAGAAACAATTGCGTATCCAAGTACCGGACTTGCAGGCGGAATGCTAAAGTGATTTTATTGGCAGGGCCCTAGTTAACCGAGCTTCTGTTGTAGTAAAAACAATTATTTTACAAGTTAAATTCAGTACCAAAATTCAATGAAGAATTCAATATCAGAAGAAGGGTTTCACATCCACATATAGGCCAATGCTCTTTAGCGCTCAACTGAGTCGAAGACTATAAAAGTAAAATAGTACAGGCGACCTTATCTTGGCCCAACCAGACTTGTTATGAACGTTTTTAGACTGGAAAGGTATTCTTATCACGTTTCAAGGTGTTTATGTTGTGTAAAGTCTACATAGCAAGGAAGGTTTTTATAAGATCTGACCAAATGACCTATCTTATCCGGCGAGACTACAGTATCGAACTTGACAGAGATATCACGGAAACAAATATTCTAACTCATTATAAAGACCTTTGATACAAACATGTAACTTTTGAGTGCACACAAGCACATGCATTTGACCCTGTGATCTAGTTTTTGCCCGATGGAACCTAATATCGAACTTGACAGAGATTTCATGCAAACATTTTGTTAAAATACCAAGACGTTTGGGTCTTTCGTGTCTCCTCTAAAATGCACACAATGTTTCTCAGAGATTTGACCTAGTTTTTAACCTCATTTGACCCAACATTGTCTATTACCAAGATATCACACAGACAAATTCCCTGATCGCTTATTCAACTTATAACAAATATCAAGACATTTAAGCAAAAAAATGCGACCTCTACAGTGTCCAAAAGGTTTTCTCATATTTCATCTAGTGGCCTTGATTTTTACCCAAATGACCTATATTCTGGACTCGACCGAGATGTTATATATACAAACATTCTAACCAATTTTCAAGGCATTTGAGTCTAAAAAAGAGGCCACTGGAGTTAACAAAGACTTTTTGACCTAGTCATATAGTTTTTGACCACACGTGACATAATTTCGAACTCCTGCGAGATATCATGTAGACAAACATTCTGATAAAGGTTCAAGACATTTGAGCCCCCAAAATATGAGACTACTTTAGTTCACACAAGGTAAAAGTTGACGACGGCCGCTTGAAACCGGACGGCAAACACAGTCTGAACGCAATAACTCAGCTTGACCACTACGGTCAGGTGAGCTAAAATGGTTTTAAATTAAAAAAATATGTATGACATTATTATTATTACTATAAAAGATATCTCCACATGAAATTTTCTAAGTTACGTTTTCAAAAACATTTCAAATTATTGGGGCATATTGATTTACCTGGAAAGGTGAGCTCCTAGCCGCGATGTTTGTAAAGCCGACGATATCTGAGAAATAGACGGTTACACTATCAAAAGCTTCTGCGTGGACGGGCTGACCAGTAAGAAGTTGTTCCGCAACACTCCTGTCGGTGGAAAAAAGTAAACACTTAATTATCTCGAGCATAGTGTTCAACTAGGTAACAAAATGTTTACAGAAAAGGTGAAACATTTGTAAATGATCACGATTTTTATGGCAAAAGGAGAAAAAGAATATATGTATCAAGTGCTAGATACAGAAATTAAAAACACACACACACACACACACACACACACACAAAAACAGAGTATCCAAGAGTGCCCATCGTTGTACGTTTAAAGATTAGTTGTCGAACACGTCATCTGGTTTTGAAAACAGTTTCGTTGAGGAATTAATAAAGGACACCGGGCACAAAAGACGAGTTAGGAGATAATTATGGAATAAAATACACGAAAAATTACTTTGGTAGCACTTGGTGTAAAAGTTCTTCCGATTTTCTTTTTTCTTCCAAAAATTGTTGTGTTCTTTCCTCAACAAGACCTTCTAGATTGTTAGCATATTGTTCCATTCTATTTAATAATATGTCCAGTACGTTCTGTACTCCAAGCTTTCCCCTGTAGAAAGATGACAAAAAAAAGTATTGCTTAGTATCATAAAAGTATGAAAAAAACAACAACAACAAAAAACAACAACAACAAAAAAAAAAACAACAAAAGACATAAACAGATTGGAATACATCAAGTCTATTTTATATAAAATTGTACTTACAATGTCCAATCAAAAATATTTTATTAAAATACGATTATTATTTGATATCATAGCAACATGGAACTGAAGAAGGATAGAAATATAGCTCGTATCTTTCTAGCAAATTTAAAAAAATAAAACAAATAAGATTAGAACTTATTTTCAACAAAAACATATCTCCCCCACTATGTAGATAGATGGAGTAAAACTGCCCGAGTGTGGCGTCTCATCAAATTCGGTCAAATGGTTACTGAGCATTCGTCTGGTAAAGTGGTAACTAGAATTGATACTGAACAAGTGTGCGAAGTTTCATCAAAATCGGTCGAAAGGTTATCAGGCATTCGACCGGACAAGAAAAAGCGGAAGAACTGTCAGACAGACAGAAGACACAGGCAACAACAATGTCTCCCACATAATCAAACTAAATCTTTGACGACTTTTAACTCCAAGTATGCGAAGCTTTAAGTTTTAAGGATTAAATCGTGTCCCAAAAACTTTGATTTACTACAATAACTGGGTCAAATGTGTCAGTAGGTAATACGAGAAGACATTGATAACCTACTTCTGTAGGCCTAGATGTTTAAGTTCACGTCTAACAGTCGCAAAAGATGGTCGTTCGTGTGGATTTTCCTGCCAGCAGTTTACAGCTATTTTTACCAGATCTTCGTGATCCTCATCCTTCTCTAGATATGGACGAGTTGGCATTAACCCACCTTTCTTTACACGTTCCAGGGTATCTGAAGAAAAGCCATACTTATTTTTTTTTAATTAAAATCATTTCGTAGTTATCATTGCGACTTTTAATTTTGTGATAAGATGTCTTTTGAGACATTCGCGTAATGTTGAGTTCAAGGGCGATGAAAGACACTGATTGATTGAATGGGGTTAAACGCCACTTTTAAGAGTATTTCAGTCATATCGCGGTGACTGGAGCACCTAACAATGGATTCCTGGTACTTCTCACACCAGTACTACCATTACATCCTTTCCTAGCCCAAAGCTGCTATCCCACTTAGGTTTACGAGCATCCACCCATTGGTGAGACATAAGATGTATGAAAGAATATATGCCGCCGCCGGGGATGGAACCCATGCCATCCATTATTGAAGATAAGGAGACTGATGCGCTACCGATTGCGCTATGACGCCGGCCGCGATGACAGACATCTTATTTGTTTTCTTTTCTAACTCATAAATGAATTAAGTTTCCTAATTTGGGAGAAAATCTCATGAGAACGATTTCGCGTAAGAGAAATGCCTCTACTTTGTCTTTCGAAATAATCATAGAAATACAAATGAAAAGTAAGCTTATCTTTATTACAGGAAAATTGATATAATTTTTCTTTGTGAATTTCGGCGACAATAAAATGATTAAATGGTGAAATCCGATCAAAACAATTAACAAATAGTCGATAGTTTACGCGTAGAGCAATGCAAGTGATCACAAAACTTTAAGGGGTTGTTTGATAAGGACTCAAAAGGAACCAATTCCACAGTTAGCAAGTGTACTACTACTTTGAAATATTCAATAATACAGCCAAGTGTGGCTTAAGAAAAAGTCCCTATACAAGAAAAACTGACCTTCCAAACTTCTGTACCAACTCTCATGGACATACGGCTCATTTCGAGTAATCATTTCATACAGTATTATACCGAAACTGTACAGGTCACCGGCCTGAGAGCATTTTCTGTGTGGGTATAATCTTAAATGTTCTGGAGCCATCCATAGTAACTCTGGTAAAATAGCTAGAATATACAGGGGTAGTTTTTCTTTAATAGTTTCTTCTTGCACCTTAAACAACTACCTTATATTGAATCAGAAACGACTGAGTCAGCGAAGATTTGTAAGAGTTTCGGTAAAAATATATTTAAGAGATGAAGAGAATATTTTTTTGTTTTCATGGGGGTATGAACCGAAAAAACTAATCACACTGAATGAATACGCAAAGCCGATTCATACATTGTGTGATTAGGTTTTTCGGTTCATACCTCCATGAAAACAAAAAATAATCTCTTCATTTCTTATAATTTAAAAGCATAGAGCGAAAAAACAAAATCTTTACAAACTTTGTTACCTTTTTGTATGGGACTATTTTGTGCGGAAGCAGACAAAATCGCTACGTGCTCAAAATTTTGTCAGTGGAGTTATGAATAGTTTTTTTCAGAACGCTCGTTTTTGATAGACGAAACTAATATTAAATTATTCAACTCTTGATCTAACTTGAAACAAGTTTTTCAAGCCTACTTTTTTATTCATAAAGTAGGCAGAACAAATTATCTTATTAAATCTATTGTTATTTAACACAATTTCGAAAAAAACGCGATGACAGAAAATGTGATGTAAATCAACTACTAGGCATATGGCATTTCGTTGTCTTAAGTGACTTCCTTTTGTGTCGTTCTACTATAAACTCTTGAATATTAATTAAAAACCACAAGCTTTGGTGCAGATGTATTCACATTTTAACTGAGAAATAATACAAACATTAGTTTAGGAAAATCACTCCAATATTTCAAAGATTAAATAATGTGGAATGCTTTTCCTTTGAAACGCATCAGAAACAGAATCCAAATTCGAACAGATTTGTTAAAAACGTTTGATAGAAATGTAGGATTACCAATGTCAATGCTATGTTGGTTTCCTTTGATGTTATCATTGATGATGCTCTTTAGTCCAAACCCTGTGATTTTTAGCACAAACTTGCTGTCAATAACACACCGAGAACTGGTCAATCTACCATGGACGCTGATGGGACTCGAATGCAGATAGTACATACCCTATAGTAAATATGTAAGTTACCTGTAGTAGGATACTGCGCTGTTTGTGAATAAAGACCTTATATACATTTTCTAATCGTGTTGGTAAACTTATTTAGATAAAGATATCAAAGTGTGTACTGTAGTATACCGTATATGAGCCGGTGAACGCACTCATATCAAACAAGTTCGCATATGCATACGACTCAAATGCAAGGCAGTCTGGAGTGTCACATTATATATTTATGACCTTTTCACATTACTACATAACAAACAGATGTATTTTTTTCGTTCTTTCTAAAATTATTATTGTCAAAACATCTTGCATAGAAAACAATGTTGCATAAAAAGACCTTGAAATTTGACCCTGACAGATGATGTGGACATTCAAAGCTCTTTAGAATTGACGAATAGCTGATGTCAATGAAGAACTCAACTGACAAATATAATCAATTATTACGCTTGGAAGTGAGTGTTGATGTCCGACATTTTTCTGGCTTTATTGTATAGGGCACCATGTAAACACTTATATAAACAAAGATACATCTCTTAAGGTTCACATGTGCATTTTATTTCGCCAAAATAGACATATGGTATACATTAGATTAAGTTACCTTAACATAGGCGTTATACAAATTAGTAAAAAATTACGGACCTACCTCCACAATATCATTAACCAGGGAAATCTTGAAGGCACTATCTAGTTGTATGGATTCGTTCTGCAAGATGTCCTATCAAGAAAAATAATCAAAATCAAATTCAAACTTTGATCTTGCATAGAATTTAGCTTATCGAAAATAACCGTTATCTTGTTTTTGTTTTAAATTTTAAACAGCTTTTAATTTAATCATTTTTTTCTAATGATGTAAGAGCATTGAAAGGTTCATGTGAGGATTTTTAAACATTCCAATGGTGGTTTGTTTTCTTTAATCATTTCATTTCCTGACAGACAATTTGATCGAAGGAAACGTTTCCGGGGAAGCATTGATTTCGTTGACTTAATAAGATGTATATTATGTGATCCAAAAAGTCGTAGATAAATTCATAATCGAAAGTTCACAAAATTTCACACTGAAAACGTCATTTTGAGGAGGCCTAGAAAATGTCGACTAATATTATCTATTAAATTGCCACACAATTTCCGTATTTTCGTTAATTGGCATTGAAATATATAAGTTTCGAAATATCCTTATTGACTGTTTCACATTTACAGTCAAACGTGTAGTTTGAAAGCATCACAGGTACAGCCAAAGTACGCTTGCCTAACAAGGGTAAATTTCTATGAATTTGCCTTAGTCGGAAACTGACTGGGTGCTCGTTTTACCCTTTCCTGTTCAATCCCTGGTTTTTACGTCCCTTTATAAATGAGAAAGCATTGTAACAAGCAATTTCTTCTTTTTCTACAATATTTTCTACCCTACTGAATGGTTGTTTTTCGAATTAAACCCAATTTAAGTTGTCGTCTGCAAACCTTTGAATTTGGACCAGTCTAAAATTTCGAAAAACAGGAAAGGGTTAATACAGATGACCACATTGAAAGGTTTCACTGCACCTGTACATTTATTTGAAATGTTGAAGATCTTTCGAAGTCATCTTTCGAAGTCATGATGAATTATCATCTAATAAATTTTCGAGGAGACATATTGATCTGTTTTGATTACACGAGTTCCTGGATCATCAACCATACAAATGTATTACAGTACCTGCAAATTACCTCTGGAACAATATTCTGTCAAAATACACACATTGTTGGTCTCCGGACAAACGCCAATTAAACGAGCTAGGTTCTGACAGGTGATTTCTTGGATCTAATAAAATAAGATTCTATTGTAAGAAATTTCGCCTATTGTTTCTTTCAATTTCTAATTAATTTGCATGTACTAGCAAGTGTTGCTAACCTTGATCGCAATTTGACTGATAGAAGAGCATGATAGCAGGATCGATATGCATATGTTCGATAATTTAAAGAGTAAGTTAGTGGTTGCTAAATTATGACTCTTCAGAAGAAATTGATATGAAGTTTGCAAAACCATTTATGAAAAATTCAATACCAAATTATGAGATATGATTATTACAAGGAATATGAATTAACTAAACCTTTTTTCTGCCACCAACGTAGGTAGCATGACATTTTTTCATCATCTACAATCTTAAAAGGAGATAGAAAAAACCTTATAGTTCTTGTTTTTCTACCGTAATCTAGGGATATTGTGATTTTTGAGTCCCCAGATTGCGTAGCGTTTAGTCTCTTTATTACAATACCCAAAAATTGGGATGCTTCAGGCTCAAAGTTTTCTTTTTACAGAATCAATCCGTAGCACTAAATCTCTAGGTAACTTTGTATGTTTTATATGCTATCTAGCGGTTCATTTTAGGATCAAATGTCTTAACGCATAGCTAGAATGTGTTTATTAGGCAAGTTAGAAATAAGATCACATAGACTATGTTCTCAGAATAAATCTTATAGGATATATAACTGACGAATTGCTGCTGTCAATCAAAAAAACAATCGACCAATTAAATCATTCATTTAGACCGGAAGTGTCCGACATTTGCCGAGAAGTGTATGAGCTATAGCTTATACAAGCTCCTACAGGAAGTACAACTACGATATCTAACGGCGTTATTTTGCAAAATTTATGGTCATTTACATGTAGCAAAACAATGAAATGGTTAATTGACGACATAACCCTACTGACGAAGCTATAGGTACGATGTTTAAGTCGCCAAACCTGCAAAATGCTTCACATAAATGCTGGAGTACAAAGTTTACTTCCGGTCAAAATTATTGATTTGATTGATCGATTGATTCTTTGAAAAGAATCAATTCTGACAATTGATAGTTTTATTCCATCTTTTAACTGTTTTATTATGCAGAGCAGAATTATGACTTCATTATAGGTACGACTTTTATTACACACGGGTCCATGTTTCATCTTTCCTTCTTAAGCTGTTTTGTAATTTGTGTACTGTTCAGAGGTATTTCTTTTTGTCCTATCATATATCATATCCACAATGTGGTGACAAAACAAATATTACCTTTTTAAGTTCAAGGAGTAGTGACCGATCTACCGTCAACGATTTTACGTTCAGCTTTTTAATGTGCACTTTTGACCCCTGTTAAGGAAAAAGAACATCTACGTTTAGTATCCCATATTTACATTGGAATGGCGAAAACAGGCGATCGTAGTCGGACTTATGCCAAGTAAGAGAAATTGTTGCGTTTAGATATAAAGCCATTGAATGGTAATCACTGAAGACTGCATAACATTTCATAAACTACAGGGATCACAAAACCATGCTATCCCGGAGCAGCGCCTTAACCAAAACCAATCTGATTACAGAGTAGAATCTAGTTCGGTAAAAAAGGTAACATGAGAATAATTCAAATTGATATAGGGAAACATGTTCGGTGAACCTCGGTGAAGTTTCATTATTCTGTGTGGAAACTAGAACAAATAAATGGTTTAAACTAAGTAAACATGTGACTTTAACCATTGACCTATGTAATCAAAGCCTCCTTCCTTGGATCACAAGCAACACTTGGGTAAAGTTTTGGGGTCTTAGGTCTAAAAGATATCAAGTAAATGCAAAAAAAGTAAAATAAACCCGCAATCGTCAGTTGCATGGGCCTTTGTGATCTTTAACTATTGATTGTTGTCCACACTGGTGTTAAGGTTTCATGTTACTACATTAAATAGCATCTGAGAATTTTACGTAAATACCAAGCTCCTACGGATAACAGCATCAGAATAACAGAAATCTATCGGAAACATAGCAATAATTACAAAATACAACGTTCAAGGGAAGATAATTTTGCAAATGACCACAGTAATATCAAAAAGTTCAATATGCTCAAATTCTTATGTATTGCAACATTTTGTGCAAATGTTGAGGTACTACTTCAAACGCTACTATGTAAGAGTAATTTATCCCTTATTAGCATTTTTTTCAATCTTGAATAATTCTAGCACTAATCGCAGTAGAATAATGCAAGTAACACATAGGCAGCTTCATAATCATAAAAGGAAAAATATGCGTAAATTTTAGATAATTGAATGCGATACTTTTGGTGTATTAAACAAATGAGTACAAATTGCAGGCTAAAGGGGAGACCAACTTATCAACTAATGATAATAGAATCTCGAAAATTGCACAAAACTATGTGTATATTTCAGATTAGTACTTAAAAAAATTTGGGGTGGGGAGCTTCGGACAATTTTGTGTCTATGAATGGACAGATTTGTTTGAATGGGGTTTTACGCCGCTTTCAACAATCTTTCAGTTATATCGCGGCGGCTGGAGCACCTAACAATGGAATCCTGGTATTTCTCACACCAGTACTACCATTACATCCCTTCCTAGCCTACAGCTGCTATCCCACATAGGTCTACGATTATCGACCCATTGATGAGAGACAAATAGTCGGAAAGGTTGAGTGCTGCCGTCGGGGATCGAACCCGGGACCTCTCGATTGACAGTCCGACGCGCTACCAACTGCGCTATGACGGCGGCTATGAATGGACAGAATGGCATCTATATTGATACATTTACTTCGAATGTGGTATCATGATAAACAAATAGAATTACATTTGATGAGACATTTGAATATACAAAAGGAAAGTTATTAGTCTCAAATGTTTTATATTCTTGGAATTTGATATTATAAATATACATATATATATGTGTGTGAGGAAAAACAAAAACTTACTTTATAAACACCAGCTGTTTGAAGAAAGGCTTTTTGCGTGGTATGGGATAATGATCTTTCATCGCCTTTTGACCTGATCTGCAATCGAATGGAGACTAATTGTAAAACAATAGATATATAAGTTCATGAACAGTATATAGGTTATGAATCCCTCGAACGCCCAAGGAGAATGTTACATGTAATTAACATGTTATTTTCACAAATAAAATAAAACCAGCCTTGGCCTTTGTGTTTTAGGAACCAAAAATGCACTTTCTCTCGCAAAAGCACAAAGTTCAAGTTGAGCTGTATTTCATACAGAAAATACCTGTTATAATGGAATGACCTATATTCTTACCTGATGCTTCTGTGAGTAAAACGACGCGGCGGTTGAGACGGTCCGTAATGATACGTCCTCCCATTTTACTCTCCACCATTCACTGTAAATAGCAGTCTCTGATCTCACATGCCTGGGAAAAGAAATTTTTGTTGTATTGTTCAGATAAGTTCATATTACATTCTCCTTTAGCTAAAAATGTCAAATTGAGAGCGTTATCTCTCCCGGTAACATTTTCTCGTTTGAAAACTGCTTATGATATATGTCTTGATAAAATGATATTACAAGAATCACTTTCTCCGCAATTGACGTCATCGCATAAAATTGAATTACTGTCGGATATTTAAATTTCAATATTCAAAGATATACAAATAAACTAGGAGAGTGGTAAAGTAAATTCTAATCAACGATAAGGTCTGCCATGCGCGAACAATGCATCAAGTCTATCGAAATGTGTCTATCAGCCTTGTATAATTTAATTGTTAGTTTCGTCTATCAAAAACGAGCGATCTGATTGGTCGAAAAATTTAATTCATACTTCCATGAACAACATTTTGAGTACGCAACCATTTTGTTTGCTTCCGCACAAAATAGTTCACTACAAAAAGGAATCAAAATTTGTTTAGTTGTTGCATTTTTCGCTCGATGCTATTAAATTATAAGAAATGAAGAGAATATTTTTTGTTTTCATGGAGGTATGAACCGAAAAACCTAATCACACAATGTATGAATCCGCTTCGCGTATTCATACAATGTGATTAGGTTTTTCGGTTCATACCTCCATGAAAACAAAAAATATTCTCTTCATCTCTTAAATAAAAAGTGGGTAAACCATTCCTTGAAAAATGAGATGTGGTGATAGGAAAGGTTATCGTGTTGAAGAGCATCATTGGCGCACCATATGAGATATACATATTTCTATGAATGTATGTTTAAGTTTTAAAATGACTAAAACGCCTACATCAAATAGAACTCCAATAGACAGGGTAACTTGTCTAAGATACCGAAAACACAAGATTACTGGTTGCTCTGAACAAAATATAAATCGTTTATGGAAAACTTAAAATTCACAACTTCTGCGTATATATCGCACGCCGACGAAATAGCTTTACGAAAGACGATAAGAAGTATCATTGCGACTAAGAACGGAAGTATCAATCCATATTTCATTGAGAGCGGTGATTTGTCAATTTCTTTAATGAAATGGATAAAGACTGGCACTTCGCGGCTTTTCACAATTGACCAATCGGTGGCCCTGTCCAAATACTTCTTTTGCCTCGCCCACTGACTCTGACAGGAAGACCCGCTTCAATTTTAGACGTTTTTTTTGCAAATCAATAGCCAGGAGTATGTTACAAAAAAGTTAGTTAGTTGGTTGTCGACCTAATTGACGTAACTACAACTGGAATAAGGTATAGTAACGACGTTTAAGTCGCCAAACCAACAAAATGTTTTAAAAGATGGCCAATGTCGAGGTTTAAAGCTGAATTTCGGGCTGAATGAATGAATGGATTGGTCGTTTGATTCCGTGATATACAGCTGCGTAAATATACAAACGACTTATAAATTACCTATAAGCAAAGAAGCCAACTAATATTACTATGAGGATAACTGCACTTAGTATGATGGCCACAATCACATAGTTCGGGAGAGCTGAAATAAGAACGATACAAGCTTCTGTAAAGTCAGAAAGAAGGAGATTTCATGAATGATAAAGGTTAAAGATATATGCAGCGACCTTGCACGAACTGAACTTTGCACCTAAAAAGTAATGAATAGTCAGGGATTTGACGTTATCATGTAATTTGACCAACCACATGAAAATAGACTATGTTAGAAGAGCGAAAGGTATCGATACTAGTCAGGTGGCGATGCCTGCGTCGTCCGACCGGGAATGAAACTCGAGGGAGAAGGGCCTTTCTGATCTACGAACCTTACAATCTATGAATGATCTATATTCATGGTGTGTTTCGTGAATTTGTTTTACAAAATTTAGGGGTGGCTCTTAAAATTAAAATTCACGAAACACAAATAAAGTTAAAAACAAATAACTCTACTTTAGTTTCGTCTATCATGAATCAAGCCTTTTGATTAACCCATTCCCAGACGGCAAAATTTTAGACTGGTCCAAATTGAAAGGAGTTACAGACGACAATGTATAGTTTATGGAATTTCAGATTTTTTCTACTTACTTAGTAGAAAACATTGTGGGAAATGAAGAAATTGCTTATAAAAAGCAATTTCTTCATTTTACACAATGTTTTCCAAAATACTTTTCTTTAGGGGCGTCCAAAAGGGTCACTGTGTCGGAATTGGTTAACTGACTTTTGAGCACGCAACTATTTTTATTCTTGCGCACAAAATAGACCCATGAAATTTTGCTCAATCTAGTAAAATATTTGTTTTATTTTGCTTGATGACCTTAATTATTTTATGTAATGAAGAGAATATTTTTCTTATTTTCTTTGGGATATGAACATTAGAAATAATCACACTGTATGAAGTTAATATGAAGATTCATACATTAGCGTGGTAAAGTTTAGGTTTATAACAAATAATATTTTATTCATTTCTTAAGTTTTATAATCTGTCTCTACGTTTTGCATTTTCAACCGACTCCACACTTCAATCCCCGATCATTCTATCGAATGTCGGCTGTTATCATATGAAGCACCTGGTAGTCACAGGTCAACAACTTCAACAGCAACCCTCATAAGATCCCACACATGTGTTTGAAAATTAAAAAAAATGATAAACCCACAAGAACCCTCCTTTTAACGCTCCCAAAGAAAAGGCATAGGAAAACATTATTGAAAACGAAGAATTTGCTTGAATCAAGCAATTCTTCAATTATCCTCAATATTTTCTATCAAAGCAGACGAAAAAAAAAAAAGAAAATAGAATTCCACCAACTTGAAATTGTCGTTAGCAGCTTCTTTCGATTTAGACCAGTCTAAAATTTTGATTTTGTTGGAACGGTTTAAACTGCATAACACCAACGGTAAAAAAGTAGTTGAGAAAGTGTATACTCACAATATGATAGACATCTCTCTCCAACAAAGCCACAAATCGGAACATTCGCAGGTGGTCCAGCGTTGTTTGGCCAATGGATCTGTACGCCGTCGATTATCTCAAACTTGGTTTTCCACCCTAGATACTGCGCTACTGCCTAAATATATCCGTTAACCCATTACCAGACGATAAAAATTTAGACTAGTCCAAATTCAAAGAAGTTGCAGACGACAATTTGAAAACGTTAAAATTTAAAATATCTTTACCTTTCCTGGTAGAAATGTTTGCGTAAAATGCAGAAATTGCTTGTTACAAGCAATTTTCTATATTTTCCACATTCTCTCCTGAACCTTTTTGTTGAGGGGCATAAATTGTAAGGTAAACGCTTAAAAGGAAGCACAACAAGTCGATGCGTGATGAAGTGTTGAACTTCAGTGATCCTTGGAGAACAGTACAAGTATGCAGCGTTTTCGTGTGGTGGATAATGTACAGAAAAATGGTAAAATTGGGAAATGGAAGAAATATAAAATGTATTGCAGTTTACTTGCAGGGAAAGAACTTAATCATAAAAGACCAACGCTTTCAGTCAAGCAGTCTAATTATTTTGTTTCATTTGTCAAAATATAGATAAACCCAAGGAAAGTGTTGTAGGGATAATCCTAAAATAGGTATACTTTTTATTTATTTTATTTTATTTTTTCGATTCCGGGCACAGGATGCGCATATATTAGTTTTAGGACTGATGTCCAATCAAGGCAACAGTTCGAGGGTTAGGTGCTGGATTTCAATGTACTTGTGATTACTCAGAATAAAATGTACTATCAAAAGATTATTACAGAATGATATGTAATAAACTAACAACTCTAATTTTACCTGACTTATAATGTAACCCCGTTTTCTCGAAGACAGCTCCTAGATGATTAAGAATCGGCAATGATACCTCCCAAACTCCTGAGTCAGTTTCGTAAATGTCAATAGGAATAATCACCGGACAATCCCTCCGAAACATTTATCGAGTAGCTTTGATTTGCCCTTGAATATTCGTGTGACTATCCAGTGGTTTAATCAAGTCAAGGTAGACGATTCAGAGCCACTCTAGTCCTATTGTACATGCACTACGCCAAGCGCTTATGGGGAATATTGTATTTCGATTGAGACACATCTTGTATTTGCTTTGAGCTGCGGAAGAGAATTCTTATATTTTACGAGACCGAAGGTCGAATGGAAAATCGAATTTTCCTTCGCAGCGAAAAGCAAATGCAAGATGTTGAAACGCTATCGTTATATAATATTCCATTTATGATATGCCTAGTTTTTATGAAATACATTCGATGAAATGTTAAAAAAACTGTATTTCTACAATTATTTCCCCCCTTTACCATTTTGATTACGTTTATTTACATTAAGACGTCATACACAGAATAAAATGACGCCATCTAAAAATGCCTTATATGGAACCTAATTTGAATCTGTCAGATACATTTTTTCTTTCTGACGATTATGTCTGTGTAGAATGTATATATACTGAGGGAAAAAAATTAGCAATTTCCTACGTTACAGCCAATTTCTCCTGTGTCTAGCTTTGGATTCAAACCATATTTTCACACATCGATCTTTTATGTATTAACAACGGTATCTAAAAAAATCAGATGATTTCAAGGTCATACGTGTTTGTTGTACAGCGTCAAACACGGTAGGGGTAGGGAAGTAAAAGTAACACAAAGATTTAATATTTTGTGTGTCCACCGTTTGCGCCAATAACGGCATCACAGCGTCTTCTCATGATGGAAATGAGCCTACGATTAATGGCCATAGGGATACGACCCCATTCCTGACGCAGAACACGTTCCAGGTCTCTAACGTTATTAACGTCATTCCCGTCTCTTACTCTCCTACCCAGATGGTCCCAAAGGTGTTCGATCGGAGACAGATCCGGTGATTTGGCTGGCCAATCCAACACATCAATATTATTAGTCTGTAAAAGGTCCAACGTGTGCCGAGCGACACGTTGGCGGGCATTATCTTGCTGAAAAATGGTAGCAAGCCCTTGACGCAAGAACGGCAATACCACTGGCTGGACAATTTCGGTGCAGTATCGAACGACATTTAAGTTTCCCTGAATAGCTACCAAGTCCGTCTTGCCACGGTATGATGTACCACCCCAGACCATGACGCTGCCGCCTCCAAAACGGTCATGTTGAATGACGTTGGCGGGATCCATCCTTTCGCCATCACGCCTCCAAACACGTACCCTAACATCAAATTAAAACGGGATTCGTCTGTGAATAGGACCTAATTCCACATTCGTCTTGGCCATCGACGGTGTACCCTTGTCCAATTCAATCTTGCATGTCTGTGTGCACGTGTCAAAGGAATGCCAACGTAAGGTCGACATGCGCGTAAACGTGCCGAACGGAGTCTGTTTTCTTACAGTACGAGCATAGACCCGTGTTCCCGTTGCATTTCGAACCAAACCGGCTATACGAGTGCTATTGAGGAAGCGATTACGCCGTGAACACGTCACGATGTAATCGTCCTCACGTAGGGTATTCTTACGTGGCCTGCCTGAACGAGGCCTGTCTTTGACGGTGCCTAATTGACGATACTTTGTTCTAAGTCTTGAAATGGAACTTTGGCTCACGCCAAAATGTTGAGCCACCTCTTTTACCATCATACCACCAGCCAGCATACCGATTGCTACGTTCCGTTGGACTAAGTTAAGCCCTGGGCGACGTCCCATTTGAATCTTTTAAAATGTTTAATGAGTTATCTTGTTATTGATGCTAACCAATAAACTGGGATAGATATTGTGGATATAGACTTCACGAACATGTGGAAGCACGTGCAGAACGTGTTTCATCAAAATTGCGTCAGACAGCCTTTAGAAGCGAGGAAAACGTGCGCTTTATGCATATTTAGTTAGTGAGCTTTTAAAAATTGCAAACGAGACTGATTTTATAAGGTTTATACATTTACGTTGTAAAATAATGTAGGTCGAAAAAAATTGCTATTTTTTTCCCTCAGTATATTTAACTAGAAATGTTTATAAGTATATTATAAACCAAATCATCTTCATTTTCTCAGAGATTATTTGACAATCTAAATCTTTATAAAACATTGGCTAATTCAGTTTGAGCGAGTTCTTCATGGGATGTCTTGTGTAATGCTATGTGTAGAGGAGGCGTTAAGAAATCTCCTTTCACAATTAAAGTGCGTCAGACTAATATGTGTGCATGATATTTCCTACTATTTCACATATGTGTCAAGCGAAGAGTCAGAATAGTTAGTACTTCCGTACATGATCACGCATCGGACCATACAGTTTTACACAGATTTGGATTAAAACTAACCTGGAATTCACCAGTTTCTGGACTCAAATCTAGCAAGGTAAAGTCCGTGTCTCGGTCACCATTCGAGTTGATATACGTTCGACCCCCGATACCTGCAGAGTGAATGATTCATTAGCCAACTTAGTGCCAAGACAATTTATATGCAGGTTTTGACACTAACTAAATTTTATCACAGGCTTGAAGAACAAGTTGGTTCTAATATTAACAGGTCCTTTTCTGAGTTTAAGTCTGCAAAATACATGGTCATTCTATGCATCTACACATTTTATGAAATGAATAATAGTGTGTAGTGCGTATTTTTGAAAGCAAAGTATTTGTTGGAAAACAGTGTAGGAAAAGAGGAAATTGCTTGCAATTTTCTTCTTCTCATACACCGTTTTCCTCTATCAATTTATCTATAATTCGTGATTAATTGGGTAAGGACAAAAAGTTGAAATTTATACAGATTGGACTTGAATAAAAAAAACCCCAAAAAAACTATGAAGTACCAAAGGAACCGAAGCTTAATAATTCAGCCAGTCTTGCTATAATCACAGGCATCTGGTCCGAGGACCCCTGTGTTGTCAGGTAGAGGATATCGAAACTGGCGAAAGTGTCATATTGGAAGAGCGAAAAATATTCTATTCAAATTGGTCTTTAGGGTGCCAGTCTAGCACACGGGGATAAAATCTTTTTAGACGGTTCCTCTTACAGATTGGATGGTGGATCATGGAAGATATCAAGTGGCCAAAATCAGAGTATTAAATGAGTCGATTTCTCAGGGCTGCATTCAGCAATACAAAACACTGTTTTTTAAACTATATATTTGGAATTAATGAAATTATGGAGTTATCAACATTATCTTAATGCAGGGACACTGGGAGAACAAAGTCTGAGTTGCTTACCCAAACTACTGGCCCTATAAAAGATATACAAGACCAGGTTGAAGACCTGAACATCTTAGAATATCTTTGACATTTGAATAATTTTGAAACCATTTAACCTATTCCAACACAGCAAAATTTTAGACTGGTCCAAATTGAAAGAAGCTGCAGACGACAATTTCAAGTTGATGGAATTTTGAATTTTTTCGTCTTTTTGAATAGAAAACATTGTGGATAATGAAGAAATTGCTTGATCCAAGCAATTTCTTCATTTTCCACAATGTTTTCAAAAGCTTTTTCATTGAGGGGCGTAAAAAGGAGGGATTGAGTGGGAATGGGTTAAAAGATAAATGATTAAGTAAACCCAAGTATCTTTATTATATTTCAAACTAGACCTTTATACTTATAATCATGTTTCAGATTTGCGCTATTAAAATTCCCTCAGAAAAGTCTCGTTACAGTATCAATCGTTGGTAGATTGCGATGATTACGCAGGCTGAACAGGTTCTAAAACGTTTGCTTGTGAAAGATTGTTTTTTAAATTTGAAATGATCTCTATAACCATACTAACTTTAGCGCAGTGGTAGTGCATAGGACTCCTAGTCATGGAGTGCCGGGTTCGATCGCCTGTCGCGGGAAATATTCTTTCCGACATTTGTCACTCAACAATGGGTGGATAATGATAAACTTAATCCATTCCCACTCAATCCCTCCTTTTTACGCCCCCCCAACAAAAAAGCTTTGGAAAAAATTGTGGAAAATGAAGAAATTGCTTGGATCAAGCAATTTCTTCATTATCCACAATGTTTTTTATCCCAAAAGACGAAAAAATTCAAAATTCCACCAACTTGAAATTGTCGTCTGCAGCTCCTTTCAATTTGGACTGCTCTAAATTTCCATTGTGTTGGAATGGGTTAAGTGGGATGAGTAGCTGGAGGCTCGGAAAGGATGTAGTGGTTGCACAGGTGTGAGAAATACTAGGAATCCGTTGTTAGGTTCTCCAGGCACCGCGTTATCACCGAAACACTGTCAACAGAGGCGTTTAACTTCAGTTAATCAATCAAATTATTTTTGAAATGTTATTTCTGAAAGACCTCTTCTATATCCAATATCTATCTAATCATTTGTTTCATGGAATTCCATGTGGCTGGTTTTAGATTTTCTGTACCTTATTTGGATATATTATAGGTAATCTACCAGTAATTAGGGTCATTTACGTTCTTTTTCGTATCGGGTGATTATCTCCACAGAACACGTTTCATGTTTAATTCGTGGATGAAAATTATTATAAAAATGATAAGAACCAGAAAAGATTGATTCAAGAAATGTTGAACTATGTTTATAAAAGCGTAAGCATTTAGAACATTATTGCGCTGACTTAGATCTGTTAACGAGTTCATAAAAGATGTCACGAATTCCGCACAAATCTATCATGTCAATTAGAGACTGTAATTGACGTGAAATATCACGATAGGCATGAAATCACGCGTGGAGGATGGGTCCATATTCAAACACCATTAAGAGGAGAGTCCTCTTTTCATTAGCATGTTATCTTATAAAGGATTGGTTTTTAACATAACTTCTTGCACACAACAAGTTATTATTGGCTCTGAATAAACATTGTCTTGTTTGTTTTTACATCCATGGCTTATTTTGGAATTCATGCATCGAAAACAACCCTTTACACAATAAAAGTAACTAACTAGTACTGGTAATCTCTAAGCAGTCTTGATAGATGAAAATTTTCAGGATCTCTTTGACCTGGTATCACATATTCATGTATTTTTGAAAAAAGTTCTACCAATAGTAGATCAGTAGTACTAGATAAACATTTGATATCCGAAAATAGGTGTTTTTTTTCCTGACGTCGTTCCCATAATTGTTTGGACCAGAATGCTCAGTGTAAATAACGCAGTCCGCCTTTTATCTTACAGAGACATAATAGATGTATTCTTGTTATACATAGATAACAAGAGTCATGTCGGACATGGCCATCCCCCGCCTAAAAAGCTTGATAGTAAACTGAAGCCAGTTAGATTTAGGCTTCTTGTGCACTACATTTCTTCTCAATGAGTTCGATAATAGCTATTATACTTTCAGAGATATGCCTAGGACAAAATCTAAGTCTTTAAAACAACAAAGGGCAATAACTCCAAAATTATGCAAGCAAAAGTTTTGGTTCTTGTGCACTGCACTTCTCCACAACGAGATCTATCCACTTATGAAGTTTCAAGTTAATAGCTATTATAATTTCAGAGATATGCCCCGGACAAAACCTTAGTCTTTAAAACAACAAAGGGCAATAACTCCAAAATTATGCAAGCAAGAGTTGTGGTTCTTGTGCACTGCACTTCTCCTCAATGAGATCTATCGACCTATGAAGTTTCAAGTTGATAGCAATTACACTTTCAAAGATATGCTCCGGACAAGTTTAGTGACGGAAGGAAGGAAGGACGGACGGAGACCTTTACTATATCCCATTCGCCGAAACAGCGGAGGATAATAATCGGATTTACCGTGTCATTTTCACATATCCTTTGTCTAACTGATTATCGTGTATAAAAGTACGTCTTCAGTGCATTTGCGCTTATCTTGCCAATGAAAAGGGAAAGAAAAAATTTAAACCTGATTAAGGGGTCTTGGTAACCCGGTGGGACTTGAACCTGCAACCATGAGACAATGGTCCAAGCGTATTAGCCACTCGGCTAAACATGACCTTTAAGTCTCATTTGTTAAATTTTCTGTCTAGATTTTCCCTTTTTTTCTTCCCAACCAACACTGTTCATATGAATCGTGTTTTGTATTGTATTATTTTGTATTTGTGTAAAAAATGCACTATGAAAGAGTATTGGAATAATGTCTGTCCAGTTCTGACATTGAGTGGCAATGCCACGGTTTAAATCCATTATTGCCCCAGCCGTAAATGCACCTGTAAATATGGTTCTTGTTTAGTGCGTTGTAACGTTGGTAATATGTTGAAATGTAACGCCAAACGCCGGTGTGTCCCAAAAGTCATTTCAGTGAATAAAATATGCAATTTTGATTTCCGACTTCCGTGACCAGACGCTTGTCAATTCTTATGCCTTATCTAAAACATTTTCCTCTTGCAAGCTATTTAAAAAGAAACAACGACAATAATGCTCTATTATTAGTCGGAGGTATTTAACGTTAAAAGAGTAACACATTTGGCGAGTTTCGAGTGTTGCTTATTATTTAAACAATCCACACACACAATACTGTTTTTGTCCCTTAAAAAACTTTGGTGAAATTGTGAAAAATTTGGGAAATAGTGTATCACAAGCAACTTCCTCATTATCCACAACATTTTCAATCCCAAGATATTATTCAAAATCCAATAAAATTTGTACTTTGAATCTTCTCTGAATTTGGACTGATCTAAAATGTTGTCGTCTTGAAATGAGTTAAATGTACAACATATGTAGTACAGCAACTTGAATAACAAGTCACAACTTTTATTTTACCTGGAAAAGTTCGATTCCACATTCGCTTCATAATGTTGGAATAATCTCTTGGATCTTCATTGGCCAATATAGTCTCATTCAAGACATGTGCATATAGAAGAAACGCGTCAACAAGGCCTATTTCGAATATGTTTATCTGAAAAAAAAAATTCCAAGGTCGGAGAATCCCGTTTTACGACGCACTAAAAAGTAAAGTTTTTAAAAACATCGTTTTAAAGTAGCAAGTAGCTGTAATCCAAAGTTTTCTTCTTGCCCAATAATGATTTCTTTCCTTTCTTATATTGACTTTGTTAGTTTAATTAAATCGTCGGTGCTCAAAATGTCGTAAATACAGATATGATACAGCTGTAGCTACGACATTTTGCTCACGCACCAACGATAAAGTAATTTGTCCTCTACAACTGATAATTAGATGGACATGTCTATGTTTTTTCTTCTCAAAATGGATTAAAGGAAATACGGCTCTCGTAGGGAACAAAAAGAATCCCGAAATCTTCGTAAAAAAATGTTTATAGATTCCTCTGTTTTCTGTTCGGCAACGATTTTCATAGTTGGTTTGTGACCCATTCTGAAAGTATTGACAAAGGCGTAAAAAATTTAACGAATATTTAAGAGATGAAGAGAATATTTTTTGTTTTCATGGAGGTATGAACCGAAAAAACTAATCACACTGTATGAATACGCGAAGCGGATTCATACATTGTGTGATTAGTTTTTTCGGTTCATACCTCCATGAAAACAAAAAATATTCTCTTCATTTCTTATAATTTAATAGCATCGAGCGAAAAAACAAAAGCTGTACAAATTTTGATACCTTTTTGTAGTGAACTATTTTATGCGGAAGCATACAAAATGGATGCGTGCTCAAAATTGTGTTCATGGAGGTATGAATTAAATTTTTCGACCAATCAGAATGCTCGTTTTTGATAGACGAAACTAACAATTAAATTATTTCAGGATTCCTTTCGGTGAAACTTTTGTCCCTACGTAACCGTAGAGCCTTTCAGCAACTGCCCAAAGGACCCGTCAAAGATCTATTGTTCATTGTAATAGTCACTAAATTGTTATCACCAAAATTATTATGACATGATTAACACCAACATCATTTCTTCATTATTGCCTACGTTATATAGGACAATTGTTTGTTTCAGTGTAACATTGATTCATCTTTCATTGAACGAACAACAAAAACTATATTTTCTCGAGTGCTGGAGCCACTAGTAACCAGTTTTGAGATAAATCGATGTTTCACGAAAAACAAACGATTAATCTATTTCTTTAATGTAAAAAGAGACATATTGTGACCTTTTCGGACGAAAAGTTCAAAAAGCGCTTCATTTCGAATGTGGATTATAGAGCAAGTCAGTGATATCACCACTGTCTTTGGTCCAGAGGTGCCCAAAGAACTAATGCATGGCCATTCCAACACAAGAAAATTTTAGATTGTCCAAATTGAAAGAAGCTGCAGACGACAATTTAAATTTGATGGAATTTTAAATTTGCCGGTAATTTGGGGTAGAAAACATTGTGGATAATGAAGAAATTGCTTGATACAAGCAATTTCTTCATTTTCCACAATGTTTTCCAAAGCTTTTTTCTTGAGGGGCGTAAAAAGGAGGGATTGAGTTGGAATGGCTTAAATCTATCAACACAGTGAGATTATTCAGACAGTTTTACTGATTTTGTTCGGTTAATTGACTGTCTATCAAATAATTTGTTGACCAATGAAATGTTTCAATTAGACTTGAATTACAGTTTGAACTCCAACATTGGTCGCCATTTTGGTGCATCATTTTTGCTGGTTTTAGCGGCTTAAACGTCGTAACTAAAGTTTTCTAAGCTGTAATTACGACGGTTGCAAAATATTTTGCAAAAAAACCGTCATTAGAATTCGAAGCACATATGTGCAGGCTGATCTTTGTCTACACCTCCTGCATGACAAGGGTTATTGGCAAGAAACATGTAACAAAAAAGTAGAAATGATTCACATAAATGGAGGCCAATGTTGGAGTCATTGTTCACTGATTTTTCGATTGAAATCGCGACCCGTCAATTTATCATTTATCCATCTTATACAATAGACTTTACCTCGTCATCCGGCTCCCATGTATAGTTGAAATTCACCTCCGCTCTTCTTTTTACTTCATTCTCATACTCGAAAAATTCCTCAGTGATTGGACGTCTTGGGCGAATAACAAAGACAGATTCATACGCTTTTCGAGCTTCCTGAAGACACAGTTAAACAAATGGACAACAGTGACATGGGACTGGTCATAAACAGGCGTTAGGAACGCAGTTGACAGATCGCTGGGCAAACCCACTTACCTCCGATATTGCAATCAACTGAAATATCGAATTAAGCTAGTTTGCAAAATTTCTGGTCAGTTACATAAAACAAAAACTAAATCGGTGGTTGGCTACGTACAACTTGATTAACTCATCCCCGCACAACCAACGGGGATGACTGGTCAAAATTCAAACAAGCTGCAGACGACAATTTCAAGTTGGTGGAATTTCAAATTTTCTAGATCTTTCTACACAGAAAATAATGTGGATAATGAAAGAACTGCTTGATACAAGCAGCTTCTTCATTATTCACATTGTTTCTAAAGTTATTTCCTGATAGACATAAAACGGAGGATTTTTGTTTGGATGGGTTAAGCTGTAGTTGCAACGTTTAAATGGGCCACTAACGAAAACGTTTTATTTTAATTCCAGAGTTCGGTTTCACTTTCGGTCAAAATGAACGATTCGATAAATCAATCAACTTTCGATTGACAGTTGTAGTTCGGCAACTTATCTAATGGAGCGCGCTTGATTCCAGGTTGTGTGGTTCCTTTTCGAATTCCCGCTCTTTCAGTTCGGATCGAAGCACCGTATCCATATCACCTCGTTATTTTTTTGGACCTTAACCATTTCCAGTACAGTTTCTGATTTTTACGTCCTTTTTGATTTCACAATTGAGAAAATGTTCTAGAAAAAAGAAAGAATTGCTTATAACAAGCAATTTCTTCTTTGATCCTCATTTTCTACCAGATTGAATGGTTATATTGGAAATTAAACCCATTTTGAATTTTCGTCTGAAAAATCTTTGAATTTGGACAGGTCTAAAATTCAGCAAACAGGAAAGGGTTAATTCCATACAACCTTCAACCATACGAGTAAATGTGCCATGACTTAGAAACGAGGCTGTTTCATAGAAATAAGGGATTAGGTATTCATATCTACATGAAAGGAAATATCTTCATTTCTTGTAATTAAAAAAAGAAAAAAAAATCGAATTATTGACCTTGAAAGATTTGAAATAAATAAAGATTTACTAGTGTCGAATAGTTTATATACTGATAAGGGAAAAGCAACAATTAAACAATTCTTACATACTCCAGAACAAGAAAACAGCCTATTAGAACTCTGCAAACGCTTTAGGCTACGAGAGCACTGTTTATGAGTAAAAAGAAAAATATTTAAATGACAATGTATTCGGGCGATCAACTCGCATGTATTCGGAAACATCTAAAAAAACAAGAGGACCAGTGGTATCTCACTCTTTTTTTTTCAAGGCCCAAAACTAACTGGGTCTGAATTAAGAAGACCTTTAACATTTAGCTAAAATCAACTTAACTTTAAAAGGGGGCAACCTAAGGGACATTTCTGTAATATTTGGTTGAAATTTGGAGGAATTGCCTCCTTTATTTATTTATAGGCCCTATCACACTTGGGCTCAGCAATTTTAGTAATTTAAAAGAAGTCATTGGACTGATGCTTCATGCAAATTATCAAGATTGAACGCCTTCTAGGTCAGAAGATGATCTTAAATTTTTTTTTTAATTTCACCGTTGTTGCAATGGCAACCAGAGTGTTCAACGGATTTAATTCTTTGGTTAAGTTTGTTTGGGAGGAAATGACGTTTTAAAATTCATTCCTTTTCCTATATAAGCACACGAGGGACGTGATTTTAGCAATTCTGAAAGAGGTCAATGTACTCCTGCCTCATGCAAAATATCAAGGCTCCACGCCTTCTTGGTCAGGAGGAGATCAGTTTAAATATTTTTTTTTTTAAATTTCACTTTTGTTGCTATTACTACCAGATTTTTCAATGGATTCCAATTCTTTTAGCAAAAGGGCACCACCTAAGGAACATTTCTGTTAAAATATAGTTGAAATTGGTCCAGTGGTTTAGGAAAAGATCTCGGTTTAAAATTGTTGACACATGACGGTCGACGCACGACGGACGCCGTACCGAGGGTGATCAAAATATCTCACCATGAGCACTTTGGGCACAGATGAGCTAATAACTATTCCGAAGTCGATTGTAACTCGTCGTTACTTGTAGCCACCAGCCTGTTTACATAGGTCTAGGGGCAAAGCTTTTGATACGTCAAAGAGTTTCTTACGACAAACATTAAACGTTTACGCGAAGTGCTCGAATATAGACCGTAGCCATCCTTTAAGCGATAGGAACCATGCGCAAACAGCTCTTAAAACTCCGAAGCATGCTCACACATTAATTCGTTAATATAACGAAACTGTGATCACGCAATAAATCATTAATTGACTTTAATAATTCGAAAATCGCTCCCGTGAGTAGACAGCTTCGAGTTAAACGTGGACTTGAGTACGGGTGAGTGTAATAACAAACTCTAAAAATATGAACCCGCCCTTGATTCCTCTAATCAAGATGTATTAGAATTAACCAATTGTTGGCCCTATCCATTTACTCCGTTGGCCCCGCCCATCAGCTCCAACAGGAAGTTCCGTTTCGAAATTAAACGGCATTTTTTTCAAAATTTATAGTCACTATAGCATGTACCAAAAGGTCGTTGGTTTGAGACCTAAATGTCGTAACTACAGCTTGAACAAAAATGACGGCATATATCGGAGTAAAAAATTAACTTCCAATCCATATGAAAGATTTTATTGATTGAGTGGTTATTTTATTGACAGTCGCGATTGCACAATTGGTCCAAAACACAACAACATCTGGATAGAAACTGATTATTTCGAATTAAATTCGAATTTTCCCACTTTCTTTAATAAACACTAAAATACTTCCGATCTTAATCAATGTAAACTGATTGAATTTGCAATAAAACCCGATACTGTTAGGCCTATTTAACTTCATTATAACAAAGATTTAATTAGCATCACCAGGCGCAATTTATTTTTAGAATATTTTATCCGTTAACTATGCTCATATAATTGATACATATATTTTTTTAGATATCCAAACTAATCCTTTTCAAAGTAGGAGGGGTGGTTGCCATGGTAGTGATCAGAATTGTTTCTTCAGCCTATTTGAAAAGGTAGTCACAGTTTATGTGTATTTCAAACTTTATCGTTACTTTACCTTTGTTTTTACTGTAAAGGGACAATTCACCTATCGCTTGCCCCGCCAACTTACTCAATTGACCGCGCCCACCGACTCCAACAAGAAGTCCCGCTTCGATTTTAAACGGCGTTAGTTTGCAAAAAATTATGGCTAGTAGCAAGCAGCAAAATGTATAAAATAGTTGGTTGGCGACCAAAACGTTGTAACTATAGTTTGAATAATTTTGGTAAGGACGTTTAAGTCCCCAAAATAACAAAAAAGAGTAATAAATCTAAGAGTTATCTAACACTCACAATACTTTTAAAATTTTGCACCCTAACAAATGTCTAACAGTTTTTATTCCAGCACAGACGCGCACCTGCCAGTAATACCCGAAAGGGGAGTTGGGCAGTATATATAGATAGATAGATAGATAAATGACGGCCAGTTTTGCAGTATAAAACTAATTTCTTGTTTAAATGAAGGATTTCATTGGTCGACTGGGCATTTGATTGAGAGCCGCGATTGGTCAATTGGTTTAGGTTTGGTTCATTGAGATCATTGAATTTTATAAATTTCAAACTTTCGTTTTTGTTGTTGTTATGCACAACTATTATGACGAAGTGGCGCACAGGGATTTGATTTTTAAAGAACAATAATTTAATTTTTAGTTACGTCTATCAAAAAGGGGCGTTCTGTTTGGTCGAAAAAATTAAAAAACAAAATTTTGAGCACGCGGTCATTTTGCATGCTTCCGCACAAAATAGTTCCACACAAAAAGTATCAGAATATGTAAAGTTTATGCTTTTTTCGCTCAGTGCTATTAAATAATAAGAAATGAAGGGAATAATTTTTGTTTTCATGGAGGTATGAACCGAAAAACCTAATCACACAATGTATGAATCCGCTTCCAGCAAATTTGGAAAGGAAATCACATTATTTTTTATCTTAGAGCTTTTTCAAACTGTTTCATGTTTCGTTCACGCATTGTGTGTTAAAACGAAATTCATGCTTTCAGTAAAATGAAATCAGGCTAATTATCGAATTGCAGACCCCGCACACTTACTCTGTTAGCCGCGTCCATCGACTACGGTAGGAAGTTCCGCTATGATTTTAAACGGCGTTAGTTTTCA
The DNA here is from genome assembly GCA_946902895.1 of Fragum fragum. Taxonomy (NCBI): domain Eukaryota; kingdom Metazoa; phylum Mollusca; class Bivalvia; order Cardiida; family Cardiidae; genus Fragum; species Fragum fragum. The sequence continues at coordinate 52,026,271 of OX336367.1, read as the reverse complement.
GAAATTATGGCCAGTAGTATGTTAGAATAAAGAAGGACAGTAGGTTGGTGACCTAAACGTCGTAACTACAGCTTGAATATATTGTAGTTCCGACGTTTAAGTCACCAAACCAAAAAAACGGTTAACAATAATAGCGACCTATGTAGGAGTTCTAAACCAACTTCAAGCATAAATGAATGTTCACACTCCTTCACTGCTCTCAGTGTTTTGATAAGGTAGCAGCTTTATAAAGGGCAGTAAGCTGTTTTCTTTGACTAGAGATTATAAAACAAGCGGTCCATCCTCGCGTTAATAACTAGATATGACACGTGTCTTTTGTAGAACAATTAACCTCTTTATCAGGTCTCATTAACTGTCATTGATGCTGAACATGACAAATTTGTCTTTCCATTCGGAAAATGCGACGATTTTAAGTCACGTTCGGTAGATTTATAATTGAATACCTGGTTCCACGTTTCAATTTGATATATTCTCCTCCACAACTAGACCAACTAAATTTGGAATTATGTTCATTAAATTTGTAACCTGGAGTCTGACCTTTGACCTACTTATCAAAATTAAAACTTAATTTTTTTTTTAATCTCCCCACACCCGTGATTTCTCAATCGAGGTAAATTTTAGACCATAAGGCGGATTTAAACGCGGTTTTCGGTATTTGAAAGAGCTAACATTATTTGTCTCTGTTTGTGCGTCATTCTGTGGTATTGAGTATACTTCTGGTAAAATCCATACTTCAATCGACGAATCACTCATTTTCTTTAATGTGATCCGTCAGACTGACGAATCCAAAGTCATTATGCGTAACCGAGAGCATTAATTGTGACCTAGCCTGTGAAGAAGGATAAAAAAAATCTTATTTCTTGAACACCTATACCATGTTATTCAGCAATGGATTGTATATAGCCGGGTACGACCTAGGAATTCCAACCCTGTCTTCCGATTGACTGTACGAATTAGTGTCATGCGTACAGTATTAGTAGTGACAGAGGTCGCAGAAAAATCTGTACGATTAGTGACAGTTCATCTCTTATCCTGTTTATTTGGATAGTCTTTGGGTTCGCAGGCAAACAATGCCAAATGCCGATCCTATAAACCTTTGTAAATATATATGCACATAATAATACCGTTATACGAGCTAACTCGTGGGGTTTAATTGTCTTCTAGAGCTTCTTTCAATTCTTCTTTCTGACTGTTTTTCAGGGATACATATGAATTTTTCTTTATGTTCCTTTCGTAGCAGCTGGGAGAAGAAGATTTTCAAAGATTTCCTTGTTCATTCCTTTTGTAAAATGAGGGATCGCACAGAAAAGGGCTAATTTTCAGAGTACAATAATTTTTTGAAGCATTTTTATAGAGGGACAATGGATGATGATACATGCCAAATATAAAAGATCTAGGCCTTATAGTTTGTAAGAAGAAAATTTTCAAAGATTTCCTTCTTATTCCTTTGTAAAATCAGGGATAACACAGAAAAGGGCTAATTTTCAGAGTACGTTAATTTTTTTAAGTATTTTGGTAGAGGGTCAATGGGTGATGATACATACCAAATATAAAAGCTCTAGTCCTTATGGTTTTGGCGAAGAAGATTTTCAAAGATTTTCTTATTGATTTCTTTGTGAAATCAGGGATCGCACAGAAAAGGGCTAATTTTCAGAGTACGATAACTTTTTCAAGTATTTTGGTAGAGGGTCGATAGATGATGATACATACCAAATACAAAAGCTCTTGGCCTTATGGTTTAGGAGGAGAAGATTTTTAAAGATTTCCTTTGCAAAACCAGGAATCACCTAGAAAATGGTTACTTTTAAGAGTACAGTAATTCTTTGAAGTATTTTGGTACAGGGTCAATAGGTGATGATATGTACCAAATATCAAAGCTCTAGGCCTTATGGTTTAGGAGGAGAAGATTTTTTAATAGCTGTTTAAGGACGGGCAGAAGGACAGACGGACGCCGGCAATTACCGATCTTTGTAGCTCACCTTGAGCACGTTGTTCTCAGGTGAGCGAAAAAAACAACAATAATTTGGGAATTACGGAGGGGGGGGGGGCGGACCCGCGGTCCCTCCTCTGGATCCGCGCATGTGAAATATGAATTGAATACCTGCATTTTTATGGGTAAATTATGTAACACCGTATTTCTACCGTTGGACTAACATTAGTGGTAGAAAATAAGATGTTGTCCCTATAATTTATACCTTTTTACCTTGCCTTATTTTAGTATTTGCTTTCAGTCACGCCAGATGTTCAAACATCTTCAATAACATCACGAGATGGCCAAAAGAAAACGATACGGGTTAAGTACAATAAATTATTTTGTGGAGTGGGGTAAATGTTGTTATACGTAAATTCCAATTTTATATAGATAAAATTTCATATCATCAGAGTTTATATAAGACTAGTTTATGGTAAAAGAACTTGAGTAGTACCAGTGTATACTACAAATGTACGAACCAGCAATAAGTTCCATCATGCAAACATGTCCTAGCAATGAATACCCCCTTCAATCCCAGTTTTATTTGGTTACTCTTAATCATTGATTGTGAGGACTCGTTAGAACGCCTCGCCGTGCATGGCGGTTCTAACGTGTAGCCAAAAATCTATGATTTGAGCAAATATGAGACAAAAATCAAATTGAAATAATCGCTGTTTATTACAAAGGCGTGTTTGCTTAATGCTGATATTTATAACCGAAGGATACCTAGGTTATCATTGATGCACCCAGTCTGACAATTTTGAATAATATGTTATTCTTCACTCTTCAGAAAAAATCAACCATTGCATCTAATGATTTTTCTAGCAAATTTTCTATAGCTAATATTGACATTCTATTAATAAATTATGTTTGTTATCCAAAAGATATGTAAATTGGAACACATCAGGATAACATGTCCGATTGTCCGTGTAATGAACAACCCCTCATACCCTACTTTTATATGGTGAAAATGAGTTTTGCAGGGGTATATCTAATTTTCTGATTTTCATTCTAAAACATAGAATGTGGGTACTCGTTAGAACCGCTTTGCCGAATCTACGTTTTGAGCAAAAATATGAAATCTATCAAAATTTTTCAACGGAAATTTTTCATTTTTTTACAGCTGAAAAATTTACTGTATATTGTATAGGCGTTTTTTCGTAATTGACTTTGATTATAAATGTTTAAAACATTGGTTCCAATGAGCAACAGTCACCATCTTTCCTCGTGTATTGTCGTTTTTATGTATATATATAAATATATGACAAGTATCGATTCAGAGAATAAGATACACCTCAAAAATAGAAATCCTAGTAAATTTTCAGTGAACCTCAAACACAAGGGAATCACTGAGTAGAATTTTGTATACGATATGCAAACACATGGAACATATTGCATCTAAACGTGTCCAATTTAAGCAATTTACAGTTAACAGTTGACTTAATGTGGCTATCTTTTTCGGAACTAATCGTAAAGTCTTTCGGAGCTAATCGTACAGACACGAAACATGCATAGGTCACTGTTCGTACAGTTGCTTTCAGGCAGGATGTTTTTTTCACGAGGATATTATTTAAATCTTCGAGGCATTTTCACCAAACGGAGCTCGAAGTTTTCATTACTAAAGACAATAATGTCATTTCAACAGTGGAACTCTTTGCAATCTGCGTCAGAACATACTTTACCGGAGAAAAATCATTCGCATCCTCGGACAAAATATGTGAAACTCGCTGATTGCATGTGATTAATTCCGATTTGCGGATAGAAGCATCGTTCCACAATAAAATGTAAAACAGACATGAAAATTGCGTTCATTTCACAATTTATTTTAAATCCGTCTTGAAGTCTAAAATTTACCTCGATTCAGAAAAGTTCACCCCTTCAACTGTTTAGTGTCACTAGTGATATATTTGGCGTGGAGTCCGTGTCACTTCCGATTTGGCTCACTGTACGGTTATACACAGTGTTTGTGGTAAGCAGCTGAAAACTCTTGTTATAATCATAGGGAATGTTCCTTCGGAAATGGTTCAATTCCGTTCAATAACCGTTAGAAAAGAGAATAAGTGAAATAATTCATGTTTACACAACTTGATACATAATATACAATTCTGTTTAATTTTTTTTAATGTTCCTATCTTATTGATTTTCCCATCTTTGACAGGAAACAGGAGAGGGGGTCGTCAAAATGTCAGAGATCAAAAAGAGCGATTCGGGCCCCCGAGAACCTCTATTTTCCCTTTGTAATTTAAATCAAGTATAGCGAATATGTGAAATTTAGGGAGATATGGTATCCAGCTACTTAAAAGATATATTCGATGGCCGAGTGGTATAGGTGATTGACTCGTGAGGGACCTGAAAACATCTGGATTGTGAGTGTATCACCTGCCAGTAATACCCGAAAGGGAGGGTGATAAATAGATAGTAAGGTAGAATAGCCATATGAAAAACATGACAAATTGGATAAAGAAAAGTAAAAATAACAACCCAAAATTCTACCCTAGTCAGAATGCACAAGATGTAAAATCGACCATAGTTTATACTTTTTTCCGCATTCACAACTATCCCTTTCTATTAATCTTCTTGTAAGCCGTCATTCGAAAAAGTATATCTTAGTATTGTTTCTGGTCAAACTGCATTGCTTGGTCAGGGTCAAAACATGTCTTTTGACAGACTTTTCAACCAGTCTACCTCATTATATCTTATTTTAAACACAATCCGCTTTTGGCACCACCAAGAAAATAGCTTTTGAAAATATTATGAAAGATGAGGACAGTGTCTGTTACAAGATAATTTTTCATTATCCACAATGTTTTCAACACACACAAAAAAAAATCAAGATTTAAAACTTTTTTCCAACTATATATTGTCATCTGCACCTTCTTCGAAATTGGACCAGTCTTAAATGTTGCCATCTGGTAATGAGGTAATGACCTGAGCGACATCCGCTCCTTTTCTGACAATCTTGCTTTATGAACTTTCTTGATCGTCTGAAATTGGTGAATAGATTATATACTATTATCAATTTTATCTTCCTTGTCTTCGATGCCATATAATATGCGGCTAGGTTTTACTTTCAAACTTCGAGAAAAGCAAAACAAAACAAAAAATTATTAATTTCTTAGATATATCCTGAGTCGTAATACAAATCTGCGTTCCTACTCGGTTTTATTGGTTTGGTGGACCATATATGTTATATTGTCCAACTGTTTTGCACTTGCTAAGCCAATTAGAAAAAAATGGTGTCGACATCAAAGTAACTGTTTTATATTGGACGTAAATCGTTCATTAACTCTCACGTTTCCAAATAGGAATCAAATGAATACATGGTAATTGTTATTTATCATATATTAGATAAAGTGTAAATTACTGCATTTGCCGACTTTGCTTCAGTCCTTCTTGTTAACGACTCTGAAATCTTGTTCCTTAATTAGACAGTGAGGTGGAAATATATCGTCCCTATAAATACACCGTGCTTATTACACTCACTGATCTGTCAGCCCGATTAACTCAGTTGGTAAAGCACTTGACTTCAAACCTAGAGATCACGGGTTCGAGCCCTGGGCTGACCTTCTCAACTAACTCAACTAATTGTTTTTTAGATGAGACGTTAAACCGATGCCCCGTGTATCCACCGAGCACTTTAAAGAACCAGGCGGGGCTCCCATCAGCCTTGCACTATCCCCCGAAACAACTAATCGTCTTCTGGGGCTGGGGGCATTGAGTAAAAGTTTTTGGATTTACTTTGCGCGTAAGAATACATTATAGTTCAAATTTGCTTCACGGAAGTATGGAAAAAAATCAACTAAGCAAAACGCTTGTATCTTGATAGACGAAACTAAAATCAAGCTTTTACGCCATATAGAACTCGTATGGCAGGTTTTCCTACCTGGTCAAATTCGTCACCGCGTTGCCAGTCATATTTTCCTATGTTAACATCTCCTTGAACTTGAAAATGGAATATAAACAGGTATTCTCCTTCTACAAGAAAATCGACTCGTCGAGCTAATAGAACCATCTGGCGAAATACATCTCCTTTTGAACAAACTATAAATACTGTGGAAATAGGAAAACATAAAACATTGTATGGACGTATATCGTACACGCGCATAAAATCTATACGTATCAAAATAGGGCTTTATTTACAGTACTGAGAACGTCAAGAGGTTTGACTAAATCGCTGGCCCCGCCAACTTAGTCCGTTGGCACCGCTCATTGACTCTGACAGGAAGTTCCACTTCGATTTTGCAATATTTGTGGCCAGTAAGATGTAACAAAAATGAGAATAGTTGGTTGGTGATCTAAACGTCTTAACTACAGTTTTAGTAATCTGTAGTTATGAAGTATAAGACACCAAACCAACAAAATTCTTAACAATAATGACTGCCAGTGTTTGAGTTAAAAACTCACTTCCGGTTTAAAAGAATTATTTCATTGGTCGACTGATTATTTGATTGACAGCCGCGATTGGTCAATTTATGGGACAATTGCGTTCTACTATGGGGATCCGATTTACCAGGACAGCTTTAATTGTTCGTAACGTAATCCAGTTCCTCTGAACATTAAAAAATGGAACAAGACAATGTTGGACATTGTCGTACATGTCACGCGAAAAGGATCTTCTTTGGGTCTGTAGAATAAATACTTAGAAAAGCTATCAGGATGAGCAGACCCTGTCGATATTTAACCCATTCCCGCACAATCCCTCCTTTTTACGCCCATCAAGAAAAAAGCTTGGGAAAACATTGTATCAAGCAATTTCTCCATTATCCACAATGTTTTCTAAATAAAAAGACGAGAGAAAAATAAAAAAAAAAAAAAAAAAAAAAATCCATCAACTTGAAAGTGTCGTTGTCAGAATCTTTCAATTTGGATCAGTCTAGAATTTTATCGTGTTGGAATGGGTTAACGTACTAAGGTCCTTTTTCGCTTGACGGATCTCGAACTTTCATTTCATACGTATGAGGTATGTACCAAAAGCAAAAATACAGGCTAGTCATTTTTAGCTGTTTAGCTGATTAACCCATTACTAGACGAACGATTTTTAGACTGGTCCAAATTGAAAGAAGTTGCAGAAGACAATTTAAAGTTTAAGAAAGTTTAAAAGTTTAGAAGTTTAAGGGTAAATATTATTTTTGAATATGAAGAAATGTTTGTTACAAGCATTTTTTTCATTTTCTACAATATTTTTATGGGCGTTAAAAATCGTCATAGTGGAAATTGGTTAAACAATATTTCTTATTACTGTATAAAGATATCTACAAGAAAAATGTATCAGCGAGACTTACTATGAACAATATTTTCAATTTTATTTCATCTAACACAAAAAAGATAGTGGTAACATAGCCATACTTTTTTCCCATTAAAATCATGTATTAAATGAATACAGTGATCATTATAAATGAAATTAAGACGCCGAGATAAAAGTTGATGGTAATTCGAATTATGTAATACAGACCGATTGTGTTTTAATTGTCTTTGAGAGTGATTGATTGAATTTGGATAGCCGCTACTTTTAACAGTATTTCAGTCAGATCGCGGCGGCTGGAGTACCAAACAATGGATTTCTGGTATTTCTCACACCAGTACCACCATCACATCCTTTCCTAGCCTCCAGCTGCTATCCCACTTAGGTTTACGAGCATCCACCCATTGGTGAGAGATAAAGTCGGAGATGATTGTCGTTGGGCACAAGCATAGAGAAATATAGGGATGAATATAATCAAACCTTTCACTGGTATATGTCTGCAACCAACCTATTACCACACAACAAAATTTTAGACTGTTCCAAATTGAAACATGTTGCAGACGACAGTTTCAAGTTGAATGATTTTTAAAAATGTTTGTCTTTTTTGATAGAAAACATTGTAGAAACTGAAGAAATTGCTTGAAATTGCTTTTTTTTCATCTCGACAATTGTTTCCATTTGTGTTTTTTTTTCAAACCTCTCATACAGTGTGATTAGTTTATTTTCAGTTCATACCTCTATGAAAACAGAAAGTATTTCTTCATCTCTTACAACATTTTCTATAGCTCTTGGGGTTGTATAAAGGTAGTATTATTTCGGAATAAGTTAATAGTTTTTTGTACTTTATTTTGAAATAAGTATTAAATGAGATTATGAATAAATGATAAAAATTAAACTATGAAGTACTCACCCCGACTTTTGCTTGCGGCCTCTCTCAAGACCCTGGTTAGCTCCGCCTCGAGATCTGTAGATCTTTGGTCAAATGGAATCGGATAGGATGAAAGGTAGGGGGCCACATCTTCAAATGTTTTCTGAAGACAAATGACAAGAAATATGTTCGCCCATTACCACACAATAAAAATATTAGTTTCGTCCAAATTCAAAGAAGTTGCAAATGACAATTTCTTGTTGATGTCATTTATTTTTTTGTCTTTTGAGGTGGAAAATAGTGTGGATAATGAAGACATTGCTTGTACCAATCAATATCTTTATTTTTCACAATGTTTTCTAAAACCTTTTTTCTCGGGGGCAGTATTTTGTGGGAACGGGTTAAAGATGATTTTCACGAAATACCAAATTGATTCAACAACTAGGTAAAAATGTTTTATGTGGTATTTATTAATGTATGCGTATATATACATAAATGAAATTTAACTGGTATAAAGTTGGTACCACATGATGAGTTAGTGTTAATTTTGTTAAACCTGTTAAGAGATGATATCATCTCATTGATAACATTACAACCTATTCGCATAGCTTGAAACATTAACCCATCCCGACTTTTTTACGCACCACCAGGACGGAGCTTGAGAAAACGTTTTGAAAAATGAAGAAAATGCTTGTCACAAGCAATTTCTTTATTATCCTCAATAATTTCTGACCCACATGACAAGGATTTCTGTCATTCCATCAATTCTGAAATTTCGGCTGCATTTACATTAATAAGAACCAGTTCAAAATTTTCTCTTGCGCCGGGGTATGAGTTAAGATAGATCTCGCAGCAAGTCACTTTCTGTCCAATTTTCAGAATTGCGATACATTATAGGTAGGTTAGTTCATCAAGCATTAGAGCAAATGCTACCTTGGATGCCTCTCTTTCTTTCATGACAATACAAATCTTTCATCAGCAAATGTTTCATTGACGTGACGTGTTCGACGTTTCAAAATTTTCCCGACCAATCGCAACCTATGCGCGCTTTAAATGAACTGGTCTAAACTAAAAACAAATGGTCTTAGTAAAGCACTGAGATCTTTTCGAAGTCCTTATCATTCTTTTGGCCTTAGAAAATTGGTTATGTTAAACTAGAATTGTTCTCCGTTAGCCAACTCATAGCTACTTTTTGTTCATTCTTTTCTTTGAATTTTTGCAATTGGTGCACCGCCCATCAAGAACGATAACCATCGGAAAGAATAGAAACCTGAAATGGCAAACAGAAGTAACGACACAAATTTCGTACGAGACACCTATATAACTAAGACTGAGAGTAAATATAATAACCTTAGAGTAAATATTGTCATTTTGGACAGCCAATAACTTGACTCATGAACATGTCATTCGTGCACTAAATGATATGAACACAAACGGATTTACAGTATGACACATATTGTTGCGATTGTTTGTTAATAAGAATAAAACTTATAACGTCCTTAGATGTCTTGCACAATCAAATTAAGATTGATTTTCTTCTGAGAAAACACAGGATGTTTCTATAGCCTTAGCGTCGTCGTCGTTGCCGACGTTTGCTTGTAAGAACATTTGTATTTGACCAATCGCTTGCCCAGTCCATTTCTCCATTAGCTCCGCCCATTGACTCCGACAGGGAGTTCTAATTTGATTTTTAACGGCTTTATTTTTCAAAATTTATTGCCAGTAGCACGTAATAAAAAAGCACATGGTTGGTTGGCGACCATAACGTCGTAATCACAGTTGGAATAAGCTGTAGATACGACGTTCACGTCGACAAACCATCAAAAAGCGTTTTAAAAAATGGCCATGAATGCCGGAGTTAAAATATCACTTCTGGACTAAATGAATGATTTCATTGGTAGACTGATCATGTGATTTACAGTCGCGATTGGTAAACTGACAGATTGTTGACCACACCCACTGACCTCTGACAAGGCAGTTGACCGATATTTCAAAGATTTCGTCGGTTGGTGGTCTAGACGTCGTGACAACATTTTGAATAACTTACTGTCTCGAAAAAAGCAACAAAACAACACAACAACAACAACAAATCAAAACAACAACAACAAAAAAAAACACCACCACCACCAACAAAAACCAAACTAAAAATACTAGACATGAATATGGTAGATCAACATTCATTTACGGTGTAAATGAATGAGTTGATTGGTTAATTACTTATTTAGTTGAAAGCTAAAATCCATAAAATTTATTATATTATCATTGATATAGGCGTACGCCTGAACTCGACCAACACTCTTTTCGAAATGTGATTTACCCTTGTCATGCTGTATCCGAAGTATTCCTATTTTTGGTAGTAGATAGAGACAAAAATCATTTCGATGTAAAATGATAGGTTTAATCAAACCAAACATTGCCGCCGCCATAGCGCAGTCGGTAGCGCATCAGACACATAATCTTTAATAATGGGATGTGATGGGTTGGATCCCCGGCGGCGGCACATATCCTTTCCGTCATTTGATCTTCACCAGTGGGTGGATAAGTGGGATAGCAGCTGGAGGCTAGGCAAGAATATAGTGGTTGTATACCGATTTGAGAAATACCAGGAATCCATTGTTAGGAGCTCAAGCCGATATGACTTAAATACTGTTAAACCCTAATCAATCAATCAATCAATCAATCAATCAATCAATCAATCAATCAACCAATCAATCAATCAATCAATCAATCAATCAATCAATCAATCAATCAATCAATCAATCAATCAATCAATCAATCAATAAATCAATCAATCAATCAATCAAACAAACAAACAAACAAACAAACAAACAATCAAACCAAATATAATTTACAGTTTAGCCCGAAGCAATGCGGTTTTCCTTAATAGGACAATGCGGGAGCACATAATATCACATGTTAACATATCTTACCCCGCGACATAATAGGATGGTAACTAGTCTAAGACACATTTTCATATAATTACACTGAAATTTAACATAAATAGACAATGTTTAGGCAAATCAACATTACGTAGTGAATGATTACACAACTTTTTGACTAGAAATAACAGCGTTGAGACATGCCACCAAACCATGTAGAACAAACAACAATATGCAGAATATACTGAACAAAATGACAAGATTTTTTAACATATCAATTCAACAATACCACAAAATATAGCGTAATAAGACTGAGTACAGATGTGTCAATACTACATTTGAAAACTTTAACACCATTTTACACATGACGGCGTTGTTGTTTTGATATTTGTACATCTCACTGAATCAAGATTATATTTCTTTTGACATTAAAAAGACACCAAGTAATCACCCACATATATGGACATTAGAACGATGCCTTTTCTTTAACCCCCCCCCCCTCCCCGAAAGCCCAAACAACCAACAACTACAGTAAAAACAACAACACACAACCCCAATCCATCCATCAACCTCCGATGTGTATATAGGCAAGTCAATACCACGATTGACCGATCGCGACAGTCAATCTATACAAAGTCACTTCAATGAAAATTCAAATTAATTCAACTTCGCAAGATTTCAAAATCTAAAGAATCTCAGTAGAATTGTAAACTGTACCTGCATGTTTGTTCCAACCAGATTTGAGACATAATTGGTGGAATCATAAATATTGGCTATGTACGTCCATCTGAAGGCGTCAAATACGTAAATATAAAACCTTGCAAACACATTTAACGTATACGCTAGTCGTGTCAACATCAAATACTCGGTCTTGTCGGCTAGAGACTTGTCTGTGCCAATATGTGTGATGTGAGGAATTTTCCAAGCTGCTGTCATACGGGCTACGACTCGGACAGACGGGGAACAACCTGAAATGATTTAGATATTGCGTCATTTAAAGCTTTCTAATCACATGAATTGCTACTGTCAATAAAAATCGATTGGCCAATCAGAACCGAAGGTGAACTTTGAGCCCCAATACTTATGTTAAGCGTACTTGATGGTTTGGCGACTACAATGAGCCAATAAGCTGTACTTACGATACTATGTTGTCAACAAATACTATGGCATTTATTTTATATCTCAAATCACATATTTTATTTTAAAAAATGTTGTTTATAACCTCAGTTTAACTGCAATGTTGGAGGTAATCGGGCGGAGTCAGAGATCCTTCAATTCCACGAAGTTATCAACCAATGATTTCCATTTTTTTATATCACCGACTTCATATTTCTTTTTTTTAAATGCCGAACTATAACCTCAGTTGAACTGTTTTGTCGGAAGTAATTGGTCGGGGCCGGAGATCCGTCAACATACGAAAATCAATCTCTGTGATTTGGTAATTTTGTCGTTTCTTATGTAAGCTCTAAAAAGCCTTTGCACAAGTACATACCCAAGTGAAAATCATCCGATCGGACACTAACACAGTTTGCAACATTCTGTCGGTCATATAACGGTGAAGTTAATTTATTCATATGTTTCTTATGGTAACGGCACGACGATACTCTATAAATGTCACACACGTACAAACCCTCGTGACCAGTGGTTCCGTGAATTAAACACATGGATTGGATCTCTAGTCACGATTCATGAAGGACCCCGTTTTTACTCAGTTGTGAGAGAAACTATATAAAAAAAGTCAAGTATGTTTCTTAAAATTTTATGACATTGGCTGATTGATTTATTGTCTGTTTGATTGATTGGTTAATCGATAGAGTAGTGGATGGACGAGTGTGGTCACTACAGTGTCTGCTGATGAATTGTTTTGAATGGGGGCGGGAGTCTCTTAAACTATTTATTGTAACCCATTCTGATTTTAACCTTAAACGAGTAAAAGGCAAAAAAGAGTTTAGGCCAATGAGTAAATGACTCATATTAAACAATACACCTGATCTACACAGTTGCAGGCATTACCCATAAATATTACATTTAATTATTTGATATTCTTTGAACAAACCATGCATCTATTATATGATCACAAATGCATTGTACTGAAGGACTACTTTTATCTTGCGCAAGGATCAATTCATTTAGTTGTAAAGTACCAAGTGGCATTCTGCACTTTTTGAAACCTTGGCATTTTCAAAATTTCTCTGTTAAAGGTAGGTGATTCTGAAACCTAGACAAGAAAAAAATACCAATTGCCGAAACATACGCTCGAACGATACTCAGATTTAAGAAATTTATTTACTACAGAACACTATATTCTATACATTTTACGATGGACACGTAGATTTCGTTTACGTCACTTATGTTAAAATTTCTGTTTTTTATTGCTTAGCATCGAGCAAGTCTTCTGTAAATCACAGACAACTAGTGCTCATCACAGTAGTTTGGTCTTTACAGGAGTATGCTTATTTACAAAAGAATTACGTTTTAAATAATGGGCCCCTACCGATATACGGGGTTATCCTGAAAATTGCCTTTTAATTAACTCCCTTGACTTGACTGGGTAGTTCCGGTTTAAATTTGCTATATAGAGAAAGGGCTGAAACTAAATGCTCCTATTTTGCGTAGAATCAGATATTTTTTCAGAATTTCATGCAGAGGAATGTTGAGTTCTCTTAAAATACTCTTAGAATATGGAATTGTTGTGGTAGTTTATATGAACGTTGATACGTTATAATCGTTTTTCTCTCCCGACCTAGGAACCAATTTCATTCTCGTCCAGTTTTCATATTTCACTTCTCATTTTCGAAACAGAATTAGCAAAGGCGTCCTTTGTAGGAAATCATCGCGTTTACTTCTTTAACTTGAAAAGACTTATTTAAACAAGGAAACCAAACAACAACAACCAAGAATAACAATATTGCGATAAAGAGTACTTTTTACGTCGATTTTCTCCACAACTGAAAGATCCATTATTTTCGGTACACATGGCTATCGTATCCTCTTTCGTTCTGAGTTTTTTGTTGTTTTTTCTGCAAAGTGTTAAATGGTAATTCAAATGTCCTCTCAAAGACTGCTTTTTTAATCCAAGTAACTTACACGCTTCTGATCGGTATCTCTGATTGCCGCGTAATAGACCACGGGTGGTATTTTGGATATACACATCATATATCTCATAATGATCGGCTATTTGCTTTTGATTTTTACCCGATATCCCCTTATTACAAGTATCAAAGGAAGTCGTTTGTTATTCCCTCTAATTCTAAGGAAATTACAAGTTTGTAAATTTTAAATGCAAGAGGTAAAGGAAATCTATTTTAAAACGTTTCTCATTTAGAAAAAATTGGAAAAAATGTTTAAGTAAGAAAAATCTGAAAAAGAAAAATGTTCAAGGTCACTTTTTTACAACAAAAAGATTTGAATTTTCACATATATATATACAATGTATCATATATGTCATTGCATGATATATCTCAATATAGTAATAAGAATTTGGTATCAACTAAAAGGACTAACACGTTCAAAAAGATTGTAACACTTCTTACGGTCATCTCTTTTATATTTCTCACTTTTTCTCAAATACTTAAATACATGAAATGATATATAAAACAATATATATAAAAAAAATTGATTTGAAAACTTGAAGAAGCATTTCGTCTGCGGGCGACATAAACTTCTAACGTATAGCTTAAAAGCTGTAGTTACGGGGTTCGTTCGCAATCGGCGATTTTATAGTAATGTAAACAGCGGTGCGGTAAGTCACATTCTGCATAGTGGCACCTCAAATCATTACGCTCTAAGTTATATGTTTTACAAAAATATGTAAATCTACAGTAAAAACTTCATTACCATTCAAAATTAGATTTTATATAAAAAATATAAATTTGTGCTCACGTCTAATATTTGATGCTAAAGCTTGTGCAGGTTGATTGATTTAAATTGGTTCCCACACAATGACGCTTTTAGGCGCCCTTTAAGAAAAATAATTGGGAAATCATTGTGTAAAATGAAAAATTGCTTGTAACAAGCAATATCTTCATTTTGCCGAATGTTTTCTGCCCAGAAAGATGAAAATATCTACAAATTCATAAACTTAAAGTTGTCATGTGCAACTCCTTTGAATTTGGCACGGTCTAATATTTTGCCCTCCGGTTATCGGTTAAACACCACTTTCAACATTAAATCGGTTACTAAGCATAACTGACATTTCATCTGAGCAACCAGCTGCTCACCCTACTTAGACCCTATCATCTGCCGATTGGTAAGAAATTAGTGATATATCTTGCTTGCCATTGGTAAGAAACGAATGATATATCTTGGTGGGACCTACAGAGGCAACAATCATTTCCACAAGCCTTCAGACACTTTAAAAAGCTTGTTGAGGATCATGCAGTGAAAATCTGGTTAAATTTATTTCATATTCATCAATAAAAAGGGTATTTGGTTAATTCCCATGGTCATGAAATTAAGACGTATGGAGAGCTTCTTTGTAACAGTTCCCGTTTGTTAAATGAATGTGTTTTTTTTTTATATAAATTCAAAGCCCAGCTTGACATGTGAAACCCTTTTTTAAAAAAGGAAATAACGGAATGTATTTCCGTGAGTATCATTGTATTTATTACGATCAAAAAAGCTCTTTTTATGGTAATTCATACGTATATCCGGAATTAGGGTATATCCGAAAAATACACTTTCATACCGGCTCATTTACGATAATAAGCACATAGCACGTCACTTAGCTTTAAAAATTAAGCTCAGCTGTAAAAATGAAGAAGTCTCTAGATCATAAAGGGTTTCAAAATTGATGAAACGTAGTAAGATCTGGCAACAACCTGTTAATGTTTTCGATACCGATATCATCGATTTTTTCACCGGAACTACCCAAATATTTAAGGGAGGTCACTCTAATACTAAAACTAAGCGGAGTAACTCTGGATATCGGTAGGGGCCCATTAGAACTGGCAATGACACACAGACATCAAATTTGAACGCGCAGTGATCACAAAAGCAAATACAGAGTTATCGGAAAGCCCGAGTCGGTATGTATTTATAATGACTCGGCAAACGGAACTTAAGAGATAGATTACTATTCTACTCAAAATTTGAAAAGGATCACTTTTTGCTGGTTAGATATTTTTGAATCTTGAGGATATTTCACAAATACTTTTGTGTTTTCTAGAACGTAAGTGTTTTATGTATTGAGGTTTTGTTAAAGATCGAACCTTTTTGTGTTATTGCGAGAGTCAGGCTTACACGAAGGACGTAATGGTGAAAAGGCAACACTTTCGGCGCTACCATGACAATAAAGAGATCGAGTTCCACAATATTAGAATTTTATGCACTTTCATAGCGTGTGTGGTGTCCCGTTCTTCAATGCCAGATGCTGAAAAAAAAACGCCCCATCTTATATTGTGGAATTCGATCCGATTTTTCAAGAAGAGCCTGTCTGAGCTCCGGTACAGATTCTGGTTGGTCGAGTTGAAACATCTATACCCGTAACACATTCCGGGCATACTCCAAGCATGCTTTATTGGATTTGGCCGCGCTGAGGTAACGCGTCGGACTCCTAGTCATGGGATTCTGGGTTCGATCCCGGTCCGCGGCGAATATCTCTTCCGACATTTGTCTCTGACAAATAGGTTGACATTCGTAAATCTGAATGGAATGAGCAGCTGGAGGCTCTGAAAGGATGCAAATACAGTACAGGTTTGAGAAATACCAGGAATCCATTGTCATGTGCTCCAGCCGCCGCGATATGACTGAAATATTGTTAAAAGGTCGTTAAATCCCATTAAATCAATTAATCGGTCTCTATTGAATTTAGGTCCGGGGATCTAGCTGGCCATTCCGTACGGACGATTGTGGCTTGTTCGAGATATTGATCGGTGATATACGCGCATTGTTATCCACCAAAATGAAATTTTCACCAACAGCACCTGGGCGAAGGTAAACATCTAAGATCATTTAACCCATTCCCACACAAGCCCTCCTTTTTACGCCCACAAGCAATTTCTTCATTATCTACAATGTTTTCTATCCAAAAAGACAAAAAAAAAAAAAAAAAAAAATAAATAAATAAAAATAAAAAATAAATAAATTTCCATCGACTTGAAATAGTCATGTGCAGATTCTTTCAATATGGACCAGTCTAAAAAAGATTGTGTTGGAATTGGTTAAGTACCTGAGAGCCATCGACTTGCTATTGTCAATGTTATGGAGGTCTGTTTTCTCCCCCCCGATCATGGTCTACCACACTAACTTGAACAAAATGTTCTTTTGGTATTCTCCATACCCTAGCACCTCTATCGGCTAAGTCCACACAAAAGCCAGACTCACCTGTAAACAGGACTGGTGCCCAGTCATTTTGGGTCAATATGACATAATCCCGTGTCTATACTTAACGCATTTGCACGTGATATCGGGTCAAAGGAACCCGGATTGCTGGTCACCTTGACCTCAGGCCAGCATCATGCAACCGATGTCTGATGGTTTTGGTACTTATGTGTACACAGGTATCGTCCTGGAAGTCCCTTTACAACGTTGTTGTGTTGTTAAATCGGCGACGCCGTGCCTGAATCACATGAAGGCGGTTTTGAACTTCATTGATTGGGCGTTCTCGCCCTCCCAGTATGCAAATGTACAACATTTCTGGTTTTAATAAAGCGATTCCATATTCTGGAAACAACACTCTAGTACACCCTTACGACATTAGCAAAATGCCTTTGGGATTACCCAGAATGAAGCATCCCAATGCCTTTATTTATTTTATCATGACTAAGATGGCATCTCAAACGTCTATCTACCACATTGAAATTGAAATCAATCTAAAATTTGTGATAACTTTGTTTTAAGTTCGCTAAATGTATCATCGCACGTGAAGATACAATGGGGAACTCGTTCTAGGGAGTATGTCTTTTCCCGAGATACTTGCACATAGTATACATGCCGCATCGAATTTTTTGCTACAGGATCATCAACTCCGAATATTAACCTATCTTTATGAGAAAAAATTGGTTCGATTTGTTTTGGCATTAAAAATGGAACGAAAAGGCGATCCTTAGCAAATATACTTTCTTAATT